>CAJQTU010000057.1:600000-1110618 GCA_906901685.1 Desoria tigrina
AACAAATATCGTGGCACCGGTGGCAATTATTGTGGGACCAAATGATTTTCTAGCTCATCGCCAGGTTAATGTTTTTCGACACTTTTCATCGACTAATGATAAGATTTTGATGAGTTTCTACTATATAACGTAATTTTGTCTTGCAGGATGCAAAGCGATTAGCCAAAGAGCTTCCAAACTTGGTCGATTTCTACTCTGTTCCGTACAAATACTTTACGCATCTGGACTTCAGCTACGGGAGGGACAAGGCCATGTTAGCTTACGATCGTGTGATTAATTTATTAAAGCAGTTTTAATTACCAGACTTGTTTGTATTTATTTTTCAAATTAAAGACAGTTCAGACCTGAGAATTTTGTTGATAACTGAACTGATTTTGGCCAATTTAGTAATTTCCTTAAATGTTTAAACAACCATATTTTAGCTTTAGCGAACCCAAAGTCTCTAAAATATATCCCCATCCTGAAATAAATGTTCATATATTTTAAATAAATATTCCAAAACCATATCTCGAGGTAGTATTGATCATTCTGAAACGCTAAGTAAACTCGTAAGTCAATCTTATAAAAAAAATACTGGATCTAACAAATACTCATAAATATACACTGTTTTAAGGGAAAAATTTGAGATCATCTAAAACTATTCGTTGTGGTTATGAATCAGGATTTGATATTAGAAACCGCAAATCCTGAAATAACACCATCCCCTCAATAACTCCTCACCCCTGATTCTTAGTTAAAGCCCTCGTTCTCTTTAAAAATCACACTAATTTCCGCATTTCTACTGTTTTCAAACAAAACTCCCCATGGGGCTTTATTTAGGGAGTTCATTATTCCCTCCTATCCTAATTGTTACAATAAAAAAACAATTCTTTCCATAATTGTCTAAATTCCGGATCCCTATGTGAGCACAAAGGAGACCACCTATCTGGGAGAGTCAGTAGGAAGGTAAGGGAGATGAGATTGACGTCCCTTCGAGATCAAATAAAATCAATCGGAAAAAACACAATGAATTCAAACAGACAAGACTGAAACGGATATATATTTCGTGTTTTTTTTGTTTCGAAACCATCGGCTTCTGTCCAATTTACTGGAGCCGTAGGGGGCATTTACAACAATCCAACTTTAACTATTTTGTTATTATTGACGGCTTTTGAGAGGTTGAAGGGGAACACAAGCCACGAAATAGAGCATATAAGATATGTTATCGATATTTATGAGCAATATACATTGTATTATGCAATGGAAATGAAAGGCAATCATAATTTAATGATCTGAATTGTAAAATCCCCGAAATTGTTTGTTTGGATCTATGTCCAACTTTTTAAGATAAACGAGATTTATTTCTGAGTTTTAAGATCTTGAGGTTTTATCTACCGTAAATCCCGGGTTAAAGACCTCCTGGAATAAGTTTAATTCGATTATAAAAAAAATTGTGCTAACGACCTATGAGATGAATTACGCATCTTTTATAAGACTGTGCTTTCAAGATAAATGTAGCTCTCTTAAAACCGAGTTTTTAGCCTTAAAAAACAGGTAAATTAACACTTGCATCAACTATAAATTACATCCAGTTCTGCAGCTAAATAGTAAACCGAAGTTTTTATACAAACCACAATAAAAACACGTTGATTCTACTTGCCTGCTGTCGTCTCTTTTAGATTGCAATTCAACAATTCTTGTCCGTAGCATTTTGCACTAAAGTTATTATGCATTCTGCCCGCATCATTCACCAACGATACATATCATTATACAAACTGTTGAAGACGATCCTGATAATGTTTGTTGTATTCATATGATAGAAAATTTATTAAAAAAATTGATAAGGTAAGAGCATTAATTTGATGTCTACAGCTATGCTAAGCTGCATTTGCAGCTTGAACTTTCCGGATCATTCGGATTTGCATTAAAAAAACTGGATTAATTTCATATCAAAGCCCGTCGCTGGTGATGTTCTTTGTATTTAATTGTAGACTGTTGATTGTCCGTATGTGCCAACTGTGTGTACTTTATTTGCTCGTATTCGAGGGGTATGTTGCAGGTGTGCGAATTGCAAATTGCAGAATTTGCAGACGAGACCGGAGAAAAAACGTGGAGGAGTTGAGTAGAGATAATAGTTGTATAAAGAGTTGATTAACAAGTCTGATGATGCTCCGCTTATTCTTTGATTGCTGATACAGTTGCCTCGTTTTATAGGGAATTTTGGGTATTGTGGTTGGGGTTTTAGTTTGGGACAAAAATAACTCGATTTCATGGAAAAGTTCCGTAAATTGTGATTTAAGGTCCCCAGAATAGCTCCCCATATCCGTTTTTGGTGCTTAAAAATAAATAACTCCCCTGGGGATTTAAATCGGCATATTGAACCCGGTAACTAGAGAACAAAAGTGTCCCTAAACTAGATTTTTAACACAATTAAAAATCTAAAATTCTTAGGAAAAAGTTGATTGTGGGTGTCTCAGGTTGCATATAACGAGGTTTGACCCCAGCAGCTCCAGTTTATTACACCGTTTGAACTGTCATGTCAAATGCGATTTTTGTAAATTACAAATCCATCCATCAGGCCATATTTATTATCATAAGAGACGAGTTGAAGTAGCTGAAGTGAGGAGCCCGAGCCATCCTAATTTATCACTCTTTTTACGTCTATTTCAAGAGGTGTTGGTGAGATGAATACTTAACGAAGTGAGGGCAAAGGACAAGTGCTGTTCAAGTTATAAAAGCTCAAGTAGTTTGGAACATAAAATGATATAATACGTTGTGTTTTGTAATCATTCCCTTAATTTCTCTTACTTTATTCCCGTTGGGCTGAATAGAAACCTGCGGAAAGGGTGAGGATGTATTTAGGGGTGGGGAGTTATTTAAAGATCTTTTGCAGCTTTGGAACTTTGCGTTGAAACCCGAAAATTCCAAGATAAATCTGATAAACAAATTTCGGATAAGGAAAATAAAATAATTAAGAAACAATGACTTTTCGTGTTGGAAGGAATTTTTTTAAATCCTCCGAAATAATTTCCCACCCTCGTCCAAGTTAATAAATATTGCAAATACTGATAGGTTTTGCATATAGTTAGAGACCGAAGGGCGTGTGCCAATTTTATATTTATTGAATCTTCTTTAGTAAAGTTCAAAGCATAAACACTAATATGCACAGCTAAAATTATCATGTGGATTGGCTTGAATTGATTTTTCAACATCCTATTCTTATTTGATATGCTTCAATATTGTTAGAATAGAAAGGATTAAAAAACCAGATCGGATGAATCCAATTTGCTAAAATGATCCATAAATATGTCAGACTTGGTTGTGTGTCGATAAATTGACATTATACGTGCTATCGACATTGTTAGGGCTGTCCACAAACACACCATTTTTAAATTGATGTTAGGATTTGTCTATCTTTTGCTATCCTTCCCACGCTTCATTTAGCTATACCACCAATGTTAACGCAGTTTGTTCTAGGATAAATAATTATTCATTGAGTTAGGAAATAAGAGCATAATTAATTACAATTAATTATCAGGTTCAGCAATTCAATAGTGTCAATTTTGGCATTGGGTTTGGTAGAAACCTTGCCTTTCAGTAAATACAATTAAACACCAACTGCAATCTTAATGCAATGACTTGTCAAGTGCAATTTGCAAATTCGAGCAACAATTTGGCCAAATCAGGGCGTTCCATTTGCAGTCTGGACATGTTTACAGTATGTTTAAAACCGGAAAATTTAACAGAGAATCAAAATCATTTTAAAATTAACAGATACTTCTTCGACATTTTCTTTATTTCGGGTAATCTAGACAATTGCCATTTTAAAATGTGATTTGAATCGAAATTACGTGTTTCTCTAAACTAATAAAAAACTACTCTATATTCCTCAGAGTAAATCCATGTGAACTTGTAGTCTGAATGTGAATTCAGCTCACGTTTATTTACAAAAAGGCAAATCTAATTTGCAAAAGATTTGAATCAGATCAGTTCTACAAAAGGCAGGTAGACTAGACGGACATTGAATAATCATCCAGATTAATTCACAGATTCAAACACATTGATTACTTGTTGACAGACATCTAATGAAGTTCAAGTTTATCAAATCAGATCAAACTTGTTGAGAGGATGAGTGCAGAAAACTGGTCTATTCTGACAATAAAACAATTCTTATTACATAGTATACAATAGAACGTCTAATTTCCAAAGGAATAATGCAAAATTCGAAACTGTAATAGCATTGATGAGATCTGGCTTTTAAAATTTTAGAAGCTGATATAGGAAATACGGATGCGGTAAGGCAAATTAGGATAAGCTAATTTTTTCAGCGGAAATCAATATAAAAAATTCTCAGAAGGTAAAGCCATTATTAGTCATGATTCAATTGACGTGGGCTACATGAGTTTAACAAGAAAGTAATTAAGTATTAATCAGTTAACAATTTAGGTTGAGACAAACTACGATTTCGGCTTGTTCGTAAGAGATAAGAATGGTCATTAGTTTCGTATAAATAGTCTTAACTCTGCCTTCAAAATTCATCATCACTTAATTGTCTCCATTCATACATCATCACGATTTCGTAGCTACAGACTTGTAATTGATATTTTTGACGTTTCGAAAACCGACAGCATACAATTATGAAGATCGCAGCATTTTTGGTAATTTTAACTCTAAATTCCAGTTTGTGAATGAAAGTCATGAAATTCTTAACAAGTAAACAATATTTCTAATATTTCTAATATGTAGATGATTTTGACCGTTTCCGGGCTGGCACAAGCTGCCTGCTATGACATAGTCAGAGTTTCAGACGTATTATAGAGACAAGTGACTCTATAATAGCTATGACAGAGAAAAGCTTGCTCCCGGAAATAGCGCTGGATCAGTGTCAAATAGCGGGTCAATTTCTGGTGGATCAAATTCTGGTCAAATTGGACGTGTGGCTCGATCCCCCAGGTCAAATTCTGCCAACTCTGTCAGTAACAGCGGAGCTATTTCCGGTGGTTCAAATTCTGGCCAAATTGGACGTGTAGCTCGATCCCCTTGGTCAAATTCTGCCAACTCTGTCAGTAACAGCGGAGCTATTTCCGGTGGATCAAATTCTGGACAAATTGGACGTGTGGCTCGATTCCCCTGGTCAAATTCTGCCAACTCTGTCAGTAACAGCGGAGCTATTTCCGGTGGTTCAAATTCTGGTCAAATTGGACGTGTAGCTCGATCCCCCTGGTCAAATTCTGCCAACTCTGTCAGTAACAGCGGAGCTATTTCCGGTGGATCAAATTCTGGACAAATTGGACGTGTGGCTCGATCCCCCTGGTCAAATTCTGCCAACTCTGTCAGTAACAGCGGAGCTATTTCCGGTGGTTCAAATTCTGGACAAATTGGACGTGTAGCTCGATCCCCCTGGTCAAATTCTGCCAACTCTGTCAGTAACAGCGGAGCTGTTTCCGGTGGTTCAAATTCTGGCCAAATTGGACGTGTAGCTCGATCCCCCTGGTCAAATTCTTCCAACTCTGTCAGTAACAGCGGAGCTATTTCCGGTGGTTCAAATTCTGGCCAAATTGGACGTGTAGCTCGATCCCCCTGGTCAAATTCTTCCAACTCTGTCAGTAACAGCGGAGCTATTTCCGGTGGTTCAAATTCTGGTCAAATTGGACGTGCTGTCTAATAACAATATCGTTGGTAATTGTCATTGTTTGAAAGATATTAAAATAAAAGTCTACATCTGCAGTCTGCACATAATTGATGCTCAAATTGTATTCATTGGTCTGTAAAAAATTATGGATTCAATTAAAATAAATTAATGCAACAAAATATGGATGAGTTCATACTGTAGTTTTATTTTTGAAAACACGTTTATAGATGAATGAATTGAATTTTACAAAGGTTTTACTTTATCCAAGTGGATAAATCACAGTTTGTCATTTTTGTCAAGAGAAAAAAACCCATGAAAAAATTATACATAGGGGGCTAAGAATTAAAACTCATAAATTGGAACTGTATCCTGCTTGTAATTTCCGGAAATAACCACTTTCCGAAAAATAATCTATCAGAATTATTCAATACAACATATTTATTTCCCTGCTGCATTCTTATACAAATTATCGTATTGTATAAAATATCAAACAAACGTAGGTCTGTTGGTGTTGTTTGTTTAATAACCTCTGCTCTGTGCATGCTAGTGCAAAGTCCAAATCCAGGGTTCAAGGAACCACGAACTGTAAAGACCGAATCAAACTATTCCACGATTCACCTTATCTTAGCAATGATATCATTTACATGAATTCCTATGATCAAACCACGATACTCGAGCTTTCAAGTTAAGCTTCTAAAAAAAGTCAGTTGCCACATCCACGGTTACAAAGTCCATCCGTAAATTCATCATCTTTATTTGGATAGGCACGAGGGATCTCAACTTTTTTTTTTAAATTTAACTAGTAATCACTCTAAATTAGCCATATATACAATTAAATGCTTTTAAAATAAATTATAATTTGTGTACATTTTTATAAGAGCACGTGTTTTATTTCAGTATATCGAAGGTTACATTAAGAAGAATGGCTGGGAATGCGAATGAAGCGAGTCCTCTCTATCCACCAATTGAACCGTTTAAAACGGGCCTTATGAAAGTTTCGAAAATCCATACCATTTATTACGAACAGAGTGGGAATAAGGATGGGATCCCTGTCCTATACGTCCATGGGTGAGTACATCGGCTACAGTTCTTGTAATTTTTGTCTGGGACAAAATTATTCTCTGAGAAAGTAGCTCTGATCTCCGAGCATCTTCAAGTCCCACATTAAAGTCAGAGCCACAGTACCCTAATTAAAATGACACCACTAGCCAATTAGCTATTAACTTTTTGTTTCTGTACAGTGGACCCGGTGGGGGCACATCTGAGAGTGATCGGCGGTACTTTGATCCCAAGGCTTATCATATCATCCTCTTTGACCAACGAGGTGCAGGAAAATCCACACCAGCTTTCTGTCTTGAGGAAAACGATACTTGGTCTCTCGTCAAGGATATGGAAACACTAAGGTAAATCATGGACAATCATCCGTAAACAGCGTTTTCGAATATGTAAATAGAATTTGTTCTGAAACTGGGGAGTTATTCCGGGATGGGACTTACTTTGAGAGTAGTTACCGGTGAAAATACAAATGATATTGATTGATGATGGAACAAATTGGCTAAGCTATATGTCATATTAGTAGTATAGTAGTCCTATGACTAACGTAATAGTAAAGTGTCTGCGCTCGTTGACTCGCCGGGTTAAACCTATTTCTTTATAAAGCAAGTCCGATGTTACAGCAATGGATTATGTGGACAAAACGAGTTTTACCGGGTGAATCAACTAGCAGAAGAGCTTTAACTATATTTCATGATTTTCCGTAATTATTTAGTAACGGCTGAATTACAGGGAACATCTTGGAGTAAATCGCTGGGTATTATTCGGAGGAAGCTGGGGCTCAACCCTCTCATTGCTCTACGCTGAAACGCACATTAACCGAACGTTAGGCCTGATCCTACGGGGGATCTTCACACTCCGGAAATCAGAGGTCGACTGGTTCTACCAATCCGGAACGTCCAACCTGTTCCCCGACGTTTGGGAAAAGTACGTGGAGGCAATACCGGAAGCAGAACGAGGGGACTTCGTGTCAGCTTATCACAAACGGCTGACCGGAGAGGACGAGGCGGTACAACTGAAATGTGCCAAGGCCTGGTCCACTTGGGAAATGGCCACGTCCCAGCTTAGAGTCAACCCCGAAAGTTTGAAAAAAGCGGAGGGTAACGTTTGGGCACTCCAGTTAGCCCGGATCGAATGTCATTACTTCATGAACAACGGTAACTCATTTATTTGAATGCTTGGTCGTGTGTCTGTCCGTCTGTCCGCCTTCGTTCTAGCTCCTTGACCGCTCAAGTTCGATTGGACGTATGCCAATTTTTACGGTACATTGATATAACCGTTTATATGGTTTTTTGCATGAATATAGGGTTCCTGGAAAGGCCAAATCAAGTGATTGACGACGCCGTGATTATTGCAAAGAGTGGGATTCCAGTGACGATCGTCAATGGGCGCTATGACGTGGCCTGTCCCGTAAGAACAGCCTGGGACCTCTACAGGGCCATCCCCAACGCCGACCTTCACATCATCGAAGATGTGGGTCATTCGGCCAAGGAACCCGGAACTGCTGCCAAACTCGTAGAGGCTTGTGACAAGTACAAAACTATCGTTAAGATGTAAACGTTAAGACTTAAATGTTAACTCCAACTTTTAAGTTAAATTAAATGCATATGTTCTTAATTGAATATTTCAAGATATTATGTTTTTTAGCGTTGTGATAAACCTTTTATGTTATGATTTGAGTCAAACTCGAAACTTGTAATAAATGATACTATCATCCGATATTTTAAAATTAAGCAAGCATTTTCTCAGTCGTTTATCGTATTCCCTTCAGCTTTTTAACCTTTGTTCAAAACCAAAACAAATATAAAATACAAAAATGCTTTAAAAATCGTAACGAGATGCAGATCATCCTCATCACTGTTGATTCAAGATGACTTGTGGACTGGTTTAGTGGTTGCTTCCGGACCTTTGTTTTCCAACTGTTACAAAAGAACGTATGAAATATACATAGTTGCTTTGGCTTTGTTAAATCATGAAAAAACTGAGAAATCCAGTTTCGCAATTGCTAAGTCATGAGCTAGACGTCTGCTAACCACGTTCCTTGAGTAACAGACGTGACTCTGTACCAGGCTTGACAATTAGTTGCCTATTCAACTGGATGCTGGAAATTTCAACGGGGATTTTTAATTAGTTTTAATTAATTATTATTGGGGAAGTGCGAGAGTCTGAAAAATGTACTGTGCTCGGCATTTAGTCCTTGAACCATTTATATCTCATTTGTGGCTAAATATAGTGTAGTAGTATTTTATTGGTTATCGTAGAATGGTATAGGATAAAATTTTTATAGGAAATTGCAATTTTAATTGATATGACAAAAGATAATTTCCCTTGAAATTCGAAAAAAAAATTTAATTTGAAATTTAATGTTTTTAAGACTCTCCAAAACCGTATTTCTGAATTTAGCAGATTATTTTTTAGCTGTTTTTTTAACAGATTGCGTTTCAAAATCCCATAATTTATTCGCATTTAAGAAGATAAAAATTCAACCTCCTACCTATCTATGCCCCCTTTTCCTCATGCCCATGGGGAATTATTTCAGTAAATATAATCCCTGTTAGTAACATCGGAACCTAAACATATTCAATACGAGTTAACATACATATAATAGTGTCAGTACAAGCCTATCCCAAATTCCTAAATATTCTTTGCAATTTCGCCTGTGTGGTCCAAGACTTGGTCCACTCTAACTATTAACTAGACCATAATAATAATGATGATAATAACGGTGTAATAATATTAGGGATTCTGGACAGGGATAAGGCGAAGGTTGTATGCAATTGATAGATAACCCAACCTGGTCTCGACCACCCGATTCCATTTATACAAGAGCTACCTCTGCTATCCTAAATCCTAATCATCATAATCACTTAATCACTGTAATCCATCCGCGTAATTCGGTAAACACCGCCTTACTCTAGAGCTTGTTCAAGTTTTCAATAAACCTTTCACCAATTCAACAAATACGGATTATTGAAGCAAAATATACATTTGAAAAACTACGTAATTTCTTGATGGATAGGAAAAACCAATAAAATTTGATTAGCTTTTGCTCAACCGTTCTGCTGTACTTTAAATGATTTCGGGTTTCCATTGAAATGGACACATAAAATCGCTTGAATTTGGAATTTTAGAGTCTTGTAAATTACTATAGAATGTAAGGTTCGAATTTAAGGGCTCTTTTCTTTTCTGGCTTGGTCCCCTTAAAGCGATTTTAATGACGAAATTAGGTAGTTTGTAAGATACAGACATATAGATAGTTACTTCGGGAGGATTTCCTATAAATAAGGCCCCTGGGGAGTTATTTCGGGGGCCTTTTAAAAGACCTTTAATGACAAGTTCCTGTATTTTAAATAAATGCTACAACTACTTTAAAATTCAATTCTCTTAGCTGATCCTTGAAATCGGGCAGTTATTGGGCCCTATATACTGTCTACTATACTAAAACTAAATTTTTTTAAATCGGGTTAAACTGTCCCGTTCTAAATCACCAACTATTTTTAATGGACTTATTAACTTCTTACTCAATTAAATAATAAAAATTGTTTTAAAAACAGTACAAATAACGGCAAGGAAGATTAAAGGCCTCAAAGGACAGTTCCACCCTTGAGGGTCCCAACTTGTAATTATCTATTGGTGGTGGTTGTAGACTGCCTCTGATTTTTGGGAACAAGCCCAAGTCATGTCCTGGTGCCACCACCGCCCATTCACAGTTTTTTTTTTATCCTGGAATAGCTGCACAAGTTTCAATTACAATTAACTTTCGCTCTTCCTGTCTTTAAAAACGGTAGGGTTTTAAACCCAGAGGTTTATTGAAGGGTGCGGATTTGAGGACTTGAAGGATCACAACAAATTTGTGTTCGTTGACATTGACTTGAGACGGAGAGGGTCGTCGTCGTCGGTGAAAGGTGGTTTGTCATTACTGAAATTTGGTTGGGTTTACCATGCAATTCTGATGGAAAGGGAGACCTTTTTGGCAATTGTTCTTACTCACGCAAGACATTATTAGGAAATTTCCGGAAATTTTGTGATTGTTTCTGGGTAAATTGTCTCGTTGATTTTAAAATGAGACAAACAATTGTTTTTATAACATACGATGCATTTTAGAGGTGAGATTCAACACTTGTAGTCAAATTCAGCATAGGTGGCAGGATTGTATTTATTGATTTTTGTCAGTATTTGCAATACTTGTCAATACTTGTAAGCTCTATCGAATATTTCCGGTGCAAAAATCCATGACAGATATCGATATAAAATAATTCTCGACAGCTAAACGCCACTGTGTCTCTATTTAATTATGATATCAAGGAAGATAGGAATATGAATGATGAGGTTAAAAATCCACATCTAAAGCATACAAATCTGCATTTTTAAGCAATTTATTTTACTCTGCTTTTAGAAACAAATATCAGCAACAACAAGTCAGTTGAATTAAAACGCATATGACCCTCCAGACCAGTAAAATAAGAAAATATTCTAGTCCCATAAACAAGTATTTCAAAAATCGAGAAATCAAGCTATTCTCATACTGCAAATAAAATAAAATTTTCCCATGTCCGATAACCCAAAACAAAAACAAAAACCCAAAATAAGCGGAGTCTTGTGGGCGGAGAACAACACTATTTTGTTACACTTGCTCATATTAAACACAAAATAGCAGTATACTAAATGATAAATTACAAGATGTAGACATTGCCGACAGTTACCCAAAAATGACCGACAAATAGCCCCAAAGTGTGTCCAACACTGATTTCACGGCCCCAAAAGGCTACCGAACCTCAAGTCCCGAAGTGAAGACACAAATTGACTTGACAGAACAATAGGAGCTCATTTCCCTATTCAAAAATAATTCGAATCTATAATCTATTGTTTATAACCGAACTCTCAGCCTGTTCCACCGGGTTGTTGTTCCTTAGGTTCATTAAATCAAGGCCTCCTTTGCGGCTAACCTCAATAACCCCTTAATCCCTAGGATAATCCTTTCATCCCTTTAAAATCCGTAAATCCCTTTATCCTCGGGCCCGAACCGTGTAATTCCTGTTGTTCTTACAAGATACGGTGCATAAATTAGGATCATAATATACTACGTGTATTCTGTTAACTAGCCGAATCGAAAGGGTCTAGTCATCGTAATAACACCGTATTATGCATATATTAATAGATGGACAAGGCTCGTTAGGCAGATTAAGATTTAGACCATTTGTCATTACTACAAAAGAGAGTGGGTTTTGGTTAAAAGGGCAGAGGGGCCTTTGCTTTGTAGGCAGACAGCTCAGGCTTAAAATATCCGACACTTGGGGAGACCACCTACACATCCTTGAGAGTATTTTTATTTTGAGATTAAAATTGAATCTAAAAATAGGTTTATTATAATCAGATTGATTTTTTTTTAATTCTATAGCTTTTAAATCGGAAGATGTGATGATTTTAGAGGATTTTTCAAGAAATTTTCTGATTTTGATCAGAAATTTTCTGATTGAGAACTAGAGACTTTGTTTGAGACATGAACAGTTCCTGGTAAATAGAACTTGCTGTTAGGAAAAAATATTGATATTTGTATACTTCAAAATTATGCTTGCAATCTCATATTTCGGCTGTTGTTCAAATACAAACAAACAATCATCATCTATTTGCTCTGTATATCATTTCAAATACGATTTCCAGGTAAATGACCTCAAATCCTTGAGCAGGTTTCGAAAAACGTATATCCATACTTTCACTATTCAATACTTAAGTTAAAAATCGAATTTAAACGCATAGCAGTAGCACGTCATTACTAACTCAAAGAAATACAAAAATAACAGTGTAAATGCGGAAACTACTGGTAGAACATCCGTAAAAATAAACAAAATCAATTAAAAAAATCCAGGTGTATTGATAGACTAACAAGATAAAGGTCCTGTCATCTCCACCTTCAAATCTCGATTTTAAAACAGTAGTTTTAGCCCAGTCAAATGGGCTTATATGATCGTCGTTTCCGTGTGTCCCGTAATTCTTGTGGTCAGATTATCTCCATCATGGATTACACTAGCCCTCTGAAATTTTGCATAAAATTGTATCACAACCGAACCACGGCACTGCAGAAAACAGGAATAAAATGGCCAACCCGTTCAATAGTTATAGTCCAAAAACCCCACCGGGTCTATGGAAACGAATGAGACAATTTATGGAAAGAATTAAATATAACCTTATAAAACCTTGAAAAAAGTCGAAACTTTGACATGACCTCAGTATCATGGGCCTTAAAATTAGGTCATGAAAATTTGTACAAAAATGTGTTCAAGTATTAAGATTCGATTTTTGAAAAAATTGCGATGGCCCCAAGTCTAATTATTCCCGTACGGTCAATCTACCAAACCCATTTCTGTTGGAATTGCAATAACCTGAAAAAAGTCGAAACTTTGACATGACCTCAGTATCATGGGCCTTAAAATTAGGTCATGAAAATTTGTACAAAAATGTATTCAAGTATTAAGATTCGATTTTTGAAAAAATTGCGATGGCCCCAAGTCTAATTATTCCCGTACGGTCAATCTACCAAACCCATTTCTGTTGGAATTGCAATAACCTGAAAAAAGTCGAAACTTTGACATGACCTCAGTATCATGGGCCTTAAAATTAGGTCATGAAAATTTGTACAAAAATGTATTCAAGTATTAAGATTCGATTTTTGAAAAAATTGCGATGGCCCCAAGCTCCTTTGCGTCTCTACGGTCTATCCGCCACACCCATGTATCGGATTGACTGGGCTTTATTGGCTGCTTGGAGTAGTTTTCAGTAGTATAATTGACCCTTCGATGCATTTCTTATTTTGTTAAATTAAATTATTAAATAAATATATACACAGTTGCAGGAGGCCGAAACATTAAGTTCAACTGACCCATAAATGATGTTAACACTTTAAAAGCTCCGGAATAAAATTAAAATTGTAAATTATAATTTTTTGAAGATCCAATTTAAAATTCTTATCCCGTTGATTTCCCTTAGAAATTGATCTCTGAGCTCGTCTCTCTTTGAGATAACGGTTGGGGCAATTAACGGGACGACGGACATGTAGCCTGTAAATTGGTAGATTGAATCTTGGACAAGAAGCTATTCTTATCTCATCTTGTTATCATATTCATATCATAAGAACCTCTTTATACATGTATCTATATAAGGATACAAATCCGGTATATAATATCCTAGACGAAGTAGCATAATTTATTAGTAAATCGGTTGGGTTTTGGCCGCACAGGAGGTTGTGTCGGGTGCTGATGATGAGATCGTATCTACTACCCTGTCAAATTTCTCAATCTTCAATGTCCAATAAAAATCACCTTCCTTGTCATCTACCTTACTACCACCCAATTAGCTGCTTTTACAAACTAGCTACGAGAAACTAGAAACGTTATTATGTTTATTAGTTAGTTACTATTATGTTTTTATTTCTTAAGGTGGGCCATGAGCCAGAAAATAACAATTCCAGACCAGAGAGGATTGCTTCGTTTAAGGATCAAAATTTTAAGATTTTTGAAGATTTGGAAATCGAAAAATCGGCAAAGATGCGGTTACGGTCCTATTTTAGATGATAATGTTATGGACGAAGGCGAAATCATTTTTTAAAAGATTTTACTGTTTTTAGATTAAAAGCATGCGTTGATTCTTGTGGTTGCCGTCTGTCCCTCATTTTAATTAAAAAATACACTCGTTTTTCATATTTATTTCAGTACTAAGGGGTTTCCGGTTTCGTGGATATGGGATATCGTGAAGCATGAATGATACATTAAAACCACATACTGTCTTTAAACATTGTTTTACAAGACAGAATAAAAAATCGTTTGTCATGCTCATGAATCATGTTATTTATATAAATATAAGATTACTATTTACTACGTGTATTTCAATTTTCATGCAAAAAATCATAACAGGGTCGCAATTTTTATTTTTAAATACTAGTAGCCCAGTACGCTTTTTTGAGGATCCACTCGAGCTTTCTCAAATGCAGTAACAACATACGTGGATTGAAGGGAGAAGAACTAATAATGTTGCAAGGGATGATTTTAATCTTTAATATTTTAGCCTTACGATAACTTCGCTACTAAAGATAAGAGATAGTAGGGTTTTAGTAAAAATATGCTCAAATCTTAACATAAAATCGCAAGTTATCTTAAAATTAAAGCAAAATATTACTTTGAAATAAAATTTAAAACCCAAAATATGCTTTGATTATGGATTTAACAATTATGAACTGTAATTTAGAAACACGCTTTGTAACAGCAACCGATGCGGGTTCTTTTCCCTGTTGGACAAAAGTATTTGGGATAAAATATAACTAATGACAACAATATAACTACAGCGTAAAAATCCTCAAAAATTACCAACTTCCGATTTCTAAAATAATTCTATTATTTTTACACTGATTTTGTACCGTTTCTTACACATAGTACATAGACCACAATTAAAACTAAATTATAATAATCTATAAGCCCATTAAGAAGCGAAACGATGCAGGAGTTAAAGACCGTACCGTATGGAACCTCGCACTCTCCGAAAAATGGGCTCTCTCCTGTACGTATTTCTCCATTCGACAAACGTTTTCATATGGATTTAAAACAAGGCAGGTAAAGTTGAATCTCCAAGGAGAAATTTTGAATAGAAGGTAACGAATTTACTCTATCGAATTTTACTTTTATCTGCCTTGGATTTAAAACTTTAAACTCATCGAGAAACTCATCGACACTAAATTTTTGCTATCCTAAATCCAGATGGACTAACCCTCATCCTAATTTCCAGTTCAATTACAATGGCAGTTCCATACGGAATGGGACAGATCGTCGACATAATTTTCGACAGTAATAATTAATTACTGGAATCGAGAATTATTCTCGATTCCAGGCTAGGGAGTACCTCTCAAGCCTTTGCGTTGGCATTTTGTCCTTAGTCCTCATTCAAGCTGTCTGCACCTTTGTTCGAGCTTATCTAATTAAAACTGCTAGTAATGTTTTATACCAAACTATTTCTTAGGAGCAAAATTGTACTAATGATGGAACTTGAGGATGTGATAGTCAAAATTCTGTAATTTTTAGGGGACAGGATCAGAAATAAATTGAAGACAGAAGTTTTCTCTGCGATTTTGAGGCAAGAGATTGGATTCTTCGATAAGAATCGAACGGGGGACCTTATGGATCGGTTATCCAACGATACGAGTCAAATCAGCTACTGCGTCACGGAGAACATTGCTAAGGGACTTTTTCCTTTTTCCAGACCATTATTACTGTCTCCATGATGGTATATTCAGTTGTTTTTTAGTGAGAATATAGAGCCTTGCACTTTAGTCTGGGATAGTTTATTCCAATATGCAAAAATCAAAAAACTAAATAATAGAGGTTTTTTGGCTTGAATTGAATCAAAATTTAAATCTAATTTGTCAAACAAGTATCATTGAACCGAGAAATTTTTCTGACATCTGTATATGACTTCTTCGTCCTGGCACCTTTGTCGCGGACACATGTGTCGCTTACTCGTTTTTTTTTCACTCGAAATGTCTTGGGGATATTAATACCGAGTGAACATACTTTTAATTGTACCGAAGGTGCTGAAAAACGTATCTACCAAAATATTTTTTATTCTCGCCAATCTAGATAAACCAATCGCCACAACTAGCTCGTATCAGCCTCACGATTCTGCCACTTTTTGCCGTAATCTCCATAATTGCTGGCTTCTATCTCAAAAAGTTAAGGAAGGTCTTACAATCCGAGCTAGCGATGTCAATGCAAATCCCAGAAGAGCGGATTTCGAACATTCGAACCGTCCGAGCCTATTGTCAAGAGGAACTTGAGACGAGGACTTATCGAAATCGGTTGGACATTGTCCAGAAGCTTGGGAGTGAGGGGGCTTGTATCCACCTTGGTTGGGCTGCAATGGTTAATTTCTGCCTATTTTTATTGCCAAATAAAGTAAAAATTGTGGGGAAATGTCAAAATGTATTAAGGGTGGGGACCTTATTTCGGTGTGTCTTGTTACAGTACATTTAAATTACATTGGTCATTCATAGGCCGAACTAGGAAGCGCGGTAATCGTCGTGGTCGTCCTCTACTACGGTGGAGAGATGGTGACAAACCACACCCTGACTGTAGGGACCCTCTTGGCCTTTTCACTCTACGTGATTTTGGTCGGAAATGCCCTACACGAGATGAGTCACTTTTATACGGAGGTCATGAAAGGTCAAGGGTCATCGATAAGGTTGGGGGAACTTATCAATCGCATCCCCAGTATTCCACTGACAGGTATTCCTGACAAGGGAGCATTCCCAACTGTACCACCCCGATAATTTTCAAACGTTTCATGGAACATGGGAACTATGGGCATTCAAAACATATTATGAGACATGTTTTTAATATATCGGGGTAGTACAGTTGGGAATGTTCCCTTGTGAAATTTTTTGAGGAAACAGTATATCGCGTTCGGTATGTCGTTTTGTCCCAAATTAAAATCATAGCCCTCATAATTCCCTTTAAATTTTAGAATTTTAATCTTTCAAAAAATATAGATGGTGAAACCCCCACGGACACCGTGGCTGGAACAATCCGTTTCCACAACGTCTCATTTTTCTACCCAACCCGACCAGATTCCTTGGTTCTTGACAACCTGTCCCTCGACATCCCCGGTGGGTCAACCCTTGCCATCGTGGGTCCAAGTGGAACCGGAAAAACGACCCTTGTCTCTCTTCTTCTCCGATTCTACAATCCGACTTCGGGGACGATTAGATTAGACGGGGTCGACATTTCCAGACTCAGTCCCCAATGGCTTCGAGAGCAGATTGCTGTCGTCAGTCAGGAACCTGTCATCTTCTCAGGGTCAATCAAGGAGAATATCCTGTACGGGTCACAGAAACCGGAAGAAGTTACCCAGAATCGGTTGAATCAAGTTGCGGAGGAGTCGAATTGCCTGGAATTTATTCGGAGATTTGATGACAAATTTGACACCGTTTTGGGGGATCGGGGTGTTATGTTGTCAACAGGGCAGAAACAGAGGATTGCGATCGCGAGGACTTTGATTAAGGTGAGGAGATTGGGGGAAAAGTTATAGAGGTTGATGTTTAGTGCTAGGACATTTTTTTAAATTTTTCACTTAAAATTTAATTCGCCGGATTCGGGTTTAATAAGCTAATTCCTGAATTACTCTCCAACAATTTTGAGCTTAATTTTGACTTGAGAACTCAAATTTATCCTGTCATTTCTATATTTAAATTTTGAACGATTTTTAAGCATGCATTTTCATGATTTTATTTCAATATATGAGTCTGCATGAAATATCTAGGTTTATTTTTCACGGTAAATTTCACTATAGCCATTTCTGGCTTACTAATTTCGATTCGACCCACTATTAGTTCTCACTAATATCGTGTATTCAAACTCTGTTTCGTTGATTATATTTTTTAGAATCCAAAAATCTTGATATTTGACGAGGCTACAAGGTAAGGATTCATTTTTTATGTACTGTCTTTGCATGCCTATTATAGCCTAACGAAAGGCATTTTATTTTTAAATCTGTCCAGTTCCTTAGACACTGAAAACGAATATCTGGTTCAGAGGGCCTTGGAACGAGTCGCGGAAAACAGGACCGTTATAATCATCGCTCATCGGCTATCCTCAATTAGAAATGCCAGTACGTTTCAGGATATTAAAAAAATCGTTGAAAGTAGATTTTGAAAATTAGGATAATTTTTTATTTCAAATTTTCCCAAAAGATAAAATCGCTGTTATAGCGGATGGTAAGTGTGCCGAAATCGGAGGTTACGAGGACTTGATGAAGATCCCTTATGGCAAGTTTAGGAAACTTGTCGAGCATCAGTCTCTCAAGATCAATCCTGACGTTAAGAAACTATAAAAATGAAACTAACGATTTCGAATGGAATCCTTAATCATAAGCCTATTTCACGATTACAAATTAATTCAATAATTAATACTGCAATTAGTGGTACGAATCAACCAAATTAGTCAAGTTTTTATTTTGATAAATAAACTCAAGCTCAAAGCGGATATTTTATTTTATTTTTTAGATAAAAAAAGTAGTAGAAATCTGCATCTTTATCTGTAAGCGAAGGTCACAATAAAAAAGTTGCTGAAACGCTCGTTATCGCAATAAAAAAATCGTAACCTCAGTTAGCTAATTGACTTTTCTATCAACTTTCAGCCGTGTACAAAATACTTATTTGTTAAAATTCAGAAGTGCAAGTAGAAGAGATCAGAGGTAGTAAATAATATTTAGAATGTTGTCCAGAGTCCAGATGTATGTTCAAAATTATTATTTCAAGCCATAATTTCCGTCTCCTTTGTTCTTCCTTACCTTTCGACGTTTTGCCCGGATAATTTTTAAATTCTCTAAAAACTGACACCTCCCGTCCGCCTTGTAAACACCCACACTTAACTCCTGAAGGTGTTTCAAGTCATCATCTCTTCAAGTTCACGAGTCTCAAGTCTCCGTATTTCGACTGTCCAGTCGCCTCCTCTAACTTAAGCAAAAGCATAAGAAAATTGGAAGCAGAAGGGCTTATTAGAATCATTTAACCCTTTTGTTTGCTCCAGATAATATTTTTCATATCTAAATTACTACTCATTGTCTTGTGCTCAGCTTTTAGTTTAGCAAAGGCTTTCAATTGTCGAAAAGCCGTCAGAAAATTACTTGATGCCTGCCTCAAACGAGCAGAAGATTCGACTGTTGGTCAATATGGGCCGTTCATAAACCTTGTTAGCAGTCTCTCTATAAGAACATAACATTAGTGTTAACTTAAATAATCATTATGAAATATTTGATGTCAAGGGGGTAAATTCAGCCGCTTTATCTCTTGAACATCGAACCGCGTGAGCAAAATGTGATATCCTTTGCAGATAATATATTACACAATATTAATTGAATCAAACATTTCGTCAACCAACTTTTGACAAGTTATATTTTGACCTTGAAAACTCGGAAAGGCCTGATAGGATCATCATCGGACTGCGACTTGATTTTTGTACCAGTAAATAGATAATTTAATTCCAAAAATCCAATTGTTAATCAATATTGATTTTTTTACTATAAAATGAGCCAAAAACGATTTCGAGCAAAGCAATATCTACTGAATTTCTTTTAGAATTTTTATGAATAGCTCCAAACTTAAAATTCTCACCTCGCTATTGTAAATTGAAATTTTCAAATCATTAGTTTATAACCGAATTGCTTTGGAGCCATAAATCGTTAAATCTACCTGTGAAATGGGTTATGAATGGGTAGAGAAACCTATACAAACTTTCTAAATTTATTGCCAAGAACCAATTATGACGGATTCAAAACTTCCTTAAATTTTTTTCAGAATCGTTCTACCAAAGCTATATCCTCTATACTTATTTATATATTTACTTATAGCCGTCATCCTCCAAAATTCCATGTTACACCTCGTTAAACGAATATTAAATATTTCGAGAAGAGCTACAAATTGACAAGTTGAAAAATGTATTGTTTTCTGGGTCAGACGCAGACATGAGAACAACAGCCGAGTTTAAGTTATAATGTCATTAGAAAGGCTTAACCCTTTTGTATTTAGGATCTTTTGCGGTTTATTTGGTGTTGATTCTGTCTGACCGTCTAAGTTGTTTTTAACAAGGGCTTACAAGACTTTTTAAGCTTGTTAGTAAAAATGAGTTACAAAGGTGCTGATCATTCACAGGATGAATAGTTTTTTTGAATTGTAGATGATGAATTTAATGAGTTTCAATTTTTAAATTGCAACCCTTTCTAACTCTTGTGGTTTCCTATGTAAAGTGATTAGGACAATTGTTTTGGCTGATTGTTAAGTAATCGCTGAACAAAGCTGAAGACGCTTTTTTTGACATATATTAAAACAAATCCTTTATTGGGTATGAATGACATATCAATATTTATGTAAACGAATGTGTCATGATTTTATTTTTATAAAATATTTTTTACAAGGCCAGGATGGATTATTGTTCATGCCTGCTGCTTGTCTTTGATATCTCCAAACTGATTATCTGAAACATTTGCCGTAATCTTATCAGGCCACAGAGATAAAGTACAAAATTCAAATAAGCCAACCCGGTCAGATTCGAATTCTATCTTAGTCTATCGAGGTGTTCGTTAAACAAACACCGCCATAAAAAGTGAAAGTGAATTTAGCAAATTTTGAAGAATGTTTAATTGGATCAAAATTAAATACAAAGCGCTATTAAGTGGAAATTATGCTCAATCTCCGATCGAAAATCTGCGAGAAAGGAAGTCACAGGAAATTCGAATACGGATGGCGAACATTTTAATTACAGACTCTTACCTTCTGGATAACCGTATTCGGTTCTTACATTCTTTGAAACTGTCACCTGTTGATATTGTGGGGCTTAGAGACTTGGATCCTTATAATTTATTTGTGGGTGCTTTAAATTGTTGGAGTTCCACTAATGGACTCAATGCAACTGTTGGCAAACTTTGTGAAATACTGAAAAGCAATAAGTTTCAGCTTGTTGCAGGTAAGTTCAATCATTTTATCTTAAAACACGAGCGAATGTAGATACTAATAATATTGCTTTGGTTCTGTCTGAGACACTCATCGACTATTTATTGTAAGAATTTAACTGTTTGAAATTAAACCTTCTTGGAAGGAACATGATCTCACATAAATTATGAGTCACAATCATAATAGGTGTGGCAAAGAGGTCAAGAACTTCACGGGAAGATTAAAGGAACTGAAACAACTCCAAGAACTCTTTGACGGATGTCAGGAATACATGGTCACGATAACCGGGATGGGGGGAGTTGGAAAAACAGAGTTGGCTAAACGGTTCGCCCGTGAACTCCGCGAAGAGCATAATGTACCAATCTTAACGGTCAAAATAGAGAAACCCTTGAGGCTTCGATTAATAGATTGGCCGAAGAAATAACATCAAAAACTGTATCAGAGAATACGACTGACAAAAACAAGAAGGGTCTGTTTTATGAATCCGTTTCTAAAATTGGACAAAAAAAGCTTGTCATAATAGACAATGTAGATGAGGTTAATGAGGGAGCCGATTCCCTAATCAAAGCTAAAATTCGCCAAAAAGACTGCTTCTTCATGATAACATCCAGGAACATGATGGTATTCAATTTTGTTGGGAAAATCATCAGATTGGACGTTTTTTCAGATGACGACGCCCATGAATTGGTATCGAAGTCCCTTGAAAATGAAACCTGTGAAGATATCAAATGCCTCTGTGTTCAGCTTCAAAATTTCCCTTTGGCATTACAACAAGCGCTGGCTTACATCAAGAAGCAAAAGTTTATTTCCTCTGATGGTGAAGCATACGACATTTCCAAATATGTTAAAACATTCGAAGAAGCGTCGAAGAAAAAAAAACTTCTAGACTATAAATTAAACAGCGACTACGAACTGACGACCCTTGTCACTTGGGAAATGACGATGGAGAAGATTCAGGAGGACAAAGATGTTGGGGAAGTTGCAATGAAGATCCTTAATTCAATTGCTTACTTTGAACCAGATAGAATCCACATGGATCTGCTGAAACATTTTATCAAGAAGGATGATGAGGATATTGAGGAAGCCATTGAGCTCATTAAAACGTACAGCCTTATAAAGTCCGAAAAAAGTTCGTCTCCATTCATCGATTGCTACAGCAAGTTATCCATATCAATCTATCCGAAACGTACAGCCTTGTAAAGTCCGAAAAAAAGTTCTTCTCCATTTATCGATTGCTACAGCAAGTCTTCAAAATCAATCTATCCGAGAAATGTCTGGAATTTCAACATCTAAGAGAATTGGCCCATTCAATTCTTGCACTTTTGCTCGATGGAGAAAGTGAAATCAGACGAATTCCGCTTCAATTAACTATTGACGATTCGAGCGAAGATTTTGATTCGAACCGTTTATATATATCCATTCGATCAGGAATTGGACACCTTATGTCAGTGTGGAACCACAGCTGCAAACATCCCGAATTGATAACAGAGTTTAAAAGAATCCCTATTAAAATCATCGATGTCGTCTTCCCACTTCGTAGAAAGCTCGACAGAATTGACGTCACTCATTTCACTGAACAAAATTGGTCCCTTTTTAAGGTTAAATTTGGAGTAACGGCGATAGAAACTCTAGAATTAGGAATTGAAGTTGCTTTTGCTACAAACCAAATATTAAATCAAAATGAATTAGAAACGATTTACAGAAGTCAAAGATCTATTATAGGAGAGGATAATTTATTGCAGTTAAGGCTCCTGGAAAAGATTGCATATTATATAGTTAGTCAAGGTAGGGCGTATTATAAGCCGGCGTTGGATAAGTATTTAAGGGAGTATTTAAAGGTAAGAGAAAAGATAATGGGTCCTGGTCATGAGTCAACTCTCCCAGTTCCATTGCAGCTAATAGAGCTACTGAGGGGGAAGGATCCTAAATCAGCGGAGGAGTGGGCTGAATTACTGGAGAATGCCAAGATCCTGTGGGGACAACACAACCGCGACACACTCACAATTATGTGGCAATATGGATACGCTCTATTCCTCCATAAGAAGTGGGTAAAGGGGAAGGAGATTCACGAACTGTGGTTGGGTTTCAAAGGAACTGAGGAGACGGCGGAAGTTACATGGGCCAAGCGTACGTTATCCGATATCCAGTTTATTTTGGATGACCGGGAGTCTGCCTTACAAACCCTGCAACAGGCGACGCTTGAGTGGGAAAATAGAGAGAATCGGCCCAAGTTGTTTGTTGAGATGAGGTCAGAGTGTGAGAGGGCAGATGGGAAGGTGAGGGAAGGTGACCTCGACCACGCACTCCGCTTATATACAGAAGTGAACGACTATCAGAAGTATCAGAACAGTGTGAATTATCATCCCTTTCCTTGGTATTATGATTGGTGGAGGTTCGAAACTGGTCAGAAGCGTGCCTCCGTTCTGATCCAACTCCGAAGGTACAAAGAAGCTCTCCACATTCTTCAGCGCGAGGTCAGTTGGGATCACTGGGTTGACTCCGATCACAAGTTGCAAATTGAAAAGAAGGAATTGTTGAAGAAAGCGGAGGAAGGACTCCGCTTAGAACCGGCAGGCACTTTCCCCATTTAAACATGCAAGGTTTAAACAATTTTAATTTAATCAGCCCCTTTATCAATAGTACCGCTTAGGACGTTGTGTCTAGAAAACTGTGAATCAGTTCCTTCTCTCCCCTCTTGATTTCATATGCATGCCTTCAAGATTTGGAAATTAAGGTGTATAAAGTGAAAATGCTTCAGCAGTCCCTGGTTTAAATTATTCATTTCTTTGTAGATGTAAGCCCTATATGATACTTTACCACCAGCCTTTGCTGTTTTTAAGAGCATTGTAGTATTGAAATTATTGTAGGTTTCGGTTTTAAGTATTATGATTTGTTTTTTATTTTATAAGAGTTCTTGTATATGTGGAACATGAAAGTCAAATATGTGCAAGTACTCATCATATCGTTTAGTTTAGTTTAAGATAAGATAGTTATAAATTCAATGGTTAGTTGCTTCCAATCCAATACATGTTAAACCCTTCATAAATCCAAACCTGTAAGTTAAATTAGATTATAATTAAAAATGATATTCACTTGAATATCTAAACGAAAGTGTTCTGAAAACGTTAGTTAACATTTGTGAAATTTCGATTTATTGGCAAGTATGATAATTTGTATTTCTTGTAATGGCTGTACAATATTTATTGAAATTTTTTCGGATAGGGAAAATTATTGTAAGACGGTCAACGGTCAGCTTTGAAAAATATATCTGTGTTTATTACACTATACTCTGACATATATATAATCAAATTTTCATAACAATAAATCAGAAAATTCCGTGTATATATATATTTAAACATATCTTGTTTCTGCAACATTTAATTGCCATCATTAAATGATAAGTACTCATTACTCAACATATTCATATTTGGACAGCATTGATCAATTCATGAATTGCATAGATTTTTAATTGATCCATAAATATTTCATTCATCTTATCGAAATACATGACATCCTCGAGCATTTGAAATCAATTAACATGTTGCAGGGTAGCAGGGAACTTAAATAACTTAATTTAAATTTAATATTAAAATGGTCATATTATGATATGTTGTTAAAATTGCTTAATTATTCCAAAAATTAATGAACTTCTGACGAGTTTAAAATATTATTAATTTTATTCCATTTCGGCTTGACTGTGAAGACCCTCTCCACATGAGCTACAAAGGCAGGGGAAAGCCCAGTAGTCCTGTCGAGTTGTTTTCCATTATTTCACTGAGATTCCCTTGTCTTTCATTGTCGTCCTAACTTACGATAATAATACACCATAATCTTATTATCTTATTTTGAATATATTATTAACATACTACTATACATTCTAGCAGTATAGGATCCAGCCAGAGTTGCATTTATAATATTTTATGTAACAAAGACTCGGAATCCCGACCAAAGGATAAAGAACCATTTCAATTTCAATCCTCCTCTCGTTCCTCGTAAAAATTAACCAGAAATTCAAATTGAAAGCCCTCTCGAGTCTCGTTCCAATGACGGAGGTGACAGGGCAGGGGCTTCTGTACTTGAGCATTTGAATATCTTATCGTTCTTATCATTTACAACAGATATTTTGCAGAGAGATTAAAGAACTCTGGTCGAGGGAAAAACTGATCTCTATTATCTGTCTTCACAAAGATGATTGCGAAAAAAACTTGACAAATTTGACATGTCAATTTAACCCGTGATATTGATTGATTTTGCAAAAAGACTCGGCACATTTTAAAATGCAATTTCGTACAATACAATCCCTCCCCGAAATAACTCCCCATCTTTAACCAGAAAAACACATTTTCAAGCCTATCTGAAAAACACCCCCAGAAAAATATTCAAAGCTGCTAAAATGCTCCGCACATTTTAAAATGCAATTTCGTCCAATACAATCCCTCCCCGAAATAACTCCCCATATCTAACAACCCGAAAAAACACCCCAGAAAAATTTTTAAACGTGCTAAAATACTCCGAGAATGTTACCATGCAATATGCTTTAAATACAAGCTCCCCTCAAAATTACTCCCCGTCTGTAACACCAAATACTAAATGCACACAAGAAACACTATGACATGTACCAGATAGTGATTTCGAAGCTTCAGCATACCTATCTATACCGTAAGAATAACACCCCGGAATAACTCCCCACCCCCAAATTACCCGAAAAGCCCCTTCAGCTACGTTGTTATTAAATTAACTCAGGAGGATGCTAATTTTCGTTGAAAATACTAGTTTGTGAAGGTTCTTCCAAAGCAGTTGATGGAGGACCAAACTCATCGTCGTGTATTATGGATGGGAAGCGGGTTGGAATAAATCGTATCCGAAGAAGCTGTTTATTTGACACTTGTGATGTGACTCCATTTACCTTTCCATCACGCAAACCAACTGAATACTAAACTCACTATCTAATTCTAACTTACTTTAGTTTTCTGAGCCGATTCCTCAAGAGATCGTAGAACGTGTGTAAAACGTCCCACAGAGATCATTTCGAATCTGGAAATCTTTAAATCTTCCTAATCGGACCAACAAACCCAGAGATGATTTAGAAATCTAGACAGTTTTTACTATATTATTTACTATGTACGATTTAGAAAAAAATTAAAGGCAATTCAAATCTTTTGTTCTAGAGTCGCAGGAGAGTTATTATTCAGTTCTTTAAACGTCTTCTTCCTCATAATTGAATGTGATGGAGGATCGTAAATTACGGATTTTTATTATCAGCTATTATGAGTTATTATGAAGGTTGTTTGTCGTTGGATCACGCGGAGAAAGCTCAAGTTGTTAGGTCCTACGTGTATTTATTTGATAGCCGACAACGGAAATGTTTTGCTGTTTTTTAAATAAATGCTGTTAGTTTTAAAATAAATAAAAATTAGGAATGGTTTGTGGACTTATATTTAAAAGCCGTGTTGTTGGATATGGAAATTACATTTTGTTTCATAATCAGAATAAGAGTTCTTAATTATTGTTCAATTGTTGTTGTTCAATTCATTTTTAGTATGATCTCAAAAACGTTACATTTTCAGCTCGATTTTGACATCAAACCCCCGAAATAAGTCCCCCACTCCCAGTCACATATCTATTGAAGAAGCCAAGAAACGGCAAATTATTTACAAAAATGTATGATAAATCATTAGTGATGATTTTCATATCCGTGTAAGCCGCACCTTAAAACTCATCTACAACTACAACTCGGACCTTGCAGATTATCATAACTTTTAATGTGTTTTAAATTAATTTAAAAGTTAAAAAATCGAAAAAAATCCATTTCCGTTCCCACGATCTTGTTTTGTTTTTCTTCAAATGCAACTTACTATATAAGGACAAGGAGTAGTAATTCATTCATTCAGCTTTACGGAACAAGTTTTTTATCATCCAACCCATTCCTTTCAGAATCTCACTTGAAGTCAGTTCCAAATATAATTGACCGACTCTGGGTCTGATGAATGAATGAGAATTCAACGCTACAAATACATTTTTTACAATCGGAACGTATCGTCAATCCCTGAATACGCCCCTAGTCGAAATAAGTCCCCATGTAGGAAACTCCCACCTCTAAATAAATCCCAATCCCCCTGAGGTTTAAAAATACTCTGTGGACTTATATCGGTATTTAAAATGCTCTAACCCAGTCCAAGTTCTTATGACATAAGATAAAAGACGGACATTAAGATTATCATCATTATCACCCCGATATATTCGTAATTGGCTCATTGTCCATTCTGTATTCTCAGCTCTTGGTTGAAGTCATCAAAATCTAAAGAAGAATAGCTTGTGATATTGTGGGCCTTGGAGGCTCGGGGTGTTTTTTTTTTGTTAAAAAAACCGGAAATCGGATGTGACGTCAGGTGGACTTGATCTGTACATCTCTCTTGTAGTATCTATTTTATTTCTATATTATTATATCCATTGTATAATAGAGGTAAGGATGTATCAATATTTTGTAGGTTAGTTTCCAATAGAAGCTATAGTTGTTGAGGGAGGATGAAGTTAACCGGCTGGCAGACGGAGATCCTGACTCATGATCATGGGAACCCTTCAAAGTTCAAGAAAAAGACACATACAATGAACTGTAGTAATGAGGACTGATATACAGGGTCTACTGTCATTTTCAGTAATTTTTGAAAATATATAACAATGGTGTCATAATTTCAAGTTATTTATTTGGCAAGTTGCAGAAGATCCCGTTCTATTTTTATAATTTTAACCACGGAAGTAGAATATACACAAAACGACAGGTTATTAAAACACGAATTGCTGAAAATTCATAGATTTTATTGAACCGTTTCAGAGGACTATAAATGCATTTACGCACTATAAAATGTTAAGAAGTTCAAAAACTAGCTGCTTTAATTGAAAGCTCGACGTTTTTAATTTTTAAATTTATGAAAGCTTAACCCTGTATGTTTCCTTATATAGAATTGGCCATGTCATTCCAAATCCAATTCATACATATGAACATGTGCTTATAAAATTACGATATATCCCATACACACTCGACATAGTATATTAGATTAGATACGAGTCCGTCTCAACAAGTACGGGTCCTCGTGTGTAAAACTGTTCCAGTTTTTTGCCCGTTCTATTTCTCAGGTGAGTGGACGAGGAATAAAAATAAGAAAAAGGTTAAATTGCATCCTGTCTCCTTTTACTACGTTCTAAACAACTAAACAACAAGTGCCTTTACTTCCTGCCGAATTTATGTCTCGAATTGGCCCAGTCGGGACAATTAGAAAAATATGATAAAATTAAGTTAATTTTTAGATGCCAAATTGATGCTTTAAATAAACACTGAAATAAGTACCTCACCGGAATAACTTTCCCATCCCTAACCTGACTTAAGAGTGCTTCAATCAATTCAAAACTCAAAATTTTAGCCAATGATCGAACTGTAGTTTTTTGTCGTTCATTTAATATGGGTTAAAAGCTTATTTGTTATCGGATTGTCTGATAATGCGACAAATTATGTTTACCCCTTTTTTTCTATTGTATTTGTATATGACATTATAGGATTAGTAGCTGTTTTATATGTGGTTGTTCATATTATAGAAGAAATGGAGGGAAGGTGGTTTAATAATCTAATTTTCAGGCTGATTTTGTTCTTTGTTCAAATCCAATGAAAGCTGCTTCCTCTCTCTAATTTTCTGAGGAAGGACAGAGAGGGAAAAAAATTACGGAAAACACCTGAATTTTCTAGCTCGTAATTTTTTGTAGAAAAGTCTGGAGTTCTCATGGTATCATTACATGACATGCCAATTTTCTATACAGTTCCAATGTTTTATGATGTTAGGAGGCTGTTTTTACTTTTGGGCAAAAAATCCAGGATTTGATCTTATCTTTTTTGAAGGCACAGTTTAAGTTGGAAATTGCAAGATGTTTCCGGTTGGCTAGTTTTTGAGTAATTGTTCGTTTAACAATATGGTTAAATTGGTTAATTATGATTTTGGGTTGTAATTATGCTTTTATTTGTGGTTTAGGTTATTGTGATGATGACTCATTTGGAGTTTTGCAGAGGTACAAAGGTGTTTCTTGCCATTTACTTATCATTTGCTGTTGTTTTAGCATCAGGAAATTTTAATTTGAAATGGGGTTATTGAGGTTGTTTTTAGTCATAGGACTATTTTGTTCCTATACCTTAAAATCTTAATTGTTAATTATTCCTACCCTTTTTATTCACTTTGTTCCATTAAGGCCATACCAAGATATAAAGATGAAAAATCTATTTAATGCCATTTCCTTCGACATGATTCATACCGAAGAACCAACTTTAAAACACCAATTGCCTCACAAATTTCTTACAGTTTCCGTCCAAATCACTTCAAAACAATAAACAAAAACAGCTATCAGAAGCAATAACAATGAGTTCACTGAATTTAACATTGTGCTCCTAATCCAACTTACAACGAACTTGCGACCACCTGGATTTTTTTTATTTCAAGCTTTTTATATAAAAGAAAAAAGTTCCGTTAATTTCGGTTAAAAAACAGAAGGGAAAAGTGAAAAAGCTAAAAAGCAGTCAAAGCTAATTACCGGAAAATCTTGACGATGAGAACCGGTAGTCTTTTGTACTTACATAATTGCGGCATGGGTTTTCTTTCATAAAAAATAAAAATACGGATGAATTCAATAACAATTCAATGCATTATATAAGATAAAGCAGGCGACTACAGTTCAATGTAAAATACAACAAATCTATTTATAGTCTGTAACTTAAAAATACTGCACTAAATTGAATCGGAAGTCAATAAGCCTTGTTCTAAATTTAAAAAATACGAAATATTAAATAAAAATTCATCCTTGTTCCAAAACTTAATAGAATTATGATGGTTGTCTATAGGCCTTAAAGTACCCGGTCAAAAAATGCTTAAATTGCGGCTTTTAAGAGCCAAAATGCGTCACTTTTGCTATTATTTAGTAGAGGTTTAGCTCTTTAAAACCTATTAACCCTTGATATAATCAACTCAAGGTTAAGAAATGAGTTTGATTAAAATGAACTGGCCCTAAATAAGTCCCCACCCAGTTACAGCTTCACATGGGGACTTATTTAGGAGTTTACCGAAGTATGAGCCGATTATACAAATCCACCACAGTATTAGCATTCACAACCAGAGCAAACTCAATCTTAATCAAGTAACAAAATTAATGACCCCTTTTGCCTTTGCCCTTTGCGAATAATAATACTATTTGCATTAACCGATAATAAATGTGTTTATTTTTTTCGTAAACACGTTTTATTAATCGGTAACTGCTCCTCCGTCTTTCCTCTTATTTGTCTAGATTCTAGATTGTTGGTTTTATTTTTGCAAGCCTCTCAACCAGATTACAAACACGGAGACAAGGACTGATTTGTAATTCAAGAGTCGACTCCTCTTTAGTTCCAGTTTGGAATATCAAGCAGATTTTTTTGTTCGGGAAAATGCTTTGAGATTTAATACACTTTTAATAGGTTTAATAAGAGCCTAGCTTTGTAGACTTTGGGAAGATGTTAAAGCTACTACGGTTTGCATTTTAAATTAGCATTGAATTCGCAAATTCAAAGTGAAACACCGTAAATTTTGCCGTGGTTTTCTCATGCTAATTTCTGAGATAGGACTAATATTTTAGGAAAAGAGGTGTTATAAATCAAGAGGATTTTGTGAGAGGTTCTATACATTTTTAATGGCTTCTGAGGATTTAACTTGATCATTGTGACCTTGCTATAAGACTAACGTTGTATATATTGTTGTAAGGATCTGATTTGATATTTAGCAAAGGAGTTTATAGACCACCCTGGCCATTAATTACTGTAATAGGCTTGTTATAGTATATGTCAATAGTAGTTGTACAGCAATTAAAATATTGATTGCCGTTTTAAAGGCAGTTAAATGCGTGGAGATTAGCTGTAGTTTCATTAGATATGTTGTGGATTTAGTTTAAATAAAAGTAGAATTAAATGGTTAATTACAACATGAAGTATTACAAGTTACAATGATTTCAAAGCATGTTTAGTTAAATTTCCCTTTTGATAAGGGTTTATCAGCCATTTATCAGAATGACTAACTTATTATCTACAGATTTTACTTAGCTTATTTATGGTCTTTGTCAAACAAGTTCATCGTCACATGGGGACTTATTTCGGAGTAAATTTTACCCAGTGCAACTGTCTCTAAAATTTAAGTTTTCAGAATACATTCGACTTAAGACTTAAGAGTCTTGATTAGTTTGTGGAGACAACTGACTTAACGTTCCTTTGCGTATCCCTCATATGGGGAATTATTTCGGAGCATCCACCAACTCGTTGCATTTTTGAAACCTATCATATCTGAATAAAATAATCCTAATACTAAAGCAAGACTGAACAGACAAGGAAGTTAAGATGAAATCTCATTTCTAACAAAACTTCAAGTATTAAATAAAACCGAGGGGTGGGCGTTTATTTCGAGACTTGCATTAGATCGAAGCCTGTTGCTCCCAGAAAAGCATACGGGAGATGTGGTCTACATTGTTAGAGGATGTAACAATCCTCCTGCTCCAGATATAAAAACAATGCAGTCCTGATGGGCCGAAGCCAACCTGGCCAACTTGAAGAAGCTCTCTGGTCCATGTCCACCTGGGCAACTTGAACTATCAGTCGATTAGGAGGCTCTTTTGGACGTAGAATTCTAGAATCTAGAATCCCACCTTTTCCATCTCATTTCAGGTGAAAAGGGATCAACTCCTTCGGACTTACAGTCAGTCTCAGTTCAAACACCGTACAGAACAGATCTCGGACTTCGGAAATCTGATCTCAGTTTTTTTTATCTCTCTAATAACAAAGATTAACACAGTAACCTTGCTTTTACAATCTATTTCTAAATCCACTCTTCAGCTCATTTCCTGTTTTTCCAAAAAATACAAGTTTTCTTCACACGGGTTTACAAACTGCTCGAAAATTCCCGATTTTCGAAAACCAAATACTTCTTTTACTTGAACAGTGTCTTTTAAGCTTAAAACTTAGGAAACAAGTGCCTTAAAATCGTTGTGTCTTCATCTTCAGGGAAGAAAGTTATATCACTTCACCCCGAACCGTAATTTTTACCGGATTTCCGACAATAATCCAAAGTAAAAGTTAATCTCACTTGGCCCCGACAAAGTTCTAATGGATTCTTAGCAAAAACTACCTCAAAATCCTCAGAAACCAGCCCTTAAAGTCGAGACAAAATGTCAACGCTCTTAGCAATGCTCAACGCCCCAGTCTCGCCCCCAACCCAATCACCCCGATACCAAATCGACCTTAAGATCAAACAGGAGAAGTTCGATATGGATCTAGACGATAATCATCAACTACCTCATCTTGCTGATCTGAATCAGTACCACAATCTCAATCAACAGCTACAGAACTGTACCCAGTCCCAGTACATTCTGGTGACCCAAGCCCCCCTGTTCAACCTCCACATAGTAATCAGAGGGAGGAAATGTCGGATGGGTTTCACACCCCGAGCCCCATGTCTAGCCCCGTTAGCCCCGCACAGTCCATAATTTCGACGACGGATTCCGGGGAATTCTACCCCTTGAAATCAAGTTTCAAAACTCATCATCAGAGTCAAAACAAAACCACCACCACCATCTTTTCATGCTGGACTTGCAGTTCTAATCATTCTATTCCAAAGCTATGATCATAGTCTTTCGAATAATGAATCGCATATATGTTTGTAATTTGACCTCTTTGACCCCTCCCTACCGGTCAGGGGGTGAAACCACCACAAAATCATATACACCTTTGAATAGCCCTTGATAATACCTTTCCATCGATGTATCACACATGGTGCGTTGCAATTCACTATTTGAAAAAATGTTGATCTTTGACATTTCCCCCTTGACTTTTCACGTCTCCCTTTGACCTTTGACATACAGGGCCCCAAACAGACTTGACCTCCGTTCTAATTTCCATTGACGTTTCCATTTCAATGACCATTTTAAGCTTCTATTATATATTGATGGTGGCAACAGGAAGGAGGGGCGAATAGTTTGGGGTGGGGGCTGATTCAGCAAAGGTGGGGTCTAGTTCATTCGAAATAGGGGTCTACTTCCCATTTATAGGGGTCGCGGGTCTCATTAATCCTAACCCATTTTTGGCGAATTGTTTTACATTCCGAAAGCGAATTTCGGATCCAAAACCTAAGACCTATACATTTCCCTTTGTTTGAATTTTCAATACTCTGTCACACACCCTGACCACAAACAATTGAATTCAAAAATTCCTACACCAAGCAACTAATAAATATTTAAAAAATCTGACGTTTTGATTTCACTTGTTTTAAACATTTATTTATCATTCTAGTAGCGCTCGAACATATTTATCTGTTGATTTTTGATTGATCTTACATTTTTCTGAAGGTGGGGATTTAATTGAGAAGGCGTCTATTTTAAGGATTACAGTACTGCTTTCAGGAATGGACGACCTGTGTTAAACTGTAGATTTTACAGTCCCTGTGCTTGTTGACTCGCCGGGTAAAAGTCAATTCGTCTATATGTATAGCAGATAGCTTCAACATGGGACTGGCCATAGTGAACGAAACGAGTTTTACCCGTCGAGTCAACGAGGATAGAGACTTTACTATCCTACAGAATGGGTTATTTCGGGGGCGTAGTTATTCCGGAGGAAATTAAAAATGGTAATTTAGGTAAATTTTTAGCAAGTTTCCTAAAAACTGGGGAATTATTCCGGGTGTATTTATTTCGACGCTTCAAACAATAATTTTTTTTCGAAATCTTACTTGGAAGGCAATTGAATGAGCATAGGCCAAAAAATTCTCATGAGCAGTTTGGCCTTGTAAGCCCTGTGGGACCACAACCGATGTGCACCCGCCGTTATCCCATACCCACTTACGGTCCCATGCACATATGCTATAGACAGATTTTTAGTACGTCGAGATTATAATCATCATTCGATCAGTTCACATCGATGAGATACTCGACAATACGTCCAATCTACAAACTTACCGATAAGGAATGTCGACACGGACATTTGCCCCGTTAAAACAGCCCGATAATTGCAAAAATATGGATGGAGGAAATCAGAAATACGTTTCGCCAGACTATGTCATGCCATTTAAAATCCGGAGGAATAATTTCATCGGATAAGGTTGACTTATCTTTGTCATTATTGTTTAATTCCGTGTTGGACTTAATTTCTTCGCAGATTTTACTGTTTTTTAACAGCTTTGGTAGAAGACTTCGTAAAGGAGGTGGGTCGACGGACCCCTTCAGGGTCATTTTGACTCTAGATTAAAAAAAATACAATTATCAAAACCAAAAGCATACAAATGTAGGTTTATGAAACGGTTAAACACGAATAAGGTTCACCTCCTGGTTCACAAAATCGTTCACTTCAACATAAATTAATGTAGAGTAGTAAAAACTCTTAAATAATCGTCCTCCGAAATAAATCCTCACTCGTTGGGAGAAAAAATTATAGTTCTCTCCCACATAACACATAATTGCCTCACCATATTTGAAATATTTTGATAGTGTTACCTGTTGCAATTAATTACGACTAAATTGCTTTTGATTGCACGAAACAACGAAACTGCAGATCCAACACCCAACACAAGCTTGGTATTTATCCTGATTTTTTTCGAAGAAAAATTTTTGTTCTCTAGTAACTTAATTAAAAAATTAATAAATTTTTCTCTTGTAAATTTGAAGAAAATTCGGAAAATCCAGCCCAAAATCTCCAAAAACACCACCGTTACTTCCCAACGAGTTGTACATGAACGTTGCTCGAACTAGACAGATCTTTCGCTTTCCAGGACTAAATAAGTATTTAAAGGTGCAGAGGCTTGGAAAGGAGCATCAGGTTTGATATTAAATTTAGACCAGGTAGATTAGAAGTTATTGTACCGTTTATAAGGGGTCTGTGCATACATCTTAAATCCTATGATCCATTTGATATTTCCATTAGACAGGGATGATTTCTGACTACCGTAAAATATTATTTAACCGTCCCCATAATTTACAATGCATTTCAGTTTCAATTATTAACCCCGGAATAAGTCCCCACCCTTCAAGTAGTGTTGTAATAATAACTGCCCATTATAGGGCTTAAATCTTAATTTACAGTATTTTTCAGTATACAAACGTCTGAAGTAGTGTATTTAAGCATAGTTTGAAGTAAGTGGAGAGTCCCTTAGAATTCCGTAAGGTACCTCAACCCTTTTACTAGAGATCCCGTCGTGACTGATTCTGAATTCTGAAGCAAATGTCTATTTTTAGTATTTTTAGAATGTCCCTTAAGTGCCCTACTTTCTCATCTGTCATTTCGATTTTAGTAAGGATGTGATTGTCAATTGTCACAAGTGCAGCAGGTAATAATACGTGACGAGGCTCAGGTCGGAGGAACTATTTCAAGCCTGTTTGTAGACGTTCTTCCAGACTTGAGTTCATTACCTTCGGGAGATTGAGGTCAAGGGTTTCTCCTTTACCTAAACTACACAATTCTTGAACATTGTGGTAATAGAGAGGAGGGTGCTGAATTTTAGTGAAATGGAAATCATAAATACCTTAATTACGGGGTATAACTGTATAAGTCGAGGCTTAAATAAATAATAATTAAGGTGCACTTTGCAAGCATGGGGTTTATTACGGATTGCGGCTTATCTTTTAAAAAATTGATGATTTAATCATTGCAAAACCCCCGAATTACTTAATCAACCGAATGATCATAGTCAGCAATATGTACTACATTCCTCTATAATATTCAGATATGATGGTAGAAATATTGCTGTCTAATAAACGAGTGCATCTTTAAAGAATAGATTGTCCAGAAATTGGGTAGGTTTGAAAACAATCATCCCCGAAATAAATCCCCACCCTAGCGGCAAGCTAGCTTACTGTTGATTTAATTAGTTTCATATCATTTTGGCTGCTTTAAAAAATCCATCGCCCTCAAACTATTGTTTTTTAAATGCGTTTATATTAAAAACCTGGCTTGCTCTCCAACTCTGTGCTATTTATCGCACTTCAAGATGGAAAAAGTCCCAAAACTAGATTTTAGCCTCAATACCCTTAAACCAACGACTTTGAATGAGATGAATGATGAAAAACAAAAATAAAATACGTTTTTCAATTCCATTAAAAAAAATCGTTAATGATCTGCTCAGTATTCCTGTCCAGCCTCTGGATGTAGATTGTAGAATTACACGCTCCAACCGATATCTGACCTCATAATCATAATTACATGTCCGGAGCTTCGAAACCAACACCTGAAAGCAACAACTACCACCTCCTGTTTTTTGCCTCCGTATTACTAAACTAATCTTTTGACCATTTCCATATCATATTGTTGTTATCATTGAAACTGGAGAGGATGATATATATATAGTTAGTATATCAGTCGTATAATTTACAATGATAACTCTAAAATAAGTTAAGGCTTAAGCGATTGTACATTCAAACTTCGAAATTATGGGCAGTGAAAGGGACAAATGATTTTTTTTATTCATTCCGAATGAGCTGACTGAAGTTAATGAAGTTTGAAGGACTTGTTACTGTTATCAGTGCTGAGGATAATGTATCTTGCTTTTGCTTCAATGAATACGGAACTGGAAATTATTTTAGGCAAAAAATAACAGTAGTTGAATGATTAAATTTACTACGGACTGGATTTTAAAATCATTTTGGTACTGAATTGATGTTAAATTTGGTTAAATCTAAGGTATTTTGGGCTTTAAAATGTCAGAGTAATATGTGTCACGACACGATTTTTCCGCAATTTAGAAAAGATGAGTAAATAAAATATAAAGACAAAATTAATACATCCATTTCGTTTATATTTAAAATACATGTCCAGCTCACGATAAATTATGCCATTCAGTATCGGTTAAATATCCTTAAAATTATGTAGCTTTTTTCATGCAATTTTTATTCTAAAGTTCTAAAATCACGCAAATTGAGGTCAAACATGCTGCTTTCATCTAACTTTCGGTATTTTGAAACATTTAAATTGGAAAATTAATTTTTTTTTGAGATTATTAGTGAAATGGAGGTAGCAAGATGAGAAGCGAAGGACATCAGTCAGTGGTCAGTTTTAATGACCTAATGTAATTGAAACGGCTTGAATCTTGAGAGGATTACTTTTACATTTTTTACGTTCGTTTTAAATACAGGTCGGTTACAGGGCTGATTACATTTTCTAAAGATACGGAATCAAGAGGTCCTTCCGGCTTCGAAAACTCTGAAACCTGAAACTCATTTAGAATCAGTCTCATGTGAGATGAATATTAATCACTTCGTCCCATTTTTCCAGGAATTGAAACAAATGTACAAAGAATAAGAATTGGAAATTTTGACATAAACTAAAGAGAACTGAAATTTTAAAATCGATACCCAAAATTCTTGAAATTTTTACTCATTTAGTTAACTTCAAGATTTAGTCGAAAGCTTTTAACAATTTTAGAAACATTGGGTATAAAAAATGAAGTATCTCTTGAAGTGGATCGATTCAGTCTCTCAACTAAATGGCAAGCTCTATAAGCTTTTGCAAACTTGTCAAAAATCCATATTAAAACAAATTTAAACAGGCAATTCTAGCGCATGAAAAAAAACTTAACTCAAACTCACTTTAAGTAATTGAGTCAAAGCAAGCTTCCCATTAGGAAATGAATAATTAATTATCGGAGCTCAATAAGAACGGGCCTGTTTTTATCCGGTGTCGTGCGACTTTAGGTTTAATTTATTTTGAAGCACTCAATCACAATAATAATTTCAACCTACGATTTGTAAGCTTGTAGACATAATTCAAAACTCACTGTTTGTCAACCTCAAGAAACCTCGTTGTAAATATAATCCAAAGTTTACTGACTACGACAATTACGTACAGAATCATATTTAAAACTTTAGCATTTAATTAATATCTTGCTCTAAAAACAATGTGGGAAAATAGTGAACAATTTCGAAAAATTAAAATGGATGGACTTTTCATTGCAAGAATTAATTCTATTCATATTCCTCCCAAGGAATCAGGATTTGTTTTCAAACTGGGTTTTAAATGGTTTTTCAAACTCTCTTACTTCATCTGTCTCTGGCCGTTTCGTTTAAATAGGCCGGAGACTTCGGGAAAGCCGTTTACCGATAACTTGCTTCAAAAGGTATTCGAAATTAGTTATTGGTTTAATTTTTCCGATTTATTTAAAAACAAAATACAAATGCAAAAACTTGCAAAGAAAGTCATTCCCGTCGAATATATAGAGTTTTTAATTTTTTTTAGGAAAAATTAGATAATTTCAGGTAATTATTTCAATTTTCGCAAAAAAATCACAAGAATATTGACTTATTGTTCTTATCTAATAAATTTTTCCTGAGGGGACGGAGTGGTTTGGACTTGGACTTGTATTTCAGGGAGCTTTTAAAAGGGTGTTTTTACACTTAAAAGGGTGATCACATGCTTTTTAAACTGTAATTAATAGTTAAAATTAATAAATTATTTTAATAATTTGTTAATTTTGCAAGGGACTATGTGCCTTTGTGCACCTCGCTTGCCTGATCCACGGTCTCTCATGTCTCCTCTCGGCCATTTCACAACCGTTGGAACAGAATCCGTTAAAGGTTTTTCGGCTTGCGATTAGAGTCACCTCGACGGTTCTGAATTGGACTCTTGTTCTGACGATCTGGACCAAAATTAAGGCCGTTTCGGAGTTTCTCTCGAAAGTTCCTGAGGCAAGCCCTTCGGTTAAGGTATGGTTTGATTTTCTTTGGTTAGTTTGAGACGATTACTAATTTTGACGACAAAAAATTGTCGAGACAATTATTATTTCAATAAAATTATATCTAGAGTACAAAAAATTGAAAGAGGTTTGTCCAAGAATAATGTTGCATGTTTTTTCGACATAAATATTTGTCCGATATTTCCATTACTTCCAATAATAATTAGCCTCATATTCCGCGTGCTGACAGCATAATTTTTTTCAAATCCTCTAAACTCGAGTAAGTAGGGATACTGGGGATGGATTTGTGGGTGGGGATTTTTTCCGGAGAATAATTTTAATTAAAACAGGACTACAAGTGCTGTATGTATTCCTAATGGTTAGTACCAGATTGGGTTCCACATGATTACAGTTCAAAAATACTTGACATGAGTTTATAATATTTAATTAAACTTCAAATCGATTTAGATCTCAAAATATTTGACCTGGCAGATTTTTAACTGTCCTTTGTGCCGATGAAATTTTAAAAAGAGTGAAATAGTTCTGTATATGTTTTTCAAAGGAATTAAGGTCAAGAATTCGGATGAATTTTTGACGAATTGTTTTACATTTTTATTGAATACCTTTTGAGACGTTAAATGACTTACCTCATTTCATTCTCTCATTAATTAAGCGGCGAAACCATTGTCTATTACGCTTTAACTTCGTAAGTTTTTTAAATGCGAATTTCGGATCTAAAAGCTATACATTTCCGGGTTAAACTTGAACGGGAATTTGAAAAACTCGGTCACACCCCTTGGTCATAAAAAGATTTAACTCCAAAATCCCTACCCCAAACGATTAATAAATATTCGAAAAATTCGACATTTTGATTTTACCTTTTTTTAGATTTATTTATTATTCTATTAGCATTTGAACATATTCATCTCTTGAGGTTGATTTTTGAATCTTACATCTTTCTAAAGGTGGGGATTTATTTGAGTCTATTTATTTACGTCTATTTTAAGAATTACGGTACTGCTTCCAGGAATGGATGACCTTTGCCCTCTTCATGACCTTTCCAGTGGGGGGTTTCGTTTGGTCATACTTGACCACGACTTGGTTCTTGTACACAAGGACATCGACGGAGATTTGGGTAAAACTCGTCCGATATCTTGATGATTGGAACTACTCCAAAAACTTCTCCAGCCTGTTAGTCTCTAACAACAGGAGCAATGCAACTGTTGAATTGCAGTCGCTTTTGATTTTGGTGGAACAAAGTCTCGGAAACGATGAGAAGTTTCTGGCGATTTCAGGATTGATTTTGACCCTTTGGAACGAATTGTTGACGGCAAATGGGCAGATTTTAATGGCCCTGACGGCTTTGGCCATTTCTGAAATCGTCAATAAACGACTTGAAGTTTTGAGGGGAATGAGGGGTCAGGAAAATCAGGTTGGTTTTGGTAATCGTATTTACTATAGCATGGGATTAGAAATCGTTTTTTGCTGTCTATTTTTCATAAATAGGCCATATTCGGTTCTGCTGGATGAAGGGTGGGGATTTATTTAGGGGGTTTTTAATTTTCAAACTATATAGTGCATAAACTAATTTTATTAATTTAAGGCTTACGTGGACTTTTACCTGGAAACGGAGTCGATGGTGAATGGCCTAAATGACCTGTTGGGGTCGGTTACCCTTGGGGTATTCTGTTACATGGTCGCTTATCTACCGTCAGTATTTTTGCAAATGGGGCTTATGGCGAATTCCCCTGGTGCGTCCTTGTGGAAGAATACGCTCTATTTTTTACCCTTTGTTACCCCTTGGGAGTCATGAGTCTGGCATCTTTGGCATTTAATAAGGTAAATTACAGGGATATATATTTAAATCATGGTCATGCAGGAAATATGTTTTAAATTATTATTATTATTTATTAATCAAAATATGCTTGATTGTACATGCTTGTTACATTTTGATCGAAGCCGAAAAAGAGCTTCATAGTTATGTCATTAATCACAGAATTAATATTATTATTGGAATTCATTACTTAAAAATTATTCTGGATATGATAATCCCAAATGGTTACAATATAAATAACGCGTACTTTTTTAGGTGCTCCTTTGTATTAATAAATCCTCTCAAAGGATGAGGGAGTTATTTAGGGAAGCATTATTCCAGGAAACTGATTTACATTTCATTAAATTTTTATATATTTTATTTAAATCATCTAAAATTTGTCTCAAAGGGCAAGGCTTTCAGAGATTTGTTTTTGGAAGAGACATTACTAAACCGACCGGAAATGGAAGAAAACGGGAAGGAAAACATGGAACCTGATGCAGATATTAATTAATATCCGAAGTAAAATAATTAATTGTAAAAATGAACATAATTATTGACACAGGTCCTATTTACTTCTCGGAATGTCTTAACATAAGTTAATCCAGTTAATCTTTTAAATTTTTAAAAAATCTAAATCAGTTAAATAACTATGAATCATTTAATGTAAGGCGACGAGTTGTCGGACACATTTCTGGCGTATCTGGAAATGACGGAAGGGAGCTTGGGTGTTCGGGGTGCGGATTTCTTTACTTATTCCTTTGGATTTCTTGGAGCTGTAATTTTTTAAATTAAAATAATTTAAAATAATTGCAATTAATTAATTTTCAAGTAATTTGTATTTTATACGTTTTTACCAGACATCCTGCTTTTGTATGACGTTCCTCCTCGTCCTGATACAGATGAGACCCCCTGAGTGACGACTTTCTGCTCTTATCTTATCTTAACTATACGATATCATAAGTACTTACATTATATTATATTTTCGAGTTCTACATATTTAACATATGTATATTAAGGTTTAACTATTAAATATTAACTAACTAATTTTAACTGTTAACTAACTAACTTTAACTATTAACTAACTAACTAACTTTACTATTAAGCTACATTTGCAACGAATAGGAACAGACACGGTTTTGATATTAAATGAAATGCCATTTTTTCTTACAATAAATTTTAACTTCTAGGTTTGGATTTTTGAAGGGGTTAAAATCATATTTTAAACAATAACTAATTTTATAAATGTCTTATCTTATCTAAACTATACAATGCCCTATTTAGTTTTGTATATATATTTGATTTTCACGTTCCACATATGACGTACATCAAGATTTAACATTTAACTACAATTTAATATCAAGAGAAACCTATCGAACTCGAAATTGAAAAAATTTCAATAATGTACTTACTAAATGATTATAAGTAATGTAAATAATAATCATCTTAAAGCATGATTATCATAAAACAATTTGTAATGAATCATATATCAGGACTTTAATCTAAATAAATTGAAAAAGGAATTACAGAAGTGTTTTAAATTTAAACTTATGATTTATGAAGGACATGTTTTCATAGATGCATAACCTCAGTGATAAAATACAATTATGAAATTAAAATAGTTATATTATATGATGCATGATTAAATGGGGAAGAGGCTGCCGTTTGTTAAGCTAAGCGGAGTCCTTCCTCTGCTTTTTTCAACAATTTCTTCTTTTCAATTCGCAACTTGTGATCGGAGACAACAAAGCGATCCCAAAGGACCTTGTACTGAAGAATGTGGAGAGCCTCTTTGTACCTTCGGAGTTGGATGAGAATGGAGGCACGCTTCTGACTAGTTTCCATTCTCCACCAAGTATAATACAAAGAATAAAAGGGATAATTCTTACTCTTCTGATAGTCGTTCACTCGTCTATACAAGCGGAGTGCGTCCTCGAGGTGCCCTTCCCTCACCTTCCGATCTGCCCTCTCACACTCTGACCTCATCTTAACAAACAACTTCTTGGGCTTCTTCTCTCTTTCCCAACAAAAATCCCAACCAACCTCCGCCTGTTGCAGGGTTTGTAAGGCAGACTCCCGATCACCCAAAATATACTGGATATCGGATAACCTACACTTGGCCTCTGTAACTTCCTTCGTCTTCTCAGTTCCTTTAAAACGCAACCACCGTTCGTAAATCTCCTTCGCCTTTACCATCTTCTTATTCCGGAATAGAAAGATTCCATATTGGTTCATAATTGTGAGTGTGTGGTGGTTGTGTTGTCCCCACAGGATCTTGGCATCCTCCAGTAATTGAGCCCACTCCTCCGCTGATTCAGGATCCTTCCCCCTCACTCGCTTTATTAGCTGCAATGGGACTGGGAGTACCTGATGACCAGGACTCATTATCTTTTCTAGTAACTTTAAATACTCCCTTAAATACTTATCAAACACCGAATAATGTCCGCTACATTGACTAACTATATAATATGCTATCTTTTCCAGTAGCCTTAGGTTTAATAAATTATCCTCTCCTATAATAGATCTTTGACTTGTGTAAATCTCTTCTAATTGATTTGCATTTAATACTGATATTGAAGCAAAAGTGACTTCAATTCCTAATTCTAGACTTTCTATCGCATTTATTCCGAATGTAGCCTTGAACAGAGACAAATTTTTTCCCGTGAAATTAGTGATGTCATCTATTCTTGAAACCTTTCTCCATACTGGGTGGACGACATCGATGATTTTAATAGGGATTCTTTTAAACTCTGTCATCAGTTCGGGATATTTGCAGTTGTGGTTCCAGACTGACAAAATATGTCCAATTCCTGATCGAATGCAATTGAATACAGGATGTATGTCAAAATCACAAACATTGCTCGAATCATCGTCAATGACTAATTTGGGTTGAATTTGTCTAATTTCATTTTCCCCATCTTCCAAAATTTTAGCAATGGAATGCGTCAATTCTCTTAGATGTTGAACTTCCATACATTTCTCGGACGTGTTGATTTGTATGACTTGCTGTAGCAATCGATGAATGCAAATGAACCGATCTTTAACCTTCACAAGGCTGTAGGTTTGAATGAGTTGAATTGCCTTCTCAACTTCCTCTTCTTCCTTGAAAAACAGTTGTAGCAAATCCACGTGGATTCTATCCGGTTCGAAATAAGCAATTGAATTAAGGATCTTCATCGCAAGTTCACCAACCTGATTAAATTTGCGAATCTTGTCCATCGTCATTTGCCAAGTGATTAGAGTCGTCAGTTCGTAGCCGTGTTTGAGATTTAATTTATGGCCCAGTAGTTCTTTTTTCTTAGATGCTTGGTTAATGAAGCTATCAACATATTTGGAAATTTTGTAGGCCTGATTATTCAATGAATAAACCCCTTGTTCTTTGATATACGCTACTGCCTGTTGCAGTGCTAAAGGAAAATTCTGAAGAAGAACACAGAGACGTTTGATATCTTCATGAGTTTCTGTTTCAAGTGACGTGGACACCAAAAGATGAGCCTCTTGATCTGTAAAACTGCCCAATTCGATTATCTGACCCACATCTTGAAGAACCTTGAGGTTTCTGGATGTAACGAGGAAGAAGCAGTCATTTTCGGGAATTTTGGATTTTATAATCGAATTGGCTGCTTTATTGGCCTCATCAACGTTGTCTATTATTACCAACTTTCTTTTATTTGAGAAAGACAGGATATTGGAAATAAATGAAGTAAACCTATTTTTACTTTTTTTAACAACGACAGTCTCTGCCACTGGTTTTGCACCGATTTGTTTTGCCAATCTATTTACAGAAGCCTCAAGGATTTCCCTATTTTGGCCGCTAAACCAAATGGTCGTCACGTTATATTCTTTGTGCATGAGACTAGCAAAGCGCTTAGCCAACTCGGACTTCCCTATTCCGCCCATGCCAGTTATTGTGGCCACATATTCTTTATTTCCGAAAAAAAGGTCTTGCAAGTGTTTCAGTTCTTTTTCCCTGCCTGTAAAATTCGGTACCTCTTCAGAAACTTCAAATGAAACGGTTGGTTCGGGATCAATACCAATCGGGGTCGAACGTGAAGAGTATTGTGCTTCAAGTTGCTCTACAACCAAAATCACAGCCATTTTACTTATGAATAGCATAACGGTCCTTGCTTATGATATGTGACTTGGTGACAAATGTTACAAGTTTCTGAACTTAGGAATGTAACAGACGGGTACCAAACTCGGATCAATATCGACAATATTATTATGTGTGCTTGTCTATTTGGATAAAATTACTGATCTTACCTGCAACATGCTTGAACTCATTGCTTCTCAGTATTTCACAAAGTTTGTCAACCGTTGCTTTGGGTCCAGTAATCAAAATCCAACGATTTAAAGCACTGCTAAAGAACTCGTAATTGTCATTTATCTTATTAATCGTCACACGATCGTTAGCGCACAGGCTTAAGGAATCTAAGAACCGAAAACGGTTTTCAAGAAGGTAGACGTCTGTTAATAGAATCTTTACAATCGGTATGCTAAGTTCCTGTGACTGCATTTTCAAGCCGTTTTTGTCACTATAGATGCGGTCTGATTTCACTTTTTAAAGCATGTTGTATTTTTTGGTCGTACTAATCGCTTCAATAAATAAATTTTCCAAACATCACTTTTAAGTTTATTATGCAGATGTACGCTTTGCGAACACGTCGGATGGAATTCGAGCCCGAGCCTAACTTTATGTGAATTTTGTACGTTTCGTCAAATATAATAATACCGACGTGATTACATACAGTACCATAAATATAAGATAACGCCTGACAATTTAGAATGAAGAATTTGTGTTCGGTTTACATTTAGCCATTCTAATATTTGAAAAGGAATTTGAGTTTCTAGCTAATTTTTACAAAGCGGGGACTTATTTAAGAGTGCTTAGTTAGTTCCGTCCAAATTTTAGTATGTAGTTGTTATTTAAATCGGAGAAATTAAATGAGTGGGGGGTTTATTAAGGTGTGAATATAAATCGGTGCAGAAAGCACAAGTACTAGTATAAGAAGTGCCATATAGCCATAGCAGATTCAAATCTTTGGATTAAACAACACTCCAATTACTGCTTAAATCTTCTAATCTAATCATCCTTGTCATATATGTATGTATGGCTTAGCTTATCAAAATCCCCAACATTGAATATTTGTCATTGCCAATCATTGCATTCAAATCTATTTTCAAAGCTGTCGTCATTGCTGTAAAAAAAAATCAAGTGTTAGACACGGACAATGACCTCAACTGAAAGGGGTTCCAAAATATTATATGTTTCTGCCTATAACAAGGCCATTATAACCGCGCTAACCAATTGCAATATGAAATTAAAAAAGCTTTTACAAAATTTACGAAATCAAACTCATTAATTTCTTCCATTCGTCGATTCCCTAATTGATTAAATTTAAATAAATTGAATTAATCGTCTTTAAATTTAAAAACAAAAAATACAAAGAAGAACAAAATTATGAGAGGTGAACAGTCGCATAACATCGTAAAAAACACATACTGAATTCTCACACATCCTGAAATTACACAACCCAATTCCACACACATCCTGAAATTACACAACCCGATTTCACACACATCCTGAAAAATCACACACATCCTGAAATTACACATCCCAATTTCACACACATCCTGAAATTATCCATCCCAATTTCACACACATACTGAAAAATCACGCATCTAAAATATTGCGTACTAAAATTCCACTTTGCAACTTTTTACACATCCCAATTTTTACACAGCATAGAAATTTTATTTCTATGCTTGTACAATTTTACACATCCTGAATTCCACACATCCTGAATTCCTCACATCCTGAATTCCGCACATCCTGAATTCCGCACATCCTGAATTCTACACACATACTAAATTCTGCACAAACATACTGAATATTGCAGGAAGATGAATTTTTCAAACCTCTCTTTCTATTTGAATTTATATTAAGATTACTTGATGTTTTAGCTTCCGATTCACTTAATTAATTACTAATTGTAACCCACAATATGTTTTCCACTAATTACGTTTTGAAATCAGAGACTAAACATTCATATCGTCATTCTCACCAAATCAAATTCAATTTATTATCACTTAGCGCTAAGTCGGGTACGGTGAAATATTAATTTAAATATAAAGAAATATTAGTAAGACGTTAGGTTACGCTGGAAATTAATATTTATCAAAGTTAGATTTCATCAGGATAGTTCATATCATTCCAGGCATCTAATTGATTCAACAAAAATGTCATATCCAAGGTTGGAGGACTGACGTAGGATATCAATATTTCGAAATCGCTGAATCTCGTCTGTAGTAAGACAGTTCTCTGGTATCAGTGGAGCAGTAATAGTATCTTCCGTAGTATCACTTAACTGATTAAGATCATCCAAGCTATTGCACAGGAAATGTATATCGCGTAACTCTGTCTATATTTTAAAAATGAGAAATGCATTATCAATCCGATCCGACATTACAGCATTACGAGTGTAGCGCTACACTATTTATTGAAATATCTTACTTCATTTAATTCCAAGTCAAAACTGGATGGAGGGATTGACAATATCATTATTTGCAACGGAGTGTAATTACGCTCCGTCGAAATTGGGTGATTATTCCAAGCTCTTCTGAACGTTTCGAGATTTTGATTCATTCTGGGGAGAAATATTTGATGTAAGATATAAATATGCTTGGGGTCGTCAATGTTCAGATATCCATCTACTTCCAGCGATGCAAAAACATTATACAAAGCCCCAGTATATCCGTAGAACACGTCCCTCCAATATCTTTCAATTCTAAATAACAATCAATTTATAGATATTCATCCATCAGTATTAGTTGACAGTAGAAATTACTGTATGGCGCCATACCTCTGATTGTGCACAGATCTGCCGCATATATGACTTGAGCGACCCAAGCCCCGCTGCTCCAACATAAATTGTGCAATAAGAACATTCTCTCCTCCTTTGTCCGATCTTGTTCTATACGGCACTCCGTATTCTACCGTTGCTTTCAAGAATGCAACAAGGTTAGATTCTGCAGTATTGTCACCACTGCAATGTAGATAGGTCACGAGTCTGCTTTTTCCATCTATACAGCTCCGAATAACGATATTCCACCTGTGATTATAAAACAGAAAGCGCTTTCTGAATTCAAAATGATTATGATAGTAATAGTAACAACAATCAAAATAAATGGTATTCGAAATTCTACCTTATCAGTTTCATATTTGTATCGAGGTGCCATAATTGATTAAAATACGATACATAGTATTGTCTTCGAACTATTGCTCTGTTCGATAGGGTCCTCTGGAAGACTCCTTCTGGATCCACAACTCGCATTGTTTCTCTAACCCTTAAATCTGTGACCCGGATGCCAATTTCAAGAAGAAAACCTTTCATGCGTTTGTAGCCGGTGTTTGGGAATGTTGTTAGGATCTCGATGACTTTTTCTTGTAACAGATCGTCAGTAATGGTTGTGTAGGTCGCTGCAACCTAGGAATAAATATTTAGCGCTAAATAAAACATCAAGTCCAACCCTAATAATTATAAATGCTGTCTTACCGACATTCCATGTTCACGTAATCGCCTAAAAATCGTGTGACGTGAAACTCCGTAAAATTTTGCCATGTCTGTTACTTTAAATCTCATTGTGAGTAGAAGCTCAATTCCGGACAAAGGTATTGGAATTACTGGACGTCCCAAATGCCGACATGGCATTTGCTCTTCATTTATGGAATTAATTAACAATTCTATTGCTGTTTCTAATTTTAGAATTACTTCTTCCGCCCAAGGGATAAAACTGAAATCGCGAGCGGTTCTGATTGTTAAAACCAAAGATTCCAATTTCATTTGAATCACATCAAAGCCAACCTCTCTTATAAGAGTTTGACATTCGCGAATACAGGAACCTGCGTTTATTGACAGCGCTGTCAAAATATTGTCCATTATAATATTATATTCCAGATACAATTAATGAAAGAGCTCCTTGCACAATATTGTTTTCCCGGTTAATATTTGATTTATTAATTCGGAACTCAATGTTTTACAAATTTCGAGCATGGCATCATATTGAGCCAAACCCTTCTACGCCAACGGAAATTAATAATTCAAACATTTCGTTTACATCCTTTTCAGTAAAATTACTGGGAATAGATATTTGATTGAAGCACGTATTGGCCTTAAATTCAATGTCGTCCTGCACTTCGATTTCAAGACCCCCATCTGGAATTATTGGCCATCCTGTCCAGGCTTGCAGCATTCTCTGGATCTTTTCGGGCTCTATTCATACAAAGTTCAGCGCTGAACGTTTACGAATACATTAAACTTTGGGAGTTTGAATATAAACTTACTTAGGGGGAGGACAACCTATGTCCGCGCCAAAGACTACATATATATACCCTTTTAAATATAAACTTACCATTACTTATTTGGCGGATGTAAGCTTTTACATATTCTCCGATTTCCGCTTTTCCATTGATATTAATTCGGTCAATAACAACGTTGGCAGGATACGAAGCTAAGGCCATGCGTGGAAAAATTCCTGAACGAATATATGGCTTGTTCGATAGAAATTTCAAGATTCCAATGTTTCTCAGTGATGTCTTTATAGCGTCCAAGTAAGATTTCCGTTTTTCAATGACATGATGATATAGAAGGTGTTCAACAGCTAGACGAGCGTTATCTCTGCTTATTACTTCGTTGAAGTCTGAACTCAAGCACACTTCTTGTATTTTGGTTTTATTGGAGTGGTCCAGAGTGGCGCCACTCTCCAGTGATTGAATCTGTTAAATTCAAAAAATGCAATTTAAATAATCTGTTGGGGTAATACTTTAATGATTAATTACGCTACAGACGCACCAGCATGATAACTTCTCGCACATCAGCATCCGGAATATCTTCCACTGTAATGGTGAATGGTGTATCAGAATCGACCTCAGATGTTGTTAAATATTCTGCGGCAGCCTCACTCAATCCCACGAATCCATACCCGCAGTGTAATATGGAGTGAGCCATGAATTGTCCCACCGCTTTGTACACTCCACTCCTTAATAATCTGCTATCAATTGATGGAAGCTGATGATCTGGCATTCCTTCAAATAAATATTTTCCATCGAATTTGTCTTTTGAAAGAGCTACTAATCCCTTCCAGAAGTATTCTCTTGATAACGCCCCAAGGTCCGCTCCTTTCAGAAAAGTTAGTAATAATTACTTGGTTGGTTGGTAATTTATGGTTAAATTTTAAGCTTAGCGCTAAGCGGTTTGTTTTTACCAGCTTCGCCATTAAATTCAATTTTTGGCTTCTTAAGGTAATTAAATCCGGGGTTCTTGTAGACACCAAAAACTCGTTCAAGAAAATTGTCCCGTGACAATACTATCATCTGTTCCCCTGGATTTTCCTCGTATACTTGAAATTTATATTCCTCCAAGGTCTGATACTCCTCTAGCGCCCTGTGTACAGCTGTAGTCCCAGCTACGGCGGAGGGGTCTTGAAACGTGGAATATTCAATGTTATTATTGTCAGTTTGACCTTGAATGGTCGTTGTAACGTCCGGGGTAAGAGTGACAGAAGGTACTGAAGGGCTGTCTGCCGGAGTTTCATCTTCAACCTATTTAGTTAGAAAAATTACAAAAATGCAGAGCGCTCTGCATTTTTATTTTTATTTTCCACTTACCACAATTTCTTGTAGGGGACGAACGTAAATTACGGAGACCCTTGCAGCCTTAAGAAATGATACTGGCGGAACTGACTCAGTTGTACTAATACGAATCAACCCTCTTCCAATCCCTCCACTCAGCGGACGTAGTAATTCAAAATCGGTTCCTCTTAGCCTTGGATATGCCTCGAGTATTGCATTACGCACTTCTTCAGAATTCGCCGTGGTACCTATAGATGAAGTAAAAGCGCTTTTCCCATTATCATCCCAATTTAAGACTAGGTATAAGCTATTAATAAAATCGTCGTTTCTTTACTAGTTGAGACCATGCTATCTCCCAATCCAACTTCGCTTAGATTCTGACGCTGCTGTGGTCTTAAAGTTGTCGAATTCGTCGGGGTGGATAAGCATAAGAAACGACCGCACCATGTTCTTGATTGAGAAACGTTAATTCTTCTAGATAATGCTGAGCGCTCAGCTAACCTCACCCTTGCGGTTTGGTTGTATGGAGCAAACCGATTTCGAAGTTCTGAAATAATTGAAGAGTTCGAAGATGATGGAATTGGAGTACTGCTGCCGGCCGGGTATCCTCCATTCAAAAAAGTTCTGGATGAATTTGGTCCATTCCCAGTAATATGACTCGGTGACGTATTTGAAGGACTTTGAACGCCGACCAAGTTTGCAATTTGCGACAGAAGGGCACTAACTTGGTCTCTAGTATTTGAGTTGGCTTCCATCCTTTAAAATAAGAAAAAGCTTACTAGTTAAAATTCAAAATTCGACAACTCAAATAATTAAACTCATAACTACCGACTAACCTGTCAAACGTATGTCTTGTAGAAGATGATGTAAATTTATGAAAACATAAACTCGATATAACTAATGCATGATGGAAGATTTACTGAATCAGCGCTGGAAGCGTCAGCAGGTAATGAATTAAAGCTTAGCGCTAAGCTGTGATTAGCTATTTATATTTATCGGGGCTTTGTGATACGATTTTACAATATTTCATCATGAGTTCTATTGAAGTTCAGGATGTGTGGAATTCAGGATGTGTGGAATTCAGGATGTGTAAAATTGCAAAGGCATAGAAATTTATTTTCTGTGTTGTGTAAAAATTAGGATGTGTAAAAAGTTGCAAAGTGGAATTTTAGTACGCAATATTTTAGATGCGTGATTTTTCAGTATGTGTGTGAAATTGGGATGGATAATTTCAGGATGTGTGTGATTTTTCAGGATGTGTGTGATTTTTCAGGATGTGTGTGAAATTGGGATGTGTAATTTCGGGATGTGTGTGAAATTGGGTTTTGTAATTTCAGGATGTGTGTGATTTTTCGGGATGTGTGTGAAATTGGGTTGTGTAATTTCAGGATGTGTGAGAATTCGGTATGTGTTTTTTACGATGTTATGCGACTGTTCACCCCTCATACAAAATATTTACTTTACCGTTTATATTATTTACGTAAATATTCTAATGCGCGGTCCATTGTCTATTCTGTTCGAGAGAAAAGGAATGTTTTTGTTAATCAAAACATTTCCTAAATAGCTCATCCGTTTTAGTAAAATAAATAAAAAAATACTTGAGTTGACGCGGACGTACCGATGTCTCGTATCCGTGAGTTTGAATAGATACCAAGCTACTTGAATTAAGCAGCTAATAAATATTTTGATGAATAGGACTCTATCCAAAAACTCAAAAATTTATGAATAGCCCCAAAAATGTATATTTGCAGAATGGTCAGTTTTGAACTCTCATGTTTCAATGTTACCGTTTATCTCTTCTGATTCTGAATAAAAATCGTTACAAACGACACGTAAAAAAGGGGTGAAACCAAAACGTTACACTTTTAAATATTTACACGAACAACTATCCTTGCTGACACGTAGAAGTCATTTGGTATAGAAATTTTTGCGTTTAAATTTTTTGGGGTCAGGGGGTGTGACCGACTATTTCGAATTTCTATTTGGCTTAAAGCCAAGTAAATGTAGATTTCAAATCCGAAAACCGTTTTCAAAAAACTTTAACCGTTCGAAAGTTACAGCGTAAACGGACGGACGGACGGACGGACAGACAAGGTGATCACATTAAGGGGTTTCACCCCTTAATAAATAAAATATAGTGAGAAACATCAACACGAAGAAGCTCCTTTCTAACTAAAATCTAACAATAAGTATCAAAATAGATGAGCAAACGGAACTAACTAGCTAAGCTACAGTTTATTTTACATATCTTCAAATGCAAATATTTTAAGGAAATATTTAATGAAGCTAGTATCACCTTCCCTTGTATGGGAGTAATTAGCCGGAGGATTCCATGACCTTTGATGGTCTGCTGGTGTTACCAGGCCTACTTTACCAGGTCAAATATATTTTAGCGGCCTATAGTTCCAATGTTAAAGTTTCATCATTTGACCTAAGCTTTTGAATGAGACTAGTTTAAAAAATATCAGGGAGGTACAGTTGGGAATGTTCCCTTGTTAGTTATACTATTAGAATTATGATTGTGTCCCCGATTTTTTTAGATAAACCCCGAAAAACGGGTAAAAAATGAAGTTACTACTTTTATTTCCATTTTAATACAATTCAACTTCTCAAAAGTTGAGCATCTGATTAAATATCTTATGAAAAGTTCACTGATAAAATCCTACAGGGAAAACCAGCTTTGTATTATATACCTGTACCTAAAACTGTAACTAGTTAATTCCTTACTTTGCCGAATGGTTTATCCGATCTCAACAATTAATTTTAGTTTAATTGTAAGTTTAGGCTTTCATTTTAATTTTAATTGTAAAGCAAACTCAGTAGCCTAAAAACACTAGAACCTGACATGTAGGACTAGACGCGTTCTATTCTCAGGATGATACTAATTAATAATTTACACATCACCCATTTTAATACTACGGGTCATCCACAGATAAGGTTAACCAGACATTTAAGTCAAAATTCTGCTCTACTCGCCCCGAAGGCCAGTCCCTAACTTTACATACAAGACCAATGCCCCTCGCCCCTCAAGGGCCACCTTCGTATTCTATAAATGTACGCCCCATTGGAATCTAAACATATGTACATTAGACAAGATCATGAAATCATGATCACCTTGTCCGTCTTCATGTCAAGTGAAGGATCACTAGCTAACTGTCTCACGCTACTATGTATGCGGTTTGGAAAATGTAGGTGAACAATTGGGATCACTTTTACTGCAGAATTTGGACCATGTGGATCAGATTAGAGGATCATCATGATCCGGGTCATTTCTTTGATTTTTTAGATATGGAAGCCATACATTTTTAATTGTATTTTAAGTATAGGAAATAGTCAATTTTTCTAATGCAAAATGCAACTCCCGTTAAAAGTACTTATCGGATGTGCTTACATATTTGTGTTCAGGATCGAGGTTTCAGTTTGTTTTATTTTCGAAGTTGCGAAGCTGCTTCCGAATTGGGAGTTTAAGCCGGTTGTGTTGTATCGAGTTGGTGATCGAGTTGTTGTTCCGAATACTGTGAGTTGGGCTTTAAAATTTCCGGACTGGTTTTTGTAAGATGATTTTATGTCACTGAAATAATTCCACACCATGGAAGCCGTATAGTTTACTAATTTATTCCGGGGTCATTACTTTAGAGAATACCAAATACGGGGTTCTTAAAAATACTCGTCCTGAAACAATCGGGTTTCCGGTTTCTATTCATTCAGCAAAGTCTACGTGATTGATACAGCATATAGCTGGACAAGGACATTTTTTGGGCCAAAACTAAACAACAACCTCATTAATTTTACCCAACTTATTTGATTTCCTTACAATAAATAGCGAAATATAATCGAGGCAAACGGCTATCCATCAGAGACTCATTGGATTGAGACGGAAGACGGGTACATTTTGGAAGTGCACCGAATACCCTATGGGATCAGGTCACCCCCAGCACCCGGAAAGATACCCGTTATACTTCAACACGGGAACTTCCAGTCTTCTGCCGATTGGCTTATCAATTCACCGACCAATCATTCTTTAGGTACTTTAATGTTGAAAACACAAGGAAATATTAGACTATAAAAATAACGTTTCCAAATCAATGGAAATTTCGAATCGTTGACAAGTACTTGGCCGTTCTGATCCGAATAAATCCCCCGGAATAACTCTAAACCCCGAAATACAAGCCCATGGAATGGGTACAAAAAATGTTATACGTTAAACGGTTTCATGTACATAGGTTTCCTTCTGGCCGACGAAGGGTACGACGTTTGGATGGGGAATCAGAGGGGGAATGTCTACTCAAACCGACATGTCAAGTTTCCATTGTTTTCACATAATTTCTGGAATTTTAGGTATTGTGTTCAAAACTTAAAGAAGGGAGTAATTCCTCTCTAATTCAGTGCTACGGGAGAAGATTCTCCCTTCTTTAAGTAACAAGAACCGTAAACATTAATCAATTTTTATTTTTTTAATTAAAAAAATCCCTTAAAAAACTATCATTTTTATTTGAACTATTTCTCGATAGTTTCCACGAAGTCGGTAAATACGACGTTCCAGCCATAATCGACTACGTTACAAGAACAGCAGGTCATCCTAAGGTCCACTACGTCTCATTTTCCTTCGGAACGACGGGGTTTTATACGGCCTTGGCCCTCCGACCCGAATACAACTCTAAAATCCGGTTAGGAATCACGATGGGCCCGAGTGTATTCCAAGACAACTTTTTCAACGGGGCTGCCAAGCTTATTGCATGGACTGCTAAAGTTGGAGATGTAATTATTTAAGTTTATTTTTAGTTCAGAAAAAAAGACTTAATTATTAAGATTAATTAAGACTAGTTGTAATTTTAATTTTTTAATGCAGATTTTGCTACTGCTTTTTGGAGCCTTCCCAGTCCTTCCGCATTTTCTAGCTAGCTTTCTCCATCTCTTCTTGCCTTTATTTTGCAATCCGAAGCTGGATTTATTGGGAATTTGTCTCAATGTCCAGCACTTGGCATTTGGAGATGACAAGGGTGTTATGACGAAGGTAAGAACATGGGACGTGACGATTTACCCGTTATCCCTAAATAAGTCCCCATGATTAAATTTTAGAATCGTTGAAAGCGATTCTAAATGTGAGTTTCTTAAGTCTTAAAAATGGTTGGTGACTTATTTCGGAGTCTAATTGGGGAACGGAGAAGTTAATTAGGGAACTGGGGACTTATTTAGGTGACTGTTTTATAAAAAATGCAATTAAATTGCTAACCATAAACTATAATTGCAGGAACAAATGCCCCTGATAACGAGTCTCGCCCCATCGCCCACGGGGTTCAAGTCCTATAACCACGTGGTACAACTTATCGGGTCACTTCGATTCGCGGAATACGATTATGGGCGACGGAGGAACCTTGAGCTTTACAATCGGTCAACCCCACCCGACTACAATTTAACAAATATCGTGGCACCGGTGGCAATTATTGTGGGACCAAATGATTTTCTAGCTCATCGACAGGTTTACGATACTCTATCTACTCTAATGTCGATAAGATTTCGATGAGTTTTTACTACAACTTTCGTTCGTATTATAGGATGCAAAGCGATTAGCCAAAGAGCTTCCAAACTTGGTGGACTTCTACTCGGTTCCGTACAAATACTTTACGCATCTGGACTTCAGTTACGGGAGGGACAAGGCCATGTTAGCTTACGATCATGTGATTAATTTATTAAAGCAGTTTTAATTACGACACGTTTTTATTTATTTTTCAAAGCCATGGCCATATCTGTGAATTTTATGAATACTCTGAACGGATTTTTGCAATTTAGCAATGATCGGCAATAAAATGAAGGAACTCTATTTTAACTTCAGCGAACCTGTCATCTCCAAAATAACTCCCCATCCTGAAATAAATGCTCATATATTTTAAATAAACATTCCAAAACCATATATCGAGGTAGTATCAATTGATCATTCTAAAATGTTAAGTAAACTCGTAAGTCAATCTTATGAAAAAATACTGGATCTAACAAAACTCATAAATATAAACTGTTTTAAGACGAAAAAATTTGAAATCACCTGAAACTATACGTTATGGTTATGAATCAGGATTTTATATTACCAACCGCAAATGCTGAAATAAGACCCTCCCCTAAATAACTCCTCACCCCCGATTCTTAGTTAAAGCCCGCGTTCTCTTTAAAAATCACACTAATTTCCGCATTTCTGGTGTTTTAAAAACAAAACTCCCCATGGGGCTTTATTTAGGGAGTCCATTATTCCCTCCTGCCCTAATTGTTACAATAAAAAATAATTCTTTCCATAATTCCTGTCTAAATTCCGGATCCCTATGTGAGCACAAAGGAGACCACCTATCTGGGAGAGTCAGTAGGAGGGTAAGGGAGATGAGATTGACGTCCCTTCGAGATCAAATAAAATCAATCGAAAAAAACACAATGAATTCAAACAGACAAGACTGAAACGGATATATATTTCGTGTTTTTTTGTTTCGAAACCATCGGCTTCTGTCCAATTTACTGGAGCCGTAGGGGGCATTTTATACAATCCAACAATCCAACTTTAACTTATTTTGTTATTATTGACAGCTTTTGAGAGGTTGAAGGGGAACACAAGCCACGAAATACAGTCTATAAGATATGTTACCGATATTTATGAGCAATATACATTGTATTATGCAATGGAAATGAAAGCCAATCATAATTTAATGATCTGAATTCTAAAATCCCCAGAATTGTTTGTTTGGACCTACGTCTAACTTTTTAAGATAAACGCGATTTATTTCTGAGCTTTAAGAACTTGAGGTTTTATATACCGTAAATCCCGGTTTAAAGACCTTCTGGAATAAGTTTTATTTTATTATAAAAAAAATTGTGCTAACGACCTAGGAGATGAATTACGCATGTTTTATAAAACTGTGTATTAATTCTAGAAAAATGCTGCTCTTTTAAAACCGAGTTTTAGTCTTAAAAAACAGGTAAATTAACACTTGCATCAACTATAAATTACATCCAGTTCTGCAGCTAAATAGTAAACCGAAGTTTGTATACGTAAACCACAATAAAAACACGTTGATTCTACTTGCCTGCTGTCGTCTCTTTTAGATTGCAATTCAGCAATCCTTGTCCGTGGCATTTTGCACTAAAGTTTATTATGCATTCTGCCCGCATCATTCTCCAACGATACATATCATTATACAAACTGTTAAAGACGATCCTGATAATGTTTGCAGTATTCATACGATAGAAAATTGAAAAAAAAATTGATAAGGTAAGAGCATTAATTTGATGTCTACAGCTATGCTAAGCTGCATTTGCAGCTTGAACTTTCCGGATCATTCGGATTTGCAATAAAAAAACTGGATTAATTTCATATCAAAGCCCGTCGCTGGTGGTGCTCTTTGTATTTAATTGTAGACTCTTGATTGTCCGTATGTGCCAACTGTGTGTACTTTATTTGTTCCTACTCGAGGGGTATGTTGCAGGTGTGCAAAATTGCAAATTACAGAATTTGCAGACGAGACCGGAGAAAAAAACGTGGAGGAGTTGAGTAGAGATAATAGTTGTATAAAGAGTTGATTAACAAGTCTGATGATGCTCAGCTTATTCTTTGATTGTTGATACAGTTGCCTCGTTTTATTGAGAAGATTTTGGGTATTGGGGTTGGGGTTTTAGTTTGGGACAAAAAGAGAGATTTTATTCGATTTCATGGGAAAAGAACTGTAAATAGGGATTTAAGATCCCCAGAATAGCTCCCCATATCCGTTTTTGGCGTTAAAAACTAAATAACTCCCCTGGGGATTTAAATTGGTAAGCATATTGAACCCGGTAACTAGAGAATACAATTATCCCTAAACTAGATTTTTAACACAATACCTCCTGAACATTTTTTAGGAAAAAGATGATTATAGGTGTCTCAGGTTGCATATAACGAGGTTTGACCCCAGCCCCAGTTTATTACACCATTTGAACTGTCATGTCAAATGCGATTTTTGTAAATTACAGATCCATCCAGTCAGGCCATATTTATTATCATAAAAGACGAGTTGAAGTAGCCGAAGTGAGGAGCCCGAGTCATCCTAATTTATCACTCTCTTTTTAGGTTTATTTCAAGAGGTGTTGGTGAGATGAATACTTAACGAAGCGAGGGCAAAGGACAAGTGCGGTTCAAGTAATAAAAGCTCAAGTGGTTTGGAACATAAAATGATATAATACCTTGTGTTTTGTAATCATTCCCTTAACTGGTCTTACTTTATTCCAGTGGGGGTGAATAGAAACCAGTGGAAAGGGTGAGGATGTATTTAGGGGTGGGGAGTTATTTAAAGATCTTTTGCAGCTTTGATGAAATGAGTTGAAACAGCTTGAGCTTTTCGTGCTTGAAGGATTTTTAAAAATACTCCTAAATAATTCCCCACCTACCCTCGTTCAAGTTAACAAATATTGCAAATACGGATAGTTTTTGTGTATAGTTAGAACTTAGAAGACGGAAGGGCGTGTGCCAATTTTATATTTATTGTAGCTTCTTCAGTAAAGTCCAAAGCATAAACACTCCGATTAAAGATTAAACTTGTTCTCCTGATCATTTTTTTATCAATTATCATGTGTATTGGTTTGAATTGATCGAATTCTTATTGGATATATGCTTCAATATTATTAGAATAGAAAGGAGAACCAGATCGGATGAATCCAATTTGCTAAAATGGTCCATAAATATGTCAGACTTGGTTTTGTGTCGATAAATTGACATTATACGTGCCATCGACATTAGGGCTGTCCACAAACACAGTACGTTTAAATTGAAATGTGATGATTTTTCGGTATTTTTCTGTCCTTCCTATGCTCCATTTAGCTATACTACCAATGTTAACGTAGTTTGTTCTAGGATAAATAATTATTTATTGAGTTAGGAAATAAGAGCATAATTAATTACAATTAATTATCAGGTTCAGCAATTCTATAGTGTCAATTTTTGGCATTGGGTTTGGCGGAAACCTTGCCTTTCTGTCAATGCAATTGCAATCTTAATACAATGACGTGCCAAGTGCAATTTGCAAATTCGAGCAACAATTTAGCAAAATCAGGACGTTCCGTTTGCTGACTGGACATATTTTATAAAACTCAATTAATTGTCCCATAATGCTACGCAATATTGTAAGTGTATTTTAATTCAGATTAGGAAAGTCATTTTCAAGTATTAAGACCAATAAAAAGTATGTTTAAAAACGGAAAATTTAATTATTTGTAATTCGGTTAAGATTGCAATTTTAAAATGCGATTTGAATCGAAATTACGTGTTTCTCAAAACTAATAAAAAAAACTACTTTATATTCTTCAGAGTAAATCAATCCTGACTTGTAGTCTGAATGTGAATTCAGCTCACGTTTATATTTACAATAAGGCAAATCTAATTTGCAAAAGATTGGAATCAGATCAGTTCCATAGTTCCATATTATACAAAAGGCAGGTAGACTAGACGGACATTGAATAATCATCCAGATTAATTCACAGATGCAAACACATTGATTACTTGTTGACAGACATGTAATGAAGTTCAAGTTTATCAAATCAGATCAAACTTGTTGAGAGGATGAGTGCAGAAAACTGGTCTATTCTGACAATAAGACAATTCGTAATTCGTGTTACAGTACAATAGAACGTCAAATTTCCAAAGAAATAATGAAAAATTCGAAACTGTAAAAGCATTGATGAGATCGGGCTTTTGAAATTTAAGAAACCGTTATAGGAAATACGGATGCAGTAAGGCAAATTAGGATAAGCTAATTTTTTTCAGCGGAAATCAGTATAAAAAATTCTCAGAAGGTAAAGCCATTATTTGTCATTTTACAATTGACGTGGGCTAGACGAGTTTAACAAGAAAGTAATTAAGTATTAATTAGCTAACAATTTAGGTTGAGACAAACTACGATTTCGGCTTGTTCGTAAGAGATAAAAACTGTCATTAGGTTCGTATAAATAGTCTTAACTTTGCGTTTGCCTTAAAAACCCATCATAACTTATTGTCTTCATTCATACATCATCACAATTTCGTAGCTACAGACTTAATTGTAATTGATATTTTTGACGTTTCGAAAACCGACAGCATACAATTATGAAGATCGCAGCGTTTTTGGTAATTTTAACTTTAAATTGCAGTTTGTGAAGGAAAATCATGAAATTCTTGACAAGTAAACCTTATTTCTAATATTTCTAATATGTAGATGATTTTGACCGTTTCCGGCCTGGCACAAACTGCCTGCTCTGACAGAGCGAAACTTGCTCCCGGAAATAGCGCTGGATCAGTGTCAAATAGCGGGTCAATTTCTGGTGGATCAAATTCTGGTCAAATTGGACGTGTAGCTCGATCCCCCTGGTCAAATTCTGCTAACTCTGTCAGTAACAGCGGAGCTATTTCCGGTGGATCAAATTCTGGACAAATTGGACGTGTAGCTCGATCCCCCAGGTCAAATTCCGCTAACTCTGTCAGTAACAGCGGAGCTATTTCCGGTGGATCAAATTCTGGTCAAATTGGACGTGTAGCTCGATCCCCCTGGTCAAATTCTGCTAACACTGTCAGTAACAGCGGTGCTATTTCTGGTGGATCAAATTCTGGACAAATTGGACGTGTAGCTCGATCCCCCAGGTTAAATTCTGCTAACTCTGTCAGTAACAGCGGGGCTATTTCCGGTGGATCAAATTCTGGTCAAATTGGACGTGTAGCTCGATCCCCCTGGTCAAATTCTGCTAACACTGTCAGTAACAGCGGTGCTATTTCTGGTGGATCAAATTCTGGACAAATTGGACGTGTAGCTCGATCCCCCAGGTTAAATTCTGCTAACTCTGTCAGTAACAGCGGAGCTATTTCCGGTGGATCAAATTCTGGTCAAATTGGACGTGTAGCTCGATCCCCCTGGTCAAATTCTGCTAACACTGTCAGTAACAGCGGTGCTATTTCTGGTGGATCAAATTCTGGACAAATTAGACGTGTAGCTCGATCCCCCTGGTCAAATTATGCTAACACTGTCAGTAACAGCGGTGCTATTTCTGGTGGATCAAATTCTGGACAAATTGGACGTGTAGCTCGATCCCCCAGGTTAAATTCTGCTAACTCTGTCAGTAACAGCGGAGCTATTTCCGGTGGATCAAATTCTGGTCAAATTGGACGTGTAGCTCGATCCCCCTGGTCAAATTCTGCTTACACTGTCAGTAACAGCGGTGCTATTTCTGGTGGATCAAATTCTGGACAAATTGGACGTGTAGCTCGATCCCCCTGGTCAAATTCTGCTAACTCTGTCGGCAATAGCGGTGCTATTTCCGGTGGTTCAAATTCTGGTCAAATTGGACGTGTAGCTCGATCCCCCTGGTCAAATTCTGCTAACTCTGTCAGTAACAGCGGAGCTATTTCCGGTGGATCAAATTCTGGTCAAATTGTACCTTCTATCTAATCGCCATATCGTTGGTAATTGCGATTGTTTGAAAGATATTAAAATAAAAGTCTATATACATAATTGATGCTAAAAATTTATTCATTGGTCTGTAACAAATTATGGATGAAATTAAAATAAATGAATGCAACAAAATATGCATGAGTTCCTACCGTAGTTTTATTTTTGAAAACACGTATATATGAATGAATTGCATTTTACAAAGGTTTTACGCTCAATACAAGGGGGATAAATCCATAGATATGTAAATAATTTTAATTATTATAGATCTATGGATAAATCACAGTTTGTCATTTAAGAGCCATGAAATAATTATTCATAGGGGGCTACTAATAAAACCTCATAAATTGGAACTGTATCCTGCTTGTAATTTCCGGAAATAACCACTTTCCGAAAAATAATCTATTAGAATTATAAAATACAACATATTTGTTCCCCTGTTGCATTCTTATTCAAATTATTGTATTGTATAAAATATCAAACAAACGTAGTCTGATGGTGTTGTTTGTTTAATAACCTCTGCTCTGTGCATGCTAGTGCAAAGTCCAAATCCGAGGTTCAAGGAACCATGAACTGTAAAGAACGAATCAAACTATTCCACGATTCACCTTATCTTAGCAATGATATCATTTACATGAATTCCTATGATCCAACCAAACCACGATCGAGCTTTCAAGTTAACCGTCTAAAAACACTCCCAGTTGCCACATCCACAGTTACAAAGTCCATCCGTAAATTCATCATCTTTATTTGGATAGGCACGAGGAATCTAAACTTTATTTTCAAAATTTAACTAGTAATCACTCTAAATTAGTCATATATACAATTAAATGCTTTTAAAATAAATTATAATTTGTGTGCATTTTTATAAGAGCACGTGTTTTATTTCAGTATATCGAAGGTTGCATTGAGAAGAATGGCTGGGAATGCGAATGATGCGAGTCCTCTCTATCCACCAATTGAACCGTTTAAAACCGGCCTTTTGAAAGTTTCGAAAATCCATACCATTTATTACGAACAGAGTGGGAATAAGGATGGGATCCCTGTTCTTTACGTCCATGGGTGAGTACATCGAGTATATTACCTCCCGCTTTCGTCTGGGACAAAATTATTCTCGGAGAAAGTAGCTTTGATCTCTGAGCATTTTCAAGTCCCACAATAAAGTCAGAGCCACAGTACCCTTATTAAAACTGATTGACCACTAACTTTTTGTTTCTGTACAGTGGACCCGGTGGGGGCACATCTGAGAGTGATCGGCGGTACTTTGACCCCAAAGCTTATCATATCATCCTCTTTGACCAACGTGGTGCAGGTAAATCCACACCAGCATTCTGTCTTGAGGAAAACGATACTTGGTCTCTTGTCAAGGATATGGAAACACTCAGGTAAATTAGGGTCAATCATCCGGAAGCATCAAATCGGCTAAGCTATACAGCTACAGCTATAAGGAGGACTACTAATATGTCATATTAGTAGTCCTTTGACTAACGTAATAGTAAAGCCTCTGTGCTCGTTGACTCGCCGGGTAAAACCCATTTGTTTATAGCAAGTCCGATGTTACAGCAATGGCTTATGTAGACGAAACGAGTTTTACTTGGTGAATCAACTAGCACAGGAACTTTGACTGTATTACATGATTTTCCTTAATTATTTTGTAACGGCTGAATTACAGGGAACATCTTGGTGTAAATCGCTGGGTATTATTCGGAGGAAGCTGGGGTTCAACCCTCTCATTGCTCTACGCTGAAACGCACATCAACCGAACGTTAGGCCTAATCCTGCGAGGTATCTTTACTCTCCGGAAATCAGAGGTCGACTGGTTCTATCAATCCGGAACGTCCAACCTTTTCCCCGACGTTTGGGAAAAGTACGTGGAGGCAATCCCGGAAGCAGAACGAGGGGACTTCGTGTCAGCTTATCACAAACGGCTGATCGGAGAGGACGAGGCGGTGCAACTGAAATGTGCCAAGGCTTGGTCCACTTGGGAAATGGCCACGTCCCAGCTTAGAGTCAACCCCGAAAGTTTAAAAAAAGCGGAGGGTAACGTTTGGGCACTCCAGTTAGCGCGGATCGAATGTCATTACTTCATGAACAATGGTAACTCATTTATGTGAATGCTTAGTCGTGTCTGTTCGTCTGTCCGCCTTCGTTCTAGCTCCTTGACCTCTCAAGTTCGATTAGACGTATATGCCAAATGTCACAGTACATTGGAATAACCGTTTATATGGTTCATTTCGTGAATATAGGATTCCTGGAAAGGCCGAATCAAGTGATTGACGACGCTGTGATAATTGCAAAGAGTGGGATTCCAGTGACGATCGTCAATGGGCGCTATGACGTCGCCTGTCCCGTAAGAACAGCCTGGGACCTCTACAGGGCCATCCCCAACGCCGACCTTCACATCATCGAAGATGCGGGTCATTCGGCCAAGGAGCCCGGCACTGCTGCCAAACTCGTAGAGGCTTGTGACAAGTACAAAACTATCGTTAAGAAGTAAACGTTAAGGCTTAAATGTTAACTCCAACTTTTTAATTAAATGAAATGCATAGCTTCTTAATTAAATATTTTGAAATATTATGTTTTTTAGCGTTGTGATAAACCTTTTATGTTATGATTTGAGTCAAACTCGAAACTCGTAATAAATGATACTATCATCCGATATTTTAAAATTAAGCAAGCATTTTCTCAGTCGTTTATCATATTCCCTTCAGCTTTTTAACCTTTGTTCAAAACCAAAACAAAAATAAAATACAAAAATTCTTTAAAAATCGTAACGAGAGGCAGATAACCGAGCCTCATATAACCTGTTGATTGAACATGACTTGTGGACTGGTTTAGTGGTTGCTTCCGGAATTTTGCACCAAGACCTTTGTTTTTCAAGAGTTACAAAAGGACGTATGAAATATACGTAGTACCTTTGGCTTTGTTAAATCATGAAAAAAATGAGAAATCCAGTTTGGCAATTGATAAGTCATGAGCTAGACGTTTGCTATCCACGTTCCTTGAGTAACAGACGTGACTCTGTAAAAGGCTTGACAATTAGTTGCCTATTCAACTGGACGCTGGAAATTTCAACGGAAATTTTTAATTAGTTTTAATTAATTATTATTGGGGAGGTGCGAAAGTCTGAAAAATGTACTGTGCTCGGCATTTAGTCCTTGGACCATTTATATCTCATTTGTGGCTAAATATAGTCTAGTAGTATTTTATTGGTTATCGTAGAAAGGTATATAGGATACAAATTTGATAGGAAATTTGCAATTCTAATTGATATGACAAACGATAATTTCCCTTGAAATTCTAAAAAAATTTGAAATTTGGAATTTAATGTTTTTAAGACCCTCCAAAACCATATTTCTGAATTTAGCTGATTATTTTTAAGCTGTTTTTTTAAACAGGTTGGTAGTTCAAAATGCCATAACTTACTCGCATTTAAGAAGATAAAAATTCAACCTCCTATCTATCTATGCGCTCTTTTCCTCATGCCCATGGGGAATTATTTCAGTAAATAAAACTCCCTGTTAGTAACATCGGAACCAAAACATATTCAATACGAGTTAACATAATAGTGTCAGTACACGCCTATCCCAAATTCTTAAATATTCTTGCAATTTCGCCTGTGTGGTCCAAGACTTGATCCACTCCAACTATTAACTAGACCATAATAATAATGATGATAATAACGGTGTAATAATATTAGAGATTCTGGACAGGGATAAGGCGAAGGTTGTATGAAATTGATAGATAACCCAACCTGGTCTCGACCACCCGATTCCATCTATACAAGAGCTACCTGTGCTATCCTAAATCCTAATCATCATAATCACTTAATCACTGTAATCCATCCGCGTAATTCGGTAAACACCGCCTTACTCTAGAGCCTGTACAAGTTTTCAATAAACCTTTCACCAATTCAACAAATACGAATTATTGAAGTAAAATATACATTTGAAAACTACGTAATTTCTTGATGGATAGGAAAAACCAATAAAATTTGATTAGCTTTTGCTTAACTGTTCTGCTGGCTCTATGATAATAATAATCTGGCGACTACTTTAAATGCTTTCGGGTTTCCTGCGAAATCCGCGAATAAAATCGCTTGGATTTTGGAGTCTTGTAAATTACTAGGATGTAAGGTTAGAATTTAAGGGCTGTTTTATTTTCAGACTTGGTCCTTTTAAAGGGATTTTAATGACAAAATTAGGTAATTTTGTAAGATATAGGCATATAGATAGTTACTTCGAGAGGATTTACTATAAATAAGGCCCCTGGGGAGTTATTTCGGGGGCCTTTTAAAAGACCTTTAATGACAAGTTCCTGTATTTTAAATAAATGCTACAACTACTTTTAAATTCAATTCTCGGATCCTTGAAAGAGTTGAAATTGGACAGTTATTGGACCCTATACACTGTCTACTATACTAAAACTGATTTTTTTTAAATCGAGCTAAACTGTCCCTTTCTAAATGACCAACTATTTTTAATGGACTTATTAACTTCTTACTCAAACGTCAATAATAAAAATTGTTTTAAAAACAGTACAAACAACGGCAAGGAAGATTAAAGGCCTCAAAGGACAGTTCCAGCCTTGAGGGTCCCAACTTGTAATTATCTATTGGTGGTGGTTGTAGACTGCCTCTGATTTTTGGGAACAAGCCCGAGTCATGTCCTGGTGCCACCACCGCCCATTCACAATTTTTTTTATCCTGGAATAGCTGCACAAGTTGCAATTACAATTAACTTTCGCTCTTCCTGTCTTTAAAAGCAGTAGGGGTTTTAAACCCAGAGGTTTATTGAAGGGTGCGGATTTGAGGACTTGAGGGTTCACAACAAATTTGTGTTCTTTGACATTGACTAGAGACGGAGACGGGGTCGTGGTCGTCGGTGAAAGGTGGTTTGTCATTACTGAAATTTGGTTGGGTTTACCATGCAATTCTGATGGGAAGGGAGACCTTGGAAATATCCGGAAATTTTGTGATTGTTTCTGGGTAAATTGTCTCATGGATTTTAAAATGAGACAAACAATTGTTTTTATAATATAGGATGCATTTTAGAGATGAGATTCAACACTGGTAGTCGAATTGAGCATACGTGGCAGGATTGTATTTATTGAGCTTTGTCAGTATTTGACAAATACTTGTCCATATTTATTGATTTTTGTCAGTATTTGCAATACTTGTCAATATTTGTAAACTCTATCCAATATTTCCGGTGTGCAAAAATCCGTGACAGATATAGATATGAAATAATTCTCGATAGCTAAACGCCACTGTGTCTCTGTTTAATTATGCTTTCAAGGAAGAGGAATATGAATGATGAGGGTTAAAATCCACATCTAAAGCATACAAATCTGTATTTTTAAGCAATTTATTTTACTCTGCTTTTAAAAATAAGTCTCAGAAACAAGTCAGTTGAATTAAAACGCATATGACCCTCCAGACCAGTAAAATAATAAAATATTCTGGTCGCATAAACACGGGTTTCAAAAACTGAAAAATCAAGCCATTCTCATACTGCAAATAAAACAAAATTCCCATGTCCGATAATCAAAAACAAAAACACAAAGCGGAGCCTCTTAGGCGGAGAACAACACTATTTTGTTACACTTGCTCTTATTAAACACAAAATAGCAGTATGCTAAATGATAAATTACAAGATGTAGACATTGCCGACAGTTACCCAAAAATGACCGACAAATAGCCCCAAAGTGTGTCCAACACTGATTTCACGACCCCAAAAGGCTACCGAACCTCAAGTCCCGAAGTGAAGACACAAATTGACTTGACAGAACAATAGGAGCTCATTTCCCTATTCAAAAATAATTCAAATCTATAAGCTATTGTTTATGACCGAACTCTCAGACTGTTCCACCGGGTTGTTGTTCCTTAGGTTCATTAAATCAAGGCCTCCTTTGCGGCTAACCTCAATAACCCCTTAATCCCTAGGATAATCCTTTGATCCCTTTAAAATCCGTAAGTCCCTTTATCCTCGGGCCCGAACCGTGTAATTCCTGTTGTTCTTACAAGATACGGTGCATAAATTAGGATCATAATATACTACGTGTATTCTGTTAACTAGCCGAATCGAAAGGGTCTAGTCATCGTAATAACATCGTGTTATGCATATATTAATAGATGGACAAGGCTTGTTAGGCAGATTAAGATTTAGACGATTTGTCATTACTACAAAAGAGAGTGGGTTTTGGTTAAAAGTGCAGAGGGGCCTTTGCCTTTGCTTTGTAGGCAGACAGCTTAGGCTTAAAATATCCGACACTTGGGGAGACCACCTACACATCCTTGAGAGTGTTTTTATTTTGAGATTAAAATTCAATCTAAAAATAGGTTTATTATAATCAGATTTTTTTTAAATTCTATAGCTTTTAAATCGGAAGATGTGATGATTTTAGAGGATTTTTCAGGAAATTTTCTGATTTTGATCAGAAATGTTCTGATTGAGAACTAGAGACTTTGTTTGAGACATGAACACTTCTTGGTAAATAGAACTTGCTGTTTGGAAAAAATATTGATATTAAGTGTACTTCAAAATTATGTTTGCAATCTCATTATTTCGGCTGTTATTCAAATACAAGCAAACAATCATCATCTATTTGCTCTGTATATCATTTCAAATACGATTTCCAGGTAAATGACCTCAAATCCTTGAGCAGGTTTCGAAAAACGTATATCCATACTTTCACTATTCAATACTTAAGTTAAAAATCGGATTTAAACGCAAAGCAGTAGCACAAGACATTACTAACTCAAAGAAATACAAACATAACAGTACAAATGCGGAAACTACTGTTAGAACATCCGTAAAAATAAACAAAATCAATTTAAAAAAATCCAGGTGTATTGATTGACTAACAAGATGAGGGTCCTGTCATCTCCGCCTTCAAATCTCGATTTTAAACTCGAGATAAACATCCTTCAGTAGTTACACAATTGACCCTATGCATTTCTTATTTTGTTAAATTAAATTATCAAATAAATATATACACAGTTGCAGGAGGGTTCTTTTTTAACCCCAAACATTAAGTTCAACTGACCCATAAATGATGTTAACACTTTAAAAGCTCAGGAATGAAATTAAAATTGTAAATTATAATTTTTTGAAGATCCAATTAAAAATTCTTATCCCGTTGATTTCCTTTAGAAATTGATCTCTGAACTCGTCTCTCTTTGAGATAACGGTTGGGGCAATTAACGGGACGACGGACGTGTAGCCTGTAAATTGGTAGATTGAATCTTGGACAAGGGGCTATTCTTATCTCATCTTATTATCATATTCTTGTTATAAGAACCTCTTTATACATGTATATAATACATACATTTATATATATATATATATAAGGATACAAATCCGGTATATAATACACTAGACGAAGAAGCATAATTTATTAGTGTATCGGTTGGGTTTGGCCGCACAGAAGGTTGTGTCGGGTGCTGATGATGCGATCGTATCTCCTACCCTGTCAAATTTCTCAATCTTCAATGTCCAATAAAAATCACCTTCCTTGTCATCTACCTTACTACCACCCAATTAGCTGCTTTTACAAACAAGCTACGAGAAACTAGAAACGTTATTATGTTTATTAGTTAGTTACTATTATGTTTTTATTTCTTAAGGTGGGCCATGAGCCAGAATATAACAATAAGCATTGCTTCGTTTAAGTATCACAATCTTAAGATTTTTGAAGATTTGAAAATCGAAAAATCGGCAAAGTTGCGGTAATGGACCGATTTTAGATGATAATGTTATGGACGAAGGCGAAATCGTTTTTTAAAAGATTTTACTGTTTTTAGATTAAAAGCATGCGTTGATTCTTGTGGTTGCCGTCTGCCCCTCGTTTTAATTAATAAATACACTCGTTTTTCATATTTATTTCAGTACTAAAGGGTTTCCGGTTTCGTGGAAATGGGATATCGTGAAGCATGAATCATACATTAAAACCACATACTGTCTTTAAACATTGTTTTACAAGACAGAATAAAAAAATCGTTTGTCATGCTCATGAATCATGTTATTTATATAATTATAAGCTTACTATTTACTATACTACGTGTATTTCAATTTTCATGCAAAAAAAATCATAACAAGGCCGCAATTTTTTGTTTTAAATACAAGAAGCCCAGTACGTTTTTTTGGCGATCCACGTGGGCTTTCTCAAGTGCGGTAACAATATACGTGGATTGAAGCCCAGGGAGAAGAACTAATAATGTTGCAAGGGATGATTTTAATATTTTAGGATTTACGATAACCTTGCTGGTAAGAGATAGTAAAGTTTTAGAAAATTTTTTAACATAAAATCGCAAGTTATCTTAAAATCAAAGCAAAATATTACTTTGAAATAAAATTTAAAACCACAAAATATGTTTTGATTATGAATTTAACAATAATGAACTGTAATATATAGAAACTCGCTTTTTAACAGCAACCAAGCGGGTTCTTTTCCCTGTTGGACAAAAGTATTTGAAATTCAGATATAATATAACTAATGACAACAATATAACTACAGCATAAAAATCCTCGTACAAATTGCCAACTTCCGATTCCAAAAATAATTCGATCAATTACACTGTTTTTTGTACCCAGTTTCTTAGATAGTACATATAGACCTCAAATTAAAACTAAATTAGACATAATCCATAAGCCCATTAAGAAGCTAAACGATGCAGGAGTTAAAGACCCTATGGAACCTCGCACTGTCCGAAAAATGGGCTCTCTCCTGTAAGTATTTCCCAATTCGGCAAACGTTTTATATGGATATACAACTTTAAACTCGTCGACAAACTCATCGAAACTAAATTTTTGCTATCCTAAATCCAGATAAACTAACCCTCATCCTAATTTCCAGTTCAATTACAATGGCAGTTCCCTACGGAATGGGACAAATCGTCGACATAATTTTCGACAATAATTCTGGATTCCAGGCTCCGGAGTACCTCTCTAGCTTTTGTGTTGGCATTCTATCCTTAGTCCTCATCCAAGCTGTCTGTACCTTCGTTCGAGCTTATCTTATGAAAGCTGCTAGTAATGTTTTATACCTAATTATTTCTTAGGAACAAAATTGAACTAATGATGGAACTTGAGGATGTGATAGTCGAAGTTCTGTAATTTTTAGGGGACAGGATCAGAAATAAATTGAAGACGGAAGTATTCTCGGCGATTTTGAAGCAGGAGATTGGATTCTTCGATAAGAATCGAACGGGGGACCTTATGGATCGGTTATCCAACGATACAAGTCAAATCAGCTACTGCGTCACGGAGAACATTGCTAAGGGACTCCAGGCCTTTTTCCAGGCCATTATTGCTGTCTCCATGATGGTATATTCAGTTGTTTTTTTTAGTGAGAATATAGAGCCTTGCACTTTAGTCTGGTATAGTTTATTCCGATATGTAAAAATCAAAAAACGAAATCATAGAGTTGTCTTAAATTGAATCAAAATTTAAATTTAATTTGTTAAACAAGTATCATTGAATGGAGAAATGTTTCTGACATCTGTATGACTTCTTCGTCCTGACACCTTTGTTGCTGGCACCTTTGTCGCTGGCAAATTTGTCGCTTACTCGTTTTTTACTCGAAATGTCTATGCACTTGTCATTGTACCGAAGGTGTTGAAAATCATATCTACCAAAATATTTTTTATTCTCGCCAATCCAGATCTACCAATCGCCACAACTAGCTCGTATCATCCTCACAATTTTGCCAGTTTTTGCCATAATCTCCATAATTGCTGGCTTTTATCTCAAGAAGTTAAGGAAGGTCTTACAATGCGAACAAGCGATGTCAACGCAAATCCTAGAAGAGCGGATTTCGAACATTCGGACTGTCCGAGCTTATTGTCAAGAGGAACTTGAGACGAGGACTTATCGAAATCGGTTGGACATTGTCCAGAAGCTTGGGAGTGAAGAATCTTGGATCCACCTTGGATTGACTGCAATGGTTAATTTCTGCCGATTTTTATTGCCAAATAAATTAAAAATTGTGGGGAAATGTCAAAATGTATTAAGGGTGGGGATCTTATCTCGGTGTGTCTTGTTACAGTACATTTAAATTACATTGGTCATTTATAGGCCGAAGTAGGAAGCGCGGTAATCATCGTGATCGTCCTCTACTACGGTGGAGAGATGATGACAAACCAGAACCTGACAATTGGGACCCTCTTGACCTTTTCATTATACGTGATTTTGGTCGGAAATGCCCTACACGGGATGAGTCACTTTTATACGGAGGTCATGAAAGGTCAAGGGTCATCGATAAGATTGGGGGAACTTATCAATCGCATCCCCAGTATTCCACTGACAGGTAGTCCTGACAAGGAAACATTCCCAACTGTACTACCCCGATAATTTTCAAACGTTTCATGGAACATGGGAACTATGGGCATCCAAAACATATTATGAGACATGTTTTTAATATATCGGGGTAGTACAGTTGGGAATGTTCCCTTGTGAAATTTTTTGAGGAAACAGTATATCCCGTTCGGTATGTCGTTTTGTCCCAAATTAAAATCATAGCCCCTAATTCCCTTTTAATTTTCGAATTTTAATCTTTTAAAAAATATAGATGGTGAAACCCCCACGGACACGGTGACTGGAACAATCCGTTTCCACAACGTCTCATTTTTCTACCCAACCCGGCCAGATTCCTTGGTTCTTGACAACCTGTCCCTCGACATCCCCGGTGGGTCAACCCTTGCCATAGTGGGTCCAAGTGGAACCGGAAAAACGACCCTCGTCTCTCTTCTTCTCCGATTTTACAACCCGACTTCGGGGACGATTAGATTAGACGGAGTCGACATTTCCAGACTCAACCCCCAATGGCTTAGAGAGCAGATCGCTGTCGTCAGTCAGGAACCCGTCATCTTCTCAGGATCAATCAAGGACAATATCCTGTACGGAGCACAGAAACCGGATGAAGTTAGCCAGAATCGGTTGAATCAAGTTGCGGAGGAATCGAATTCTTTGGAATTTATTCGGAGATTTGATGACAAGTTTGACACTGTTTTAGGGGATCGGGGTGTTATGTTGTCAACAGGGCAGAAACAGAGGATTGCGATCGCGAGGGCTATGGTTAAGGTGAGGAGATTGGGGGAAAAGTTATAGAGGTTGATGTTTAGTGCTAGGACATTTTAAAAAAATTTTCACTTAAAATTTAATTCGCCGGATTCGGGTTTAATAAGCTAATCCCTGAGTTACTTTCCAACAATTTTGAGCTTAATTTTCACTTGAAAACTCGAATTTATCCAGTATTTTCCTTATTTCAAGTTTGATTTGTAAGCATGAACTTTCATGATTTTATTTCAATATATGAAGTTGCATGAAATATCATGGTTTATTTTTCACGTTAATTTCACTAGCCATTTCTTGCTTACTAATTTGGATTCGACCCTCTAATAGTTCTCACTAATATCGTGTATTCAAACTGTTAACTGTTTTTCATGATTGTATTTTTTAGAATCCTAAGATCTTGATATTTGACGAAGCTACAAGGTAAGGATTCATTTTTTAAGTACTGTCTTTGCATGCCTATTATAGCCTAACGAAAGGCATTTTATTTTTAAATCTGTCCAGTTCCTTAGACACTGAAAACGAATATCTGGTTCAGAGGGCCTTGGAACGAGTCGCGGAAAACAGGACCGTTATAATCATCGCTCATCGGCTATCCTCAATTAGAAATGCCAGTACGTTTCAAGATATTAAAAAAAGCATTAAAAGAGGATTTTGAAAATTAGGATAATTTTTTATTCAAATTTTCTCAAAAGATAAAATCGCTGTTGTAGCGGATGGTAAGTGTGCCGAAATTGGAGGTTACGAGGACTTGATGAAGATCCCTTATGGCAAGTTTAGGAAACTTGTCGAGCGTCAGGCTCTCAAGATCAATCCTGACATCAAAACGCTCTAAAAATGAAACTAACGATTTCGAATGGAATGAATATTCATTGGATTATTTAACATTATCAAATTAATTCACTAATTAATCCTGCAATTAGTAGTACAAATCAACCAAATTATTCCAGTTTTTATTTTGATAAATAAACTCAAGCTCAACACGGATATTTTATTGTCTTTTTTAGGTAAAAAAAGTAGTAGAAATCTGCATCTATATTTGTAAGCGAAGGTAACAATTAAAAAAATGGTTGAAACGCTCGTCATCGCAATAAAAAAAATCGTAACCTCAGTTAGTTAATTGACTTTTCTATCAAGTTTCAGCCATCTGCAAAGTATTTATTTGTTGAACATTCTTAAGTGCAAGTAGAACATATCAGAGATAGCAAACAATATTTAATATTGCTTTGGATGTTGTCCAGATGTAGGTTCAAAATTATTATTTCAAGCCATAATTTCGTCTCCTTTGTTCTTCCTCACCTTCCGACGTTTTGTCCGGATAATTTTTCAATTCTCTAAAAACTGACACCTCCAGTCCGCCTTGTAAACACCCACACTTAACTCCTGAAGGTGTTTCAAGTCCTCATCTCTTCAACTTCACGAGTCTCAAGTCTCCGTATTTCGACTGTCCAGTCGCCTCCTCTAACTTAAGCAAAAGCATAAGAAAATTGGTAAGCAGAAGGGCTTATTAGAATCTTTAACCCTCTTGTTTGCTCCAGATATTATTTTTCATATCTAAATTACTACTCATTGTCTTGTGCTCAGCTTTTAGTTTAGCAAAGGCTTTCAATTGTCGAAAAGCCGTCGGCAAACTTGACGCCTGCCTCAAATGAGCAGAAGATTAGACTGTTGGTCGATATGGGCCGTTCATAAACCTTGTTAGCAGCCTCTCTATAAGAGCATATGACAATTAGTGTTAATTTAGGCTCCAGAGTAATAATCCCTATGAGATAAGTGATGTCAATGCCTGGGTAAATTTAGCCGCTTTATCTGTTGAACAGCGTGAAAATAATGTGGTTTCGTGTGCAGATTTATTGCAACATTAATCCATCAAACATTCCGTTAACTAATGTGGAATTTTATTCAACAAAAGTAAAATTTTTTTCGAATTTTATTTTCAACTTGAAGATTAGTGTTAATACTTAGGCTCCAGAGTAATAACCCCTATGAGATTAGTGGTGTCAAGGGGTGTTAAATCCGTTCTTTATCTCTTGAACGGCGTGAACAAAATGTGATATCATTTGCAGATAATTTATTTCAACATTAATTGATCAAACATTTCGTCAAACAATGTGGAGATCTATTCAAATAGAATTAAATTTTTGTCCAAAAATTATATTTTCAACTTGAAATCTTCGGAAGGTCCAATAGGATCATCATACCGACTGCGACTTGAAGTTTGTACCATTAGATGGATCAATTAATTCCAAAAATCCGCTTGTTGATCAAAATTGAATTTTTTGACTATAAAATGGGCCAAAAACGATTCCAAGCAAAGCAGGATCTACTGAATATTCTAGAATTTTTATGAATAGCTCCAAACTTAAAATCCTCATCTCGCTATTGTAAATTGAAATTCTAAAATAATTAGTTTATAACCGAATTGCTCTGGAGCCTTAAATCTACTTGTGAAAAAGGTTATGAATGGGTAGAAAAATCTATACAAATAACCACGTGTTTTTCAATTTCGGAGAAATTATTAATTGCCAAAGAATCAATTATGATGGATTCGGGCTTCCTTCTCCAGATGATTTCCTTCTCAATATTTTGAGAAGAGTTACAAATTGACAAGTTGAAAAATGTATTTTTTTTTCTGGGTCAGACATGAAAACAAGCCAGAAGTTTAAATTAAATGTCATTAGAAAGGCTTAACACTAGAACAGCCGATGTGTTTACATTTGTAAATTTGCTCGCGGAAAGCGTCATATTAATTGGACTGTTGCATGTAACGTTTTGAAACTTCAGGTATGCCTCAACCAACTATCTGGCTTATTACTGGAAAAGAATTTGGGGTCACAAGGTCAATAGCCTTGACAGGATAATTCAAAGTTTGTCAAAAAACATTGAAAAAAACGCTTTTCGAATTAAAAAAGCTTCCACAGACAGCCAAGTGTTTACAATTGTAAACACCTATAGCCAACTGTTTACAATTGTAACCTTACGGGGTGAAACAAATTCCTTTCCCAGTTTGATAACTTCTTGTGGCGATAGGGTCTGAAAATATGTGTACCCCAAAATAATTCCCCATTCATCGAAATAAGTTATCAGTTACATCAGGGTAAAACCGTTTGTTTTTACTGAATCCGCTTGTCAGTCTGCACTCTAAGCTTTACGGTTACATAATTCAAAAAAATAGACTTTCGAACAGAGAGAGGGTAAGCTCGTTCAAGGACCGTGTAGGTCAAATATCAAGGGTGTACGGTCAAAGGTCAAAGGACATTATTTTTTCAAATGTCAATCATACTAATACATCGTTAGAAGGGTACAGTCAAGGGCTACTCAGCAATTTATACGCGATTACTCTATGGCTGGGGAAATGTGAGATTCGGTTATAAAACTACACCGCGTGTCGGATAATTACTTTTAATGTTATTCTACGTGGAAAATCATCAAGAAATTGAGAAAACTATATCAACCCATGAGTCCCCTCAATAGAAAAAACAAATCATAAGATTAGTTCTGAAAAAATTAGATCCCCAGAATACGCTCATTCTAAAATTAGAACTTCCCGTCGTAATACATTGTCAATAAACCGTCCAACGTTGTAATCATGTATCGTAGATGTGACGTTTTTATAACGTTTTAGACACTTATAAACTGTTTTTGAACATTTTCATCGTGAAAACTGTATTTTGAAATGTTAAAAATGCCTAAATATTGAAAATATCACATTGCCTCGACCATTGAGCAAGATTACATACGCCAATCAAAAGTACTTGATCAGTAAGTAATGAAAGAGAGAGATCGTACGTTCACTCATTGCACCATCGCATAGCACTTAAAAATAGCTTTGGCTTGTGATGTATCATGCATGGGGGTTAAAAAATCGACGTATCAAATGATTAAACCACGCAAAATATCGAAAATCCCAAATTGTCCCAGTCATAGAGTAAATTTACATACGTCGTTCGAAAGCACTTGTTCATAGCTTTCGAATGACGTATCACACATATATATTTGTAGATTGACCTCTTTGACCTCTCCCCACTGGTCAGGGGATGACCCCACTCCAAAATTTTATGCATCGTTGAATAGCCCTTGATAATACCTGTCCATCGATGTAATAACCTGGTATTACAGTATACAGTATTGTTAAGTAACTGATATTTCTATGGATGGGGGATTATTTCGGGGTAAGAATATTTTCAGACCCTCGTCATGAGAATTTATGAAACTAACAAAGACATTTTCACCCCCGTACAGTTTATTTACAATTGTAAACAGTCGGCTGTTTAAAGGGACCCTGAAAATCCCTTGTTACAAATGTAAACAGTCGGCTGTTTAACGGTGAATCGATGGTCGGCTGTTCTAGTGTTAACCCTTTTGTACTTTTAGAATCGTTTGCGGTTTATTTGGTGTTGAATCTGTCTGACCGACTAAATTGTTTTTAACAAGGGCTTTCAAAACCTTTCAAGCTTATTAGTCAGTAAAAGTGAGTTACAAAAAGGTGCTGATCATTACAGGATTAGCTTTGTTTTAAATTGTAAATAATGAATTCAATTTTTAAATTGCAACTCTTTCTAACTTCCTGTGGTCTAACTTCCATGTAAAGGGATTAGGAAGATTATTTTGCCTTGTTATCGTGCTTATAATATTTTTAAACCACAAACTACATTAAATAAAATACGCTAAATTAAATCATCGTTTTATGTTCACACTTAAATAGTGTTCATAGTTTCATACTGTTCGACCTACAGAAAGATATGGAACGTTATGATATGGATACTAATTTATTTACTTTCTCCAATTAAAAAGCATCGATTGCAGAAATATTACATAGATAACAGAGGGTTTCAAAATCACCACTTGGAATTAATTAACATGTGAAATCACGATATTTTTTTAACGTCTCATTCAAAAGAGGAAGTAAAATAATGAAACTTTAACATTAGAACTATCGGTGAATAAAATCGTTTTAACATAGTAAAGTCGGTGGGAAGGTTAAGAAGCGGGTGCTATTTCGGGATTTCCAATGTTAAATCCCTGTTTAAATGTTGTGAAAACCCTGGTTCAGTGTAATACTAATTTTGGGGTTCCCCCCATGTTAACCCCCTATCTCGGCCGCGACTTTCCAGGGAAAAGTGATAAAAGGGGAAACGTCGACTTTAACCCCCTCTCTCGCCAACGCAACGCTATTTTTAACCTCAAGCGCCCGGTCCTTAACCTTCCCATCGACTTTACTATGTTAAAACGATTTTATTCACCGATAGTTCCAATGTTAAAGTTTCATCATTTTACTTCCTCTTTCGAATGAGACATGTTAAAAAATATCGGGATTTTACATCTGAAAATGTTCCCTTGTAAGATCCGTTACATAATCGGTGATCAAAGCTGATGATTTTTTTTGGCAAATATACGAATATATATAGAAGATTAACTCTAAATTCATTAACAATGAACGGCAAATGTAAATATAAGTAAATCCTCGGTATACGAATTCGTCATACAATTGAGATCCGCTATATTTTTGATGTCCATGTCCATGATGTGGAATTGTTCATGCCTTTTCCTATTCTCCAAACCGATTACATGAAAAATGTCGTAATCATATCAGGCAACAGAGATAAAGTACAAAATTCACATAAATCAACCCGGCGAAAGGACGAAACTCGAGTTCGTTATGTCTTGTTCGTAAAGCATACATCGTCATTAAAAACGATAGTGAATTTGACAAAATTTAATAAGTGTTTAATACGATTAAAAGAAAATACAAAGCGCTAAGTGAAATCATAAGCAATCTGCTATTAAAAATCGGCAAGAAATGCAGTCTCAGGAAATTCGTATACGGATTGCGAACATTTTAATTACGGACTTTAACCTTCTTGATAACCGTATTCAGTTCTTGGATTCTTTGAATCTATCACCCGCTGATATTGTGACGATTCGAGACTTACGTCCTTATGAGTTCTTTGTGGGTGCTTTAAATCGCTGGAGTTCGACTATTGGACTAAATGGCACGATCCACAAACTTTGCGAAATCCTGAAAAGCAATAACTTCCTGAACGCTGCAGGTATGCGATTATCACTAACTATAGCCCAGCCTGTATTGAAACTTATAGACACACTTACAATATTGATGGGAGTACTTTGGCCTGGTTCACTACTTTGCATTTATTAGGTTCTGAAAGAATCATGATTTTTCTTTAGAAAAACTTGAAGCAGAATTTAAAAATGAATTTCCCTCAACCTCGACCCAACCCGATCCCGAACCAACCATTTCATTTGAAGTTTCTGCAGAGGTATGGAACTTTACCGGAAGGTCAGCAGAACTGAAACAACTCGAACAACTTTTTCTCGGAAACGAAGAATACGTGGCCACAATAACAGGTATGGGTGGAGTAGGAAAATCCGAGTTGGCCAAACGCTTTGCCCGTCTAATGCACAAAAAACATAACGTAACGACGATTTGGTTTAACGGCCAAAATAACGAGATCCTTGAGGCTTCTGTAAAGAGATTGGCCCAAGAAATCGGTGCAAAACTAGTCACCGAGGGTACGGCTGTTAAAAACAATCAAAATGGGTTTGCTTCATGGTTTTCTTACTTTCTCTCCAATCTAAAGAAAAGAAAGCTCGTGATAATCGACAACGTTGACGAGGCCAACGAAGGGGCAGCTTCCCTTATCAAAGCCAGGATCCCCAAAGATGATTGCTTCTTACTGGTTACATCCAGGAACCTCAAGGTCCTTAACTTTGCGGGTGAGATCATCGAATTAGACTGTTTTTCAGACGCAGAGGCTCAACGTTTAGTCTCAACGTCACTTAAAAGCGAAACTCCTGGAGATGTCAAACGTCTCTGTGTCGTGCTTGAAAATTTCCCTTTAGCACTGCAACAGGCGGTGGCTAATATCAAGAAACAAAAGATCGTTTCAATCTCTGGAGAAGACTACAAGATCTCCAATTATATTCATAGTTTTCAAGAAGCGTCAAACAAAAAACAACTTCTAGACCACAAATTAAACCTCGATCACAGCTACGAACTGACGACCCTCATCACCTGGGAAATGACGATGGAGAAGATTCAGAAGGACAAAGATGTTGGTGATCTTGCGATGAAGATCCTTAATTCAATTGCTTATTTCGAACCGGATAGAATATCCATAGAATTGCTGCAACTGTTTTTCGAGGAGAGAGACGATGTTGAGAAAGCTATTCAGCTCATTAAGACCTACAGCCTTGTGAAGATTAAAGATAAGATGATTTCGATTCATCGATTGCTACAACAAGTGATACAAATCAATATATCCGAGAAATGTCCGGAAGTTCAACATCTGAGGGAATTAACAAATTGCACACTTAGCATTCTCCAAGATGGGGAAGATGAAGTCAAAACAATTTCACTTAAATTAGCCATTGACGACGATTCGAGCAAAGATTTCGATTCAAATCGTTCATGGAATCCCATTCGAGAGGGGATTGTACACCTTCTCTCCATCTGGAACCACAATTGCAAGCATCCGGAATTAATAGCAGAGTTTAAAGGAATCCCTATTAAAATCATCGACGTCCTCTACCCACTCAATAGAAAGCTGGAAAGAATTAATGACGTCACTCATTTCACTGAAAAAAATTGGTCTCTGTTTAAGGATATATTTGGAAAAAATGCGATAGAAAGTCTAGAATTAGGGATTGAAGTCGCCTTTGCTTCAATATCAGTATTAGATACAAATGAATTAGAAACGATTTACAAGAGTCAAAGATATATTATAGGAGAGGATAATTTATTGGAGTTAAGGCTCCTGGAAAAGAGAGCATATTATATAGTTAGTCAAGCTAGCGCATATTATAAGTCGGAGTTTAATGAGTATTTTAGGGAGTATTTAGAGCTAAGCCGAAAGATAATGGGTCCTGGTCATGAGTCAACTCTCCCAGTCCCGTTCCAGCTAATAGAGCGACTGATGAGAGAGGATCCGAAATCAGTGGAGAAGTGGGCTGAATTACTGGAGAATGCCAAGATCCTGTGGGGACAACACAACCACGACACACTCACAATTATGTACCAATATGGAATCTTTCTATTCCGGAATAAGAAGTGGGTAAAGGCGAAGGAGATTTTTGAACGGTGGTTGGGTTTCAAAGGAACTGAGGAGACGGAGGAAGTTACATGGGCCAAGTGGAGGTTATCCTTAATCCAGTATATTTTGGGTGATCGTGAGTCTGCCTTACAAACGCTGCAACAGACGGTGGTTGGTTTGGAAAATAGAGAGAATCGGCCCAAGAAGTTTGTTGAGATAAGGTCAGAGTGTGAGAGGGGAGACGGGAAGGTGAGGGAAGGGGACCTCCACCACGCACTCCGCTTATATACACGAGTGACCGACTATCAGCAGAGTCCCAATTATCCCTTTCCTTCCTATTATAATTGGTGGAGAGTGGAAACTTGTCAGAAGCGTGCCTCCGTTCTCATCAAACTCCGAAGGTGCAAAGAGGCTCTCCACATTCTTCAGAACGAGGTCCCTTGGGATCACTTATTTGACTCCGATCACAACGTGCAAATTGAAAGGAAGGAATTGTTAGAGAAAGTGGAGGAAGGACTCCGCTTAGAACCGGCAGACACTTTCCCCCATTAAACATGCAGGGTTTAAACTATTTCAATTTAATGAGCCCCTTGATCAATAGTACAGTTTAGGACGCTGTGGCTAGAAAAGTGGGAATCAGTTCCTTCTCTCCCCTCTTGGTTTCATATGCATTCCTTCAACATTTTGAAAATTAAGGTGTGAAAAGTGAAATACTTCTGTAGTCCTTATTATGTAAGCTTAAGCCTAATTTATTAGTTTCTTCGTAGATTTAAGGTCTATTTAATACTTTACTACCAACCTTTGATGTTTTAAGATCATTGTAGTATTGTAGGTTGCGATTTTAAGTATTATGATTTGGTTCTTATTCTACAAGTGCAAATCTGGCTTACAATTAGTTATTGGGCTTTCAATGAAAAATCCAATCGTCCCTGTTGTGTATTATGTGGCATATGAAAGTCAAAAATGTGTAAGCACTTATCATATCATATAGTTTAAGATAAGATAGTTATAAGTTCAATGGTATACAGCTTCAAATACATGTTAAACCCTTCATAAATCCAAACCTGTAAGTTAAATAAGATTATTTTTTAAAATGGCGTTCACTTAAATATCTAAACGAAAGTGTTCTGAAAACGTTAGTTAACATTTGTTAAATTTCGATTTCTTGGGAAGAATTATAAATTTCCTGTAATGACTGTAATATTTAGTGATATATTTTCGGATAGGGAAAATTATTGTAAGACGGTCAACGGTCAGCTTTGAAAAATATATGTGTTAATTTTAACTATATACTCTGCGATATAATTAAATTTTAATGTCAATAAATAAGACAATTCCGTATAAATATATTTATACATATTTTGTTTCTGCAACATTTAATTGGCATCATTAAATGATAAGTACTCAACATATTAATATTTGTACAGCATTAATCAAATCATGAATTTCCATGTTTTTTAATTAATCGATATGACTATTTCATTCAAGAAATTAATACATGAAGTCCTCGAGCATTTTAAACCAATTAACATGTTGTAGGGTATCAGCCGGGAACTTAAATAACTTAATTTAATTACATTTTAAAACGGTCATTTGTTAGTCTTGTTAAAATTGCTTAATTATTCCAAAAATTAATGAACCTTTGACGAGTTTAAAATATTATATTAATTTTATTCAATTTCGGCTTGACTATGAAGACCCTCTCCACATGAGCTACAAAGGCAGCGAAAGCCTAGTAGTCCTGCCGAGTTGTTTTCCATTATTTTACTGCGATTCCCTTGTCTTTCATTGTAGTCCTAACTTACGATCATAATACACTATAATCTTATTATCTTATTTTGAATATATTATCATACTAAAACACTATTACTATACACTCTAGCAGTCTTAGAGGATCCATAGTTGCATTTATAATATTTAATATAACAAAGACTCGAAATCCCGACCAAACGATAAAGAACCATTTCAATTTCAATCCTCCTCTCCTTCCTCGTAAAAATTAACCAGAAATTCAAATTGAAAGCCCTCTCGAGTCTCGTTTCAATGATGGAGGTGACAGGGCAGGGGCTCCTGTACTTGAGCGTTTGAATATCTTATCGTTCTTATCATTTACAACAGATATTTTGCAGAGAGAACTCTCGTCGAGGGTAAAACTGATCTCTATTATCTGTCTTTACAAAGATGATTGCGAAAAAAAAATCTTCAATTTGACATTTCAATTTAACCCGTGATATTGATTGATTTTGCAAAAATACTCGGCACATTTTAAAATGCAATTTCGTACAATACAATACAAGCCCTCCCCGAAATAATTCCCTATCTCTAACCAGAAAAACATATTTTCAAGCCCATCTGAAAAACACCACCAGAAAAATATTCAAAGCTGCTAAAATGCTCGGCAAATTTTACAATGCAATTTTGTACAATACAATCCCTCCCCGAAATAACTCCCCATATCTAACAACCCGAAAAAACAACCCAGAAAAATTTCTAAGCATACTAAAATACTCCGAAAATGTTAAAATGCAATATGCTTTAAATAAAGCTCCCCTCAAAATAACTCCCCATCTGTAGCACCAAATACCAAATACACGCAAAAAACACTATGACATGTAGCAGATAATGATTTCGAAGCTTCAGCATACCACTCTGTACCGTAAAAATAACACCCCGGAATAACTCCCCACCCCCAAATTAGCCGATAAGCCTCTTTCAGCTACCTTGTTATAAAATTAACTCAGGAAGATGATAATTTTCATTGAAGATCCTAGTTTGTGAAGGTTCTTCCGAAGCAGTTTATGGAGGTCTCGTACTCATCCTCGTGTATTATGGATTGGAAGCGGGTTGGAATAAATCGTATCCGAAGAAGCTGTTTATTTGACACTTGTGATGTGACTCCATTTACCTTTCCATCACGCAAACCAACTGAATACTAAACTCACTATGTAATTCTAACGTACTTTAGTTTTCTGAGCCGATTCCTCAAGAGCTCGTAGAACGTGTGTAAAACGTCCCACAGAGATCCTTTCGAATATGGAAATCTTTAAATCTTCCTAATCGGACCAACAAAACCAGAGATGATTTAGAAATCTAGACAGTTTCTGCTTTACAAATCCACTACTACGAATACTTATTATATTATTTGCTATGTACGATTATTTGGAGAAAAAAAATTAAAGGCAATTCAAATCTTTTGTTCTAGAGTCGGAGAGGAGGATTATTATTCAGTTCTTTAAACGTCTTCTTCCTCATAATTGAATGTGATGGAGGATCGTAAATTAAGGATTTTTATTATCAGCTATTATGAGTTATTATGAAGGTTATTTGTCGTTGGATCACGCGGAGAAAGTTCAAGTTGTTAGGTCATTCGTCTATTTATTTGATAGCCGACAAGGGGATAGGAAATATTTCGTTGCTTTTTTAAATAAATGCAGTTAATTTTAAATTAAATAAAAATGAGGAATGGTTTGTGGACTTATATTTAAAAGCCGTGTTGTTGGATATAGAAATTACAAATTACATTTTGTTTCATAATCAGAATAAGAGTTCTTAATTATTGTTCAATTATTGTTGTCTAATTCATTTTTAGTATGATCTCAAAAACGTTACATTTTCAGCTCGATTTTGACATCAAACCCCCGAAATAAGTCCCCCACTCCCAGTCACATATCTATTGAAGAAGCCAAGAAACGACAAACTATTTACAAAAATGTATGATAAATCATTAGTGATTTTTATATCCATGTAAGCCGCACCCTTAAAACCAAAACCCATCTACAACTACAACTCGGACCTTGCAGATTATCATAACTTCTAATGTGTTTTAAATTAATTTAAAAGTTAAAAAATCGAAAAAAAAAATCCATTTCCGTTCCCACGATCTTGTTTTGTTTTTCTTCAAATACAACTTACTATATAAGGACAAGGAGTAGTAATTCATTCATTCAGCTTTACGGAACAAGTTTTTTATCATCCAACCCATTCCTTTCAGAATCTCACCTGAAGTCAGTTTCAAATATAATTGACCGACTCTGGGACTGATGAATGAATGAGAATTCAACGTTACGAATAGATTTTTTACAATCGGAACGTATCGTCAATCCCTGAATAAGCCCCCAGTTGAAATAAGTCCCCATGTAGGAAACTCCCACCTCTAAATAAATCCCAATCCCCCTGAGGTTTTAAAATACTCTGTGGACTTATATCTATATTTAAAATCGTCTAACCCAGTCCAAGTTCTTATGACATAAGATAAGACGGACATTAAGATTATCATCATTATCACCCCGATATATTCGTAATTGGCTCTTATTCTCCATTCTGTATTTTCAGCTCTTGGTTGAAGTCATCAAAATCTAAAGAAGAATAGCTTGTGATATTGTGGGCCTTGGAGGCTCGGGTGTTTTTTTTGGTTAAAAAACCGGAAATCGGATGTGACGTCAGGTGGACTTGATCTGTACATCTCTCTTGTAGTATCTATTTTATTTCTATATTATTATATCTATTGTAGAATAGAGGTAAGGATGTATCAATATTTAGTAGGTTAGTTTCCAATAGAAGCTATAGTTGTTGAGGGAGGATGAAGTTAACCGGCTGGCAGACGGAGATCCTGACTCATGATCATGGGAACCCTTCAAAGTTCAAGAAAAAGACACATGCAATCTAATGAACTGTAGTAATGAGGACTGATATACAGGGTCTACTGTAATTTTCAGTAATTTTTGAAAAATATGTAAAAATAGTTACAAAATTTCAAAATATTGATTTATAAAGCTGCAGAAGATCCTGTTCTATTTTTAGAATTTTAACCATGGAAGTATATCGTCTATAAATGTATTTACGAACTATAAAATGTCAAACAGTTCAAAACGAATGAAAAACACAACGTTTTTAACTTTAAAATTCACGAAAGCTTAACCCTGTATGTTTCCTTATATAGAATTGGCCATGTCATTCCAATTCATACATATCAACATGTGCTTATAAAATTACGATATATCCCATACACACTCGACATAGTACATTAGATTAGATACGAATCGGTCTCAACAAGTACGGGTCCTCGTGTGTAAAACTGTTCCAGTTTTTTGCCCGTTCTATTTCTCAGGTGAGTGGACGAGGAATAAAAATAAGAAAAAGGTTAAATTGCATCCTGTCTCCTTTTACTACGTTCTAAACATCTAAACAACAAGTGCCTTTACTTCCTGCCCTTTCGAACGTATTTATGTCTCGAATTGGCCCAGTCGGGTCGGGACTATTTCAAAAATATGATGAAATTAAGGTAATTTTTAGATGCTAAATTGATACTTTAAATAAACACTGAAATAAATATCTCATCGGAATAACTTCCCCATCCCTAACCTGACTTAAGAGTGCTTCAATCAATTCAAAACTCAAAATTTTAGCTAATAATCGAACTGTAGTTTTTTGTCGCTCATTTAATATGGGTTAAAGGCTTATTCGTTATCGGATTGTCTTATAATGCGACAGATTATGTTTACCCTGTTGTTGTATTGTATTAGTATATGAGATTATAAGATTAGTAGCTGTTTTATGTGGTTGTTAACATTATAGAATAAATGGAGGGAAGGTGGTTTAATAATCTAATTTTCAAGTTGATTTTGTTCTTTGTTCAAATCCAATGAAAGCTGCTTCCTCTCCAATTTTCTGAGGAAGGACAGAGAGGGAAAAAAATTACGGAAAACACCTGAATTTTCTAGCTCGTAATTTTTTGTAGAATAGGCTGGAGTTCTCATGGTATCATTACATGACATGCCAATTTACTATACAGTTCCAAATGTTTTATGATGTTAAGAGGCTGTTTTTACTTTTGGGCAAAAAATCCAGGATTTGATCTTATCTTTTTTGATGGCACAGTTTAAGTTGGAAATTGCAAGATGTTTCCGGCTGACTAGTTTTTGAGTAATTGTTCGTTTAACAATATGGTTGAATTGGTTAGTTATGATTTTGGGTTGTAATTACGCTTTTATTTGTGGTTTAGGTTATTCTGATGATGACTCATTTGGAGTTTTGCAGGTACAAAGGTGTTTCTTGCCATATTCTTATCAGTCGCAGTTTTTTTTAGCATCAGGAAACTATAATTTGAAATGGGATTATTGAGGTTGTTTTTAGTCCTAGGACTCTTTTGTTCCCATACCTTAAAATCTTAATTGTTAATTATTCCTACGATTTTTATTCACTTTGTTCCATTAATGCCATACATGCATGTAAAGATGAAAAAGCAATTTAATGCTATTTCCTCCTAAATGATTCATACCAAAGAACCAACTTTAAAACACCAATTGCCTCACAAATTTCTTACAGTTTCCGTCCAAATCACCTCAAAACAATAAACAAAAACATGTATCGGAAGCAATAACAATGAGTTCACTGAATTTAACATTGTTCTCCTAAACAAACTTACAACGAACTTGCGACCACCTGGATTTTTTTTATTTCGAGCTTTTTATATAAAAGAAAAAAAGTTCCGTTAATTTCGGTTAAAAAACAGAAGGGAAAAGTGAAAAAGCTAAAAAGCAGTGGCTTAATTACCGGAAAATCTTGACAATGAGAACCGGTAGTCTTTTGTACTTATATAATTGCAGCGTGGGTTTTCTTTCATATACAGAAATCTATTCTAAAAAATAAAAATACCGATGAATTCAATGCATTACATAAGATGTAGGCAACTACAATGTAAGATGTAACAAATCTATTTATAGTCTGGAACTTAAAAATGCTGGCGGGGCATAAACCCTAAATTACTCGAAGTCAATAAGCCTTGTTCTAAATTAGAAAAATTCATCCTTGTTCCAAAACTTAATAGAATTATGATGGTTATCTATAGGCCTTAAACTCAGGGCCGTAGCGACGAGGGTTGGAGAGGGCTACCTCCAACCCGGCCGGACGGCCCGAAGGGCCGTACCGGCTGGGGTTTTGTTGTAGATAAGTTGACATTTTTTTGATTTTTAAATAATTTTGAAAAAAACTTAGAATTTTTTGTATTTGAATTCTATTGAAATCAGTTTCAATTCACTTATTTTTAGTTTTACATTTCTATTTTGAATTTAAAACAAGTTAAACGCTAGGAAATATATCGACTTGATAGACTTGATACACGGTCAAGCGTTAACTTACACTTTATCGGTGGTAAACCATAAACTGAATACGTATATAGCAGCAATGAATTGGGGGAATGGATATGTAGGAGTGGGTTTCCAAAGTCTATATCTTACTATTTCATCAACTTTTCAAGACTAATCGAATCGTGTAAATAAGAACGGCTTTATTTTTTAGTTATTTTTTTTCAACTTTTTTTGAAAATTAAAATCTTATAATTGTTATAATCTTAATCTTATAATCTTTGGCATTAAAAAACTTGTAGTTTTTTTTAAATCGCATCAATTTTTTGCTGTGCTATTAGCATTTGAAAAAGTCAATTTGAATAATTTTTTAAACACGGTACAGGTCAATTTCAGCACCTAATTTGTCGATTTCTGTTATTCAGTAGTAGATTTGAACGTAATAAATTTTAAAGCAATTGCCTTATTCAACCTGAAAAACTTCCTTTGCTAGATTAAAAGGAAAAGCTTTTGAAATTGTTAGTTTTGTTGGTATATTACGTTATTAGCCGCTACTCATAGATTTTGATGAAAATTTGAGAGCTTAATCATAATTTTACGGAGAATCCGAATCCGTTGGAATTTTTTGGGGCTGACGTTTGGTTCGGACTCTATAGGGTCACAAAGTTTCAAATTTTTGTCAATTTTTCGTGATATAGGCTAGTTAATAGTGAACAGTACCTTGACAATTTCTTTGGTAATATTGACCTTTCTATATAGTCAAGTTAGGTTACCTTTCTATAGTCAGGTTAGCCCCAACAAATTTCAACGGTTCGGATTCTCCGTAAAATTTTTATTAAGCTCACAAATTTTCATCAAAATTTATGAGTAGGGGCTAATAACGTAATGTTCCGTTTTTTTTTCTAAAAACTTGTCACTAAAAAGGCCGTACTTCAGATTCTGAAGCCCGGCCGTACCAATCCTCGCTACGGGCCTGCGTTAAACTACCCAGTCAAAACATGCTAAAATTTCGGCTTTTAAGAGCCAGAATGCGTCACTTTTGCTATTATTATAGAGAGTTCTTTAAAACCTATTAACCCTCGATATAATCAACTCAAGGTTAAGAAATGAGTTTAATTAAAATGGAATGGCCCTAAATAAGTCCCCACCCGGCTACAGTACAGCTAACCTCACCTGGGGACTTATTTAGGAGTTTACCAAAGTATGAGCCGATTATACAAATCCACCACAGTATTAGCATTCACAACCAGAGCAAACTCAATCTTAATCAAGTAACAAAATTGATTACCCCTTTTGCCTTTGCCTTTTGCGAATAATAATACTACTATTTGCATTAACCGATAATAAATGTGTTTATTTTTTTCGTAAACACGTTTTATTAATCGGTAACTGCTCCTCCGTCTCTCCTCTTATTTGTCTAGATTCTAGATTGTTGGTTTTATTTTTGCAAGCCTCTCAACCAGATTACAGGCACGGAGACAAGGACTGATTTGTAATTCAAGAGTCGACTCCTCTTCAGTTCCAGTTTGGAATATCAAGCAGATTTTTTTGTTCGGGAAAATGCTTTGAGATTTAATACACTTTTAATAGGTTTAATAAGAGCCTATGTTTGTAGGCTTTGGGAGTATGTTAAAGCTACTACGGTTTGAATTTGAAATTAGCATTGAATTCGCAAATTCAAAGAGAAACACCGTAAATTTTGTTGTGTCTTCCTCATGCTAATTTCTGAGATAGGACTAATATTTTAGGAAAAGAGGTGTTATAAATCAAGAGGATTTTTTGAGAGGTTCTATCCATTTTTAATGGCTTCTGAGGATTTAACTTGTTTATTGTGACCTTGCTATAAGACTAACGTGGTATATATTGTTGTAAGGATCTGATTTGATATTTAGCAAAGGAGTTTATAGACCACCCTGGCCATTAATTACTGTAATAGGCTTTTATAGTACCGGCCAATAGTAGCTGTACAGCAACTAAAATATTGATTGCCGTTTTATGGCAGTTAAATGCGTGGATATTGGCTGTAGTTTCATTAGGTATGTTGTGGATTTAGTTTAAGTAAAAGTAAAATTAAATGGCTAATTACAATATGAAGTATTACAAGTTACAATGATTTCAAAGCATGTTTAGTTAAATTTCTCTATTTAGAAGGGTTTATCAGCAAGTTTATCGGTGTCTGGCGACTTCCCTTGGCACATTTGCCTTTATACATACTTCCCGTTATGGATATTTCCCGCTATGCATACTTCCCGCTATGCATACTTCCCGTTATACATACTTGCCGTTATACATACTTGCCGTTATGCATACTTGCCGTTATGCATACTTCCCTTTATAATGTTTTTGAGGTTTCGACTATGCTTAGTCCTTGTAGCATGCAATACAACCTGGATATTCCAGTTCTTATTATGTATTTCACTTACAATTAGTTGACCTTAGTAACTCGGCTGACCTACCCAATTGACCTTATGAATTTCCAGAAGTCCTTTGATGGGGGATGAGGTGTTGTGGTGGATGTGGAAATGGTTTTAAACAGCCTCATACATTTGTAAGAGGGAACGAGGACAAGAGAGAACCGCATTCTAAGTTTCGCATATCGGTAGCATTTAAATCTAATTAAAATCAGATTATTATAAACAGTAACTTATTAACAAGTTTATCAATATTACTGACAGTTATGACCGCATGTGTATGAATTTCAGTTTGAAAAATGCTTAATCTCCTCAAAACCTTCTGCTGATGACTGGAATATCCAGGTTGTATTGCATGCTACAAGGACTAATCATAGTCGAAACCTCAAAAATATTATAAAGGGAAGTATGCATAACGGCAAGTATGCATAACGGCAAGTATGTATAACGGCAAGTATGTATAACGGGAAGTATGCATAGCGGGAAATATCCATAACGGGAAATATCCATAACGGGAAGTATCCATAACGGGAAGTATGTATAAAGGCAAATGTGCCAAGGGAAGTCGCCAGACGGGAAATGTGCGAAGGGAAGTCGCCTATAATCATTTTATCAGAACAATTAAGTTATTATCTACAGATTTTGCTTAGCTTATATGGTCTTTGTCAAATGAGCTCATCATCACATGGGGACTTATTTCGGAGTAAATTTTTCCCAGTGCAATTGTCTCTAAAATGTAAGTTTTCAGAATATGTGCGACTTAAGAGTGTTGATTAGCTTAGGGATTTATTCCGGGGTACTTTCCAAGAGTGGGAGATTGCAAGTTTTTGAACTGATTCTAGACAACTGTCTGATAATTACCCCCATATGGGGAATTATTTCGGAGCATCCACTAAATCGTTCCATTTTAAAAACCTATCATATCTGAAAAAAATAATCCTAACACTAAAGACTGAACAGACAAGGAAGTTGAGATGAAATCCTATTTCTAAAAAAACTTTAAGTCCCTCAAAAATAACAGGTGGAGCATGGTGTATTTTGACTTCAAACTCGGGATCCTCTTCAAAGACTTTTTTCATTGAAATCTTAGAAGGTGCCCTTGGAGCCCTTAAGGCACTATTAGCCACTTGTTCTTTCAGTCAAAATCCTAACTTGAATAGAGAAAAATGAGAGGCTTGGTCCTACTGATATTATATTTTACCAGCACATTTCCAGTAAAAAGTATTTATAAAGCAGACTTTAATTTCTATTTTTATCTGCTTTGGAATTTTACAAGTTAAGCTCCAGTACGGATAATTTTTGCTGAAAATCCGCTGAAATATCGTAAGTAAGTAAGGCTGTTATCGGTGGTGGAAGCTTCTGATCTTTAAGACTTCTGTTACTGACATGACGGCTCGGGCCAAACCCTGGCTTTATTAATGAACCAAGAAGAAGGGCCAGTTTTTTGTTCAGGATTTTTTCCGACTTACAAAAGTACGTCCTTGAATGGCTTTAGACTAAAAATAATATATTCTTTTATTTTGAAACCATACTGAATAAAAATTGATTTTTATGGAAATCGTGTAAGGAAATCAGGAAGGGATAAAGAAAATCGGAAGATTTGATTTTCAATTCCGTCGAACCTCGTTGAATTCTAAACTTGATGACTTTTATTACTAAAAAAAGCCCCTGAATTAGTAAAATACGATATGAATTAGTTAATGCTGATTTCTGAAGGCTTAGAACATTACTTATTTAAAACTAAAAAGAATCTACAAAAACATTAATTTCCTTGATTTTAATCAAAATCTTCCAATAACCCCGATACCTCGAAATCCAAAGGAGTTCATTTTCATATTAGGACAAATCTTGTTAGAAAATCAGAAAACAACCAAAAAAATCATTCAAAATTTCGGAAAAAATTAAAAAATCAACCAATTTCCACACTTCAACTAAACTTTTAAGCTTATAAGATAAAAATGCAGCTCAACCCTTGAATCCCCGTCCGGTAAGTCCGGTAAGTGATTGGTAAAGGGTAGAAGCATATGTTGAAGTGTGTTCATCTCTTGGCTTCGGCTTTGGCTCCTGCTCCAAAATACAGTAAGAGCAATAAAGGCAACAGGTATTGACGAGCCAACAACAACTGCAAGTAATTATATTACTTGCATATATATACATCTAACATACATAGTCTACTATTTATATAGGGACTTGTTATAATATAACAATTTTGCCCTGCACTTACTATATACTCCCATTATATTATCAGGGCCGATCATCTCAAAAACAAGATCCAGAAAAGCTAGAACAAAAAAGCTCAATAATCGGCTCATGAAATAAAAGCATAAAATATGGGTACCGAACTGACTGACGGACTGATGGACGTACCGTCAACTCCTAAATAAGTCCCCAGGGGCAGTTCTTTTTAGCTTTGCCTATATGTGGATTTAATTCTGGGCTGGGAGCATTCGAACAGCAATATTTTGGATTAAAACTAGAGCTGGGTGTTTATTTAGAGATTTTATTGACCCCCAGACTTTCTCCACAGGGTTGGGGACTTATTTAGGAGTCACGAGCTATTCCGGTACTTTGTTATAAACATTTAGCATTGTTTTCAACTATATGGATAAAACCGAGGGGTGGGCGTTTATTTCGAGACTTGCATTAGATTGAAGCCTGTTGCTCTGAGAAAAAGCATACGGGAGATGTGGTCTACATTGTTAGAGGATGTAACAATCCTCCTGCTCCAGATATAAAAACAATGCAGTCCTGATGGGCCGAAGCCAACCTGACCAACTTGAAGAAGCTCTCTGGTCCATGTCCACCTGGGCAACTTGAACTATCAGTCGATTAGGAGGCTCTTTTGGACGTAGAATTCTAGAATCTAGAATCCCACCTTTTCCATCTCATTTCAGGTAAAAAGGGATCAACTCCTTCGGACTTACAGTCAGTCTCAGTTCAAACACCGTACAGAACAGATCTCGGACTTCGGAAATCTGATCTCAGTTTTTTTTATCTCTTATAACAGAGATTAACACAGTAACCTTGCTTTTACAATCTATTTCCAAATCCACTCTTCAGCTCATTTCCTGTTTTTTCAAAAAATTACAAGTTTTCTTCACACGGGTTTATAAACTACTCGAAAATTCCCGATTTTCGATAACCAAACACTCCTTTTACTTGAACAGTGTCTTTTGAGCTTAAATCTTAAGAAAACAAGTGCCTTAAAATCACCGTGTCTTCATCTTAAGGGAAGAAAGTTATATCACTTCACCCCGAACCATAATTTTTACCGGATTACCGACAATAATCCAAAGTAAAAGTTAATCTCACTTGTCCCCGACAAAGTTCTCATGGATTCTTAGCAAAAACTACCTCAAAATCCTCAGAAATCAGCCCTTAAAGTCGAGACAAAATGTCAACGCTCTTAGCAATGCTCAACGCCCCAGTCTCGCCCCCAACCCAATCACCCCGATACCAAATCGACCTTAAGATCAAACAGGAGAAGTTCGACATGGACCTGGACGATAATCATCAACTACCTCATCTTGCTGATCTGAATCAGTACCACAATCTCAATCAACAGCTACAGAACTGTACCCAGTCCCAGTACATTCTGGTGACCCAAGCCCCCCGGTTCAATCTCCACCATAGTAATCAGAGGGAGGAAATGTCGGATGGGTTTCACACCCCGAGCCCCATGTCTAGCCCCGTTAGCCCCGCACAGTCCATAATTTCGACGACGGATTCCGGGGAATTCTACCCCTTGAAATCAAGTTTCAAAACTCATCAAATTTATCAGAGTCAGAACCACCCCCACCACCCTCTCATGCTGGACTTGCAGTTGGACCCACATCATCAACTCCATCACAGCCACCACCAGCCTTTTCAAATGGTAAGGGATGACGAAGGGCTCCTCGAAATCTCTCGAAATACAGACTCTCTTATGTCCCTCGTGTCACAAAACTCGCAAAATAGTGAGAGTGAGTCTAGGATTGTTGAGAACAGTTTCGGAGTGTTGAATAACAATGTTAGTGGTGGTGGTGGATCTCTGAGGGGTGAAAGTTTGTCTCAAGTTGCCTCTCAAAAAATCATGGAATCGGATGATTTCATGGAGAATTCGATTATCCTGAGTCCTCTATCTCAAGTCCAGGCTGAGGAGGTTGTGGTCAAGGTCAAGGGGAAGAGGTCACGGGGCCCTTCGAAGAAGAAGGCGGAGGGGGTGATTAAGACGAAGGAGACGAAGGCTAAGAAACGGGGATCGAGACAGGTAATTCATTTTTTTCGGTGTTTTAGAAATATTTTTTTTTATATTTTACGATTACAAAAAGATGAACCTGTGCAACTTACAATTTTGAGCCCAAAAATTAGAAAAATCCTAGTGATTTTACTTTTTGAGAGTTTTAAAACGTATTGTATCTTAGCGTAAAACGTCTTATAAGACCAGCAAATATTTAAAATCAAAAATCATCAAAGTCCTCATCTAATAATTTTATTTTCGACCGTTTAAAAAAAAATATCGTATGTATTTGTAAAGTGTTGAATTTGTTTAAACTAAATAAAACTCAGTCGAGAAGGTGGAAGAATCTAAAGAACTGTTTAATATAATTTCACGTCAAAAATCGTAAAAATCCATCTACTTACACATATTTACAGCAGGCAGGATTTAAATTTTAGTCTAAAACCTGAGTATTCACATGCACTCTACCAATCTTACCTGTTGTTATAAAACACTCCTAAATAAGTCCCCAACTTCATCTTTCATTCCATAGTTGACTCCCCTAAATAATCCCTTACAATTGCATCAACTTTAGACTCTTTATAGACTGTAAGACCCCTAAATAAGTCCCCAGGTCTAATTTTCAATCCTCCTTTCTACTTCGGCATCAAACTGATAGAGTAAAATCTCGAGAAATTCATGGTCGATGGTTTCTAGTTTTTAGAGGCTCTTTAGTATAACTTCAGCTAATTCACTAACCCAGTTACTAAAATTACTAATTAACTAATTCCTTAATTCCAGGTGAATCCCGTCGTGATGAAGAAGCGTCGATTAGCAGCAAATGCACGAGAGAGGCGACGAATGAACAACCTGAACACGGCATTTGACGAACTCCGGACTCATCTCCCGTCAATCGGCAAGGACCAACAGTTGTCGAAATACGAGACGCTTCAAATGGCCCAGTCTTACATTACAGCCCTCTACGACCTCCTCCAGTGACCTGACACACAGAAAAGTTTGGGTAACTAAACTTGGGTAACAAAACTTGGGTAACTGGGGCACCCTGAGATATTCAAACTATTCAACAGAGCTAATTACTTTAGTTCTTAAAACTGCAACTGCCAATTGAACTTATGATGAAGATTCCTATTAAATGTTTAAGGATACTCGATACTCATGTACACAGCAATATAAATAGTAGTTTTTTAGACTTTAAAATAGAGTAACATCTAGAAAAATACAAGGAGTAGATTTTGGGGCTTCCAGACACCAGAAATATATTACAAATCTTGAAACGCTTAGAAACTACGGGATAATAAATATAATGCTCTTACTTTTGTACAAACTTTTTGCTCAAGGATGTTTCGATTTTGAAACTTTGAACTCTGACCTTCCAAATAGCCATACAATGTTATATCTATGACCTCTGACCTTGTTCTTATCAGTTTATGTTAGTTAGTTAGTTAGTTAGTTGTTTTAGCCAAAATGTTTTTAAAATGCAAACACGTCTTCCAAAAGCCATATGAATTAATGATCCTGCTACCTGAGAATCCTAACTAACCAAGTGCCTTTAGCAAAATAACTTCAACTAAATTTAAACTAACCGTAATTACAATTAAAAGTAATCATTAATCTTAATTAGAATCCTTACAAAAGCTCTAAAACTGCAGAAATATCAAAAAATGATAATGGGGTAACTTGATACACTTTGAAACTTATGAGCCAAACCTATAATAGTCACATAATCTTTATAAATGGATTAAGTAATTAGTTAATTCTTGTTAAGTAGTTAATTATCTTGTTATTATTGTTTAGTTACAAAATATGATACAAATAAGGATAACTGTGTTTTTGTTCAACTCTTAAAATCCTGAATGTTGTTATGTAGCTTAAATGTGATCTCTGTGATGTAGGACTCCGTATATATCTTCGCCTCAAAAACCACACGGATTTTACGAATCTTTTATAAAACTTTCCCTAAATAAGTCCCCACCCTAAATAAATCCCCATTCAAAACTCAAAAACAGATATTATTTTCAGAAAAGAGGTTGTAAAAATTCCGTTTCGGTGAAAGAGGAGTAGATGAAGAAGATATAATCCTATAGCACTTGAAACCGAATACCCTTATTAGTGCTTAGTCAGTATTTGTCAAACGGTTGGTTTATATTTTTTTACTTAAAAAAATATGCCACCTTTGAAATGCTGTAAAGTATGCATTTACATAGTATAAATAATTTTAGAGTAAAATATCAATGAATCTCTGGATGGAAAACTCTTATATTATTTCGTATCATTATCTTTTAAAGTAAGGATTATGTACAGAGATGTTTATAGTGTAAGGAAATGTTTTAAATCATCACTAGTTTATAATCATAAAATATTAGATTTGCTACATTATTACTGTTCGTATTGTTTAAAAAGGAGAAATAAAATATATAAATGGAACTTTTGGGGAAATTGAGACTTATTTTTTGGGGTTGCAAGTTGCAATCGTTACATTCGATAAAACGCCGTCAATAACTCCAAAGCAATTGTGATTTTGGTTTCATTCGCATAGGTACTTTTGTACTGGAAATCGTAAACTGTGAAATCGTGGTGGAATTAAAGATTGGATCAAAATTTAATGTTAGAGTTGAAATAGGACCCTCAAAATAATTCCGCATCCGATTGGCTCGACTAGACTAGAACGGTCAAAACATTGATTAAAACTAAGCATATTACAAAAGCCGGTTCAACATTTTCTGCAAATAGCAAAGAATCGGGTTTTTGGTAAGTTTCTGGTAGTTGAGATTCCTCAAATAAATCCCCACCCCGAAATAGATCTCATCCCGATCACAGTGCTCGAAAACGAACATAAGAAATCGAAATTCGGAACAGACAAAAGAAACATTCATCTGATTATGAGCTAGCGAAAAATTCTCAGATTTCCAATTTTCTGAAGAAAAAAAATCAAGGAAATCATCAGAAAATAGTATTGATTTTGGCAGCCGGAGAGGGCGGGTATGGCTCTTGGCACTTACCAAAACCACCTCCGACAATACTGCAATCCGGCTCTGGTCACTCGTACTTCAAACACGTACTATAAAACCATTTTTTGTCTCCCCTAAATCTGATTGTTAAATGTTAAATCCACCCGACAACCCTGACTGACTTGACCACTTTGGCTACTACCTTCCTCCACGTAATCAGAGCCTGATTAATCCAGAAGCAGAGGAATTAGAATATATTTTAGACTTGTAATAGCATTGAAAGCTGAATTTTTGATAATGATGCTACTATGGATTATTACATTCTTTTTTACAACTGTCAAATGAGGAGAAGTGCTACTAACAACTCAGAATGTTTAAATTTTAAATATAATCCGAGTGCATAAAAATGCGGAATTTAAATTTATTATAATCTGTTGAAACAAAAGTCTACTTTTTCATCGCGGACAATAACGAGTTTGATTTCTGTCTAGGGTTAATTTATGCTGAATGGATAATATATTTATACGGACTATTCCTGGGATATATAATCAAATGGGTTTAGATTGATGGAACATAGGAGTTGGTGTATTTTAACAGGACTTGTAAGCGGGGCTAGGGACTATTGGGCAGGGGCTCAATAGGTTTTGGAGAGGGGGGCAAATAATGGGGGGGACATCATGGGGCGCTAATAATGGGGCGCTAATAATGGGGCGCAATCAACCGCATACCTTTTAAAGATGCGGATTAGTTTAGCTTTAAAAATCTCAAAATCACCTCATTTTTACTCGTTTTTTGTCCAAACCTCAAAAAACCTACGGATTCAGTTATCGCTGCATTTTTGTTTGTTTGTTTTTTGCAAAGACTTACCTCTAATCTCTAAACAACTAAAACGTATTCAATTTTTCAATTAGAAATAAACAGATTTTACCTAGAATTTTACTGGATTATTGGAATTTGGAATCGTTCCAGTTACGCTTAGAAAAATTTGATTATAACCAGGGTTGACTCTACATTTACTACAACATAGAAAGAGTTAAGGTAAAAACTGGATCTGTGATTCTATAAACTGATCAAGTTATCAGTAGACTGACATAGTTCATTTGTTCATAAGTTCACAAGTCGAGGGTAGACAGATAGAGTGTTAGATCGGGACGGGAATCGTCATCACGGATCATCATCATTCCCAGACAAGGAACAGTTTAGACATATTTTATATTATGTGAGATTACTATTCTGAATAGAGCTACTTTTTATATCTTTTAAAGTTTGGAATAGTTTGATAGGACAGGAATAATTGGGATTAGAGACAATAGATTAGAGTCAAAACTGGTCAAGATTCGGAGCAAAAAACGAGAGTTTTATCAAGTCCTGCTTAAATTTAGTAACCCACGGGATGGGTGACAGTTGCAGACGCGTTTTTGGTCTAGGTCCAGTTTAATTTTTGGATTACGATTACAATAAGAACTAAGAACTCAAATGTAAATTGTATAGAGGTTGATTTTTAGTTCTAGCAATAATTGTCTCATTCCGTTAACGAAATAAAGTAAAAAAAAAACAATTATTGCAGTAAACTGTAAGGATCGACAAGTACTGAGGTTGATATTTAGTTGAGGGACTTTTCATGCTCAGACTACCAAATGCGTATCTTTCTGTATTAAACTCAGGTGAGTCAATATGAAATCTAAAATCACCCAGCACTAAATATCAGCCACAATACATCCGTTTCTCGGATTTTAACAAACTTGTTAAATTGTGAGGCCGCGATTTATCCAACTAACCTGTTGGGATCCGCCTCGGATAAATTATAAACTTATCTGTTATTGATATCACTAGTGCTTTTTATGCATCCACGTAGACAAATGATGGACAAGAGCAAACACAGTTCTCTTTCTATCACTTTAACTTTAATATCCACGTAGATTACACTTTACAACAATTGAACTTTTCCTTAGAACAATGAAAAGAACAATACAATTTAAGAACAAAGAAAATTCCGTCTTAACTCGGGAATTCCTAAAACTTGCTCTTCACTCTCTGGATTCAGTACTTCGAATGCTCTCAAAACGTTGAAAGTACAACGCAAAACACCAAAATCTACGTAAACAATCAACAACTAGAACAAACTAGAAAGATCGGTAGCTTACAATTGGTCAATACCAAACTACCGAACCAAAACCAAAAAATTCAAATACATGGGGAAAATTGATACAAAATAAAATTCATGAGATTCTACATCAACTCCCACCTTCTTTTGTGAAAACATGAACAAAAGAATTAAATTAATTAACACAAATGAGCCCACTGTCCATATCTTGAAGGCTTCTTCACTTGTCGCCCGAAACGAGTTTTCTTATCTTCGCAGATGGACTCCTTGATATTCTCTTCTGGTTTGATCCTCTTGACCTTGATTTCCTCAGGGACTGGCAATTCTTCCGCTGACGAAACCTCAAGGGGATATAATCTCTGTAAAGGTCTTGTCAAGATACGACCTTTCTTTATCTTGGTCACTTGATATTTCCCAGACTTTCCTTTCTTTACTTCATAGTCATGGGCTGTTTGGACCTTTGCTACTCGAGAATGACCATCACGTCCAGGTATAAGTTCAACAATCTTACCCAGTGGCCACTCAAACCTCTTGCTATTCTCTGATCCGATGAGAACAATGTCTCCAACTTTGGGTACCGGACTCTTCTTTTCCTTACCCCTTTGAACGAGTTGCGACAGGTACTCGCTCCTGAATCTATTCTGAAGTTGTCTCTGGATGTCCTTCATCTTCTTATAAGTAGCATCCAGTTCGCGTTGACATAATAGCTCTCCTTCCGCCCAATGAGCAAATCTCGACGGATGAAGAAACATCGCTGGAGTTATCGGTATGAGATCTTCGGTATCATCTGTCATCACAGTAAGCGGACGATCATTGATTGTCGCCTGTACTACCGATAAGCTAGTCCTTAATTCGTCATAGGTCAACTTCGCTCTTCCAAGAATCCGTCGAAGTTGATCCTTTACTGACCTCACTAATCGCTCCCACCAACCGCCCCACCATGGTGCAGCTGGAGGATTGAAAGTCCACTTAATACAGTCTACGTGGAATTTTTCTTGAATAATTTTCCTCTTTGTCAGAGGTCCATCTACGAAAACTTTACCAACATCAACGGATAAAGTATCGTTTTCTCTGTCCCAAACCAATCCAAGAACTCCTGACTTCAAATCCACGTTGACATTCCTAGGAGTTTCCAACCCGCACCCCTCGTTGGTCCTAGACGGGCCGATTCCGGAAACCTCCCACTGACGCAGATCCATCTTGGCCTGTTTCAGGAGCTCGGTTGAGACTTCTCTAAACTTTTCATATTGTTCAATAGTGTCCACTGAAGTGACGCTATTGTCTACATACATGGAATGGAGGAGTTTCTTTCTGATTTCTTTGTCCTCCATTTCACCTTTGGACAAATGCAATTTCAAAACTGCTCCGAGAAGAAACGGACTGCTGGTGACCCCGAACACTACCCGACGGTGACGGAGAATTTTCATTTTCTCTTGATGGGAATCCGCCCACCAAAGGAACCTCTGATAGTCCCTATCCTCCTCTCGGACTTGAATCATTTGAAATGCTTTCCCTATATCAGATGCCACCCCAATATTCCGTTCTCGAAATCGATGAATAATTGGTGGTATCTGCTCAATCAAATTTGGCCCTGTATATAAACATTCATTCAAACAAGGACCACTTACGCTTTTACAGCTGGCGTCAAAAACTGGTCGGACCGGGGTTGTCTTGCTCTCCGGCCTGAACACTGGGTGATGGGGCAAATAGTGGGACATCTCATTCACAGTATCTTCGTGGACAGTTTCCACTATTTCCGCTTGCTCCCATCCTTTCATAATTCCATCATACACCTCCACGAAGCCTTTATCCTTTAGCTTACGTGTTGTAGAATGGAGTCTTTTCTCTGATATCCATTTATTAGAAGGAAGGTCGGGCTTCTCACTTATCCATGGAAGAGCCACACAATAACGACCATCTTCTTCTCTTCGGACATTGTTGAGGAAATGCTTCTCCGCTTCCTCCTCTTCTTGTAATTTGGACTTCAACTGGATTGGATCCTGAATCCCAAGAACATCCAATGACCACAAGTCCTTAATTTTGTGATTTTGCTGCTGAAAGAGTGTGATGGTTAGGTTGGCTAATCCCGATTTAACACAAAGCACGGGTCCCCCCAAAGTCCATCCAAATACCGTCTCCTCCGCATACAAGTTGTCACCCAAATCTAATCTCTTCCCCGTCATAATATCTCCACGCAGATCTGATCCGACCAAAATCTCAATGTCGACTTCATCCACGTGGACTGTTTCCAAGTCGGAGAAAGTGATATTCTTCTTTCTAAGTGGCTCCAACCACGGTCCAAGTGGTACCCTCGGAAGGCCCGTACAAACAATCGGCTTCTCCCGCAGGATCCATTTCTTGTTAACTTTGTTCTTCAAATCCCACACTTCAACTTCACGAAGTTGCTCATCGTGTAGGTCTGTAACATAACCCCCCAGCAGCATATTCTTGACGCGTTCAACGCCAAGGCATTTGCATCCTGTCCCTTTCACGGTCCTTGATCCAATATAGCTAACTTGACTTCCTTCGTCCAGTAGCATTCTAACCAACTTGGATCCTCTTGGCCCAACTACTCGCACAACCAGCGTCTTCAGCAGCACCAGTTGATTCTCGGAGAAGTTGTTGTGACGGGTGATGGCAAAACTTTGCTGTTGGGGTTCTTTGTCCGTCGGCAAATCTTCAGTCTTCGCCTTCTCTTGACACATAATTGTTTCATGTTTCTTGCCACATTTTGAACATCGCACATCAGACTTGCAAAACTTCGCCATGTGACCTAGTTTTATGCAACGGAAGCAAGCGTTCTTCTCTTTTAGCTTTTCGCTTCTTTGCTCCGCTGTCATCTTTTTCGCTTTATAGCATTTCGGACTCATGTGATTCTTCATATCACAGAATACACACTGCTGAGCCGTAGCAGCAAGTCCCGCAGCAGTGGGACTGCCTTCTTCTGAATTGTCTACGTAAACTTTCTTCTTTTGATCTTTAGCCCCGATGCCAAATCCTGCTTGGGCTAATTTTCTTTGCCCCTCGTTCTCGACTTCTTGCTTTACAAACTCCATCAAGAAATCAAACTCCGTCTTCGGTGGAACAACTGACCTGTCCTCCCTTCCATAGTTGGCGCTCCGTTGCCAGGCAACCAATATATCTTCTGGCACACAAGACTCCACCATAGGGAACAGGATAACATCCATTTGATCCGGAGTTATTCCAAGGGACTCTAAAGCTTTTAAGTGACCTTCCAATTGGTCGAAGGTTGCACTTATCATAAGCTTTTCCCGGGAATTCTTGATAATCAACTTGAGTAATTCCCGGACGTAGACTCTTTTCAGAACTTTTTCTTTCCCAAAGCGCTCTTGTAATGCTTTAATCGCCTTGGGATAGTTGGCTGCAGTTTGCGGATAGACTCGTACAACTTCAGAAGCCTTTGACCCATCCACCATGGCTTGAGCGAGATACTGAAACTTATCGCTGTCATGTAGGTCTTCATCTTCGTGGATCTTCTGAAACTGAGCCCACCAACTCAGCCACTCAGTTACTTCCCCTTTAAATTTCCGAATTTCTGTTTTGGGAAGTTTGTATGTCTTCTTGTGTTCTGAACGATCAGTTGCGGTGGTATAGGCGCTTGGACTTGAGGGCCGAGAGGGATGCAGAACCTTGTCAATCTTCAATCGATACCTTTCTGCTTCGTCCCTGTACTCGTCCACAGCAGTTCTTTCTTCATCCTGCTGTTCGTCCGTACAATCAGCGTCCAACATCGCAGCTGTAACTTCATCATCCAGATTATCCAAATTGTCGACTATTCTTTCAAGTCGCTTGAGTAATACACCGAGTTCTTCGTGGCCGGGGTTTTCATTAGCTAGTTCCCGGTCCATATCCCCGATGCATCTTGTCAGCGCCGCTCTCACAGGACGTCGCTGCCTCTTGAGACGTTCCATTGTGTCCTTTTAACCTCAAGAACAACAAACCCAACAGAACGAAAACAAATTAATAAAAAATCTCTACGTGGACAACAAATCAGAAGTTCTCCACCTCAATCAACTCTGACTGCTCAGAGTACGGCCCACAAAGTGGCAAAATAAATCCAAAATATATCTTCTCTATAATGTCCCTCGAACGGCAACAATCCCTTCTTATAGGTTACACCTCCAGAAATCAAAATCAGAAAAGGTATCACCTGAGACGCTCCCGTATGCACAGGATAGGGCTCTCAAAGAGACAGAATATTTTGCAATCTTCAATCTTGATATTCCTCCCGGTGAAACAGCACTAATTCCCGGTTCAGAGGTCAACCAAGTTCTTTTCACTAATGACAATCCTTCAGATAAGTCCTCATCCAGGGCACCTAATTTATGTTAAATTGTGAGGCCGCGATTTATCCAACTAACCTGTTGGGATCCGCCTCGGATAAATTATAAACTTATCTGTTATTGATATCACTAGTGCTTTTTATGCATCCACGTAGACAAATGATGGACAAGAGCAAACACAGTTCTCTTTCTATCACTTTAACTTTAATATCCACGTAGATTACACTTTACAACAATTGAACTTTTCCTTAGAACAATGAAAAGAACAATACAATTTAAGAACAAAGAAAATTCCGTCTTAACTCGGGAATTCCTAAAACTTGCTCTTCACTCTCTGGATTCAGTACTTCGAATGCTCTCAAAACGTTGAAAGTACAACGCAAAACACCAAAATCTACGTAAACAATCAACAACTAGAACAAACTAGAAAGATCGGTAGCTTACAATTGGTCAATACCAAACTACCGAACTAAAACCAAAAAATTCAAATACATGGGGAAAATTGATACAAAATAAAATTCATGAGATTCTACAAAACTAAATCATTTGAACCTTTAAAACCTCAAGAGCTTCTTTAAATTTAAATAAAAACTTTACTTACTCTTCTCTAATCGATAGAATTGTCCTCTAAATCAACAACTCCCCATAATTTATCATCACACAATCGTTTTAAATAGACTTGGGATTTATAATTTAAAAGCACGTAGTAGCCTCTTAGTAAATGCCAACAATTACTGTCACATAACTCTCTGATTCCCCAATACTCATTCGATACTATAAAACGATGGATAAAATATACAATAGCTAATATACGTAGGACAAGGTATCAATTAAGTTATAAATTTCACTCGAAATTAAATCGGAGCACGGAGCAATTAAAGTGTCGTAACCTGCTCGAGTCTATTGAATCCAAACGACTTGTTTAAATTCCCGAACTCCTTTTCCTATTTTACATTTTAATATTAAATTAGTCCCAATAACTCTGTGTAATAATATGCAGTTCTGTATTTGAAACGAAACCAAGCCTTAAGGCAATGAGCAAACCAACACTGCCAGTCTAGTGCTATTTTATTAGATGGGATATATATTAATTATATTATCTCCCAGTTCTCGTAATAAATTTGCAATTTTAATTCCACCTCCGAACTGCTTCTTCAAATCTCATCTAGTTTAGCTCAGGCCAAGAAATATCTCTGTACTTTAAAGAAACAACTTACTACTTGCATTGGTTTACAGGGACGTCTCGGTATATGGGTACCGTAATTAATTAATTAATGAAATTAATAAACTGTTTCAGATTTAAATGAGAAAATATGCGTGGTATAACATTGTTGGATACGATGGTTTAATATGTAAAGGATAGGAGGTGGGAGGAATTATTTCGGTGGGGGATTTATTTCGGTATCTGCGATCATCTTATAAACATCTACGAAGTTTATAAGCTTACATCTGAATTGACTTATGAAATAATTTGATGTGGAATTTCGACAAGGTGGGTTCAGGTTTCTAAATTCTGGTACTATTGCTTGCAACAAAGCAATTTGTACTGGAATTTTTTGCGGGTTTTCAAATTCTCCCTTTAAGGGTCTCAAAATAACATTGGTGGCGGGAAAAATTCAATTTGAACTCAGCACAAATCGGTTTGTTACGAGCAATAAAAAATGGAGGGTTAAAAAAACACAGAACTATCATATTAAAAAACATAAATTGTGGAATTTAAAAACGAAACGAATCCTTATAACGAACTTTGACTCTACTTCACGAGTCCTCAACCACACAAGCCAAACTCTTAAATCTTGCTTTCCAAGAACGGGAACCTCAACCTACAACCTACCACCGTCGAACTGATTGTGAAAAAAACCCGGCAACTAAATGCTAATCTTAATATATTTTACATCATTCCAGTTTCACGTTTCAAGCCCTAAAAAACTGGTCTAAATTTTAATTGATCAATAATGAAGTGGGGTAAGTTTGCGTCGCTATCAAGACTGGCAGCAGAACTGATTAGAGAGAACAAGAATACAGGAGATGTTGATTCGGATGCAGAATTGCTTTTAATTTTTGAGATCTCATTTGCAGTCTGGGCCAGGATTCGCAAGTCCGGAATTGCAATATATTTATTCATGGCAATAAAATCAAATAGCAGATCCACCTGACCACTTCCATCATTATCATTTATTATACCAGAGATTAGCTAAGGTTCCAAGGACTTGGTCCAAAATAAATTGCCAATTTAAACGGAGAAAAAATGTGGGACTCATTATTTTAGCTGGTGCCCTCAACATTTATTTTTATTGGTGGTGGTGGTGACAGAGACGGTCGGGTTGATAGTTGATGAATAACTCTATCAACTTGTTTTTAAAATCTTGATGTTTAATTAATGTTGCAAGTTTGCAGGTGGTTTAATCTTTAATGATCGTTTTTAGAGGGTTTTGGAAGATTTGATCAAAATTATAGAAAATCAGGAGAATCGTAAGTTGACATTTGTTTTTGAAGGGTGTTTTTAATGGATTTTAAACAAGAGTAAGGTTTTTACTAAAGAAAATCCGTTTCTAATTGCAGTCCGTGATTTTGGGATTAAAATTTGAGATTAAAGATGATACGGGAGAAAGTATGTCAATAAATCCTGGTATAAGCTTCCATTCTCTGGAATAAGTCCCCACCCTCTCGAATCCTTTTTATGATGAATTGCTTAAGGAGTAGAGAAGTTATTTCGGTGGGGGATTTATTTTAGTATTAACTTTAGGAAATGTTGATGATGATGTGTAAAATTCAAAATAAAAGCCGGCTATCTTTATATTAATCATAAATTATCGTCTCATGCAATTTGAAAAAATGGGGTTTAGGTTATTTTAAAAATTATGAAAGAAATTATAAATTTTTTTTTAAATATCTATCCTAACATGATACACATGTCGTATTTTCGGGACATGGAAAAACAACCCCCCCCCCCACAGAGGACTTAATTACATTAAAATACGCCAACAATCGGGATTTGTACAAGCTTCATTGTTGTACACATGTACCATGAAATTAAGGCTTTTTTCAACCCAAAGACATTTACAACAGTTAAAAACACTAATATATTTTTTAACGTTAGTAATATCAACAAGCCCCTACAACCCATGTATAACCAACATCTTTAGTAAATACTCAAGAAGCTAAACATGTTATCGTATGTTACGGGCTGCAAAAGCAATCCCAGTCTCTAATCTGTGTCATTTCCAAGATATTTTAACGACTACTTGATATCTTTCACAAAACTACATTGTAAATTGTAATTGTACTCCCTACATCGTAGTAAAATAGTATTTTCATATCTGGAAATTACGGGCAATTTGCAACCAATTAATTACAGGAGACAGGCAGACAGTAGTCAATTCTATTCAATAATTCATCTAAATAATAGCAGAACAATAGTACTTCTTATCCATAATAGTTGCCTCTAATTCTTACATTTTTTTTGCAAGTCTAAAACCAAAAGATCCACACCTCTCTAGCTCGAGCCAAACTGACCTTCGACTTCAAACAATTCACGTCTCCCTCTAATAACGTTACGTAAAGACCTGATTCTAACCAAACAGTTGTTGGACATTGGGCTTGGGGTCCAGAGACTATTCACTAAATTATTGCGATTTTTTCAGCTACAACTGGATTTTTTTTGCAACCTATCAACTACTAGTTTTAATAATCTTGGAATTTCCTCGTACATCGTCTCGAAGTAATGATATTCAGGTGTTTGGACTAAAGTATAATGTATATATGTTAAAGTGAGCTCATGCCAACCATCTGCCACCACCACGACCACTAATTTCCCTGCTTTGCATTTTGATAGGCGTTTTTATTGGATTCCGAATCGAAGGATACGATTGGTTTAGTTTAGGCATCTCTGTCCTCGGCATTGTTATCAGGTCTGCTAAAGTGCTATGAAATTAATGATCGTCCAGCTGGGGATTTTGCGAGTCTGGTCTTGATTGGCTACTGTCTATAAGTGCAATTAACAGAGAGATGTGGTTTAATAGGTGTTTTTTGAGGTGAATCTGTAGTAGTTTTAGGACTATTATTTGTAGTCTCCTGTAATTTTTCATCTATTGTCAAATAGATGAAAAATTAACCTCACAGTTCCCAAATATCGGTCCCTCAATATGACATTTTAAGAAACATTCGGATTTTAATGGTCCAATTCATTGGATTTCTAGTGCCCCTAAATAAGTCCCCACCCCTTTAGAACCTTTTAACACTTCCAAGGAGCTATTTTTAAGCAAGTGTAAAGAATTCAAATCTGCAATCCCAAATACCCTCAGTATGACATTTTAACAAACATTCGGATTTTAATGGTCCAACCAATTCACTGGATTCCAAATGCCCCTAAATAAGTCCCCACCCCTTTATAACATTTTAACACTTCCGGGAACTTATTTGTAAGCAATTGTGAAGAATTAAAATCTGACACTCACAAAATCCTATGATCTGTGAACATACTATTAAAAAACTAGGACTCAATACCCCCACATCGGTTTCTTATACAATCAAGACCCCTAAATTAAGTCCCCACCTCTATTTCGATACTCTAATTGGGGACTTATTTAGGGTACTAGTTTCTCAAGCAACCCCTCCATCTAATAAAACCTTAACAGGCATCTTTAGGCTAAACCTAAAACAATATTCAGAATCCCAAGTCAAAACGAGTCACGAAGTTCTTGCTAAATATGCAATCAATTATTCCACTCCTGGTTAACTCGCGAACTTATCAATTAATCTATTTATCAATTCGCAGATCTACAAACTATAGGAGCAAGGTAATCATATTTACAATTTACAATTTACAATTTACAAGCCTCATACAAACAAAATCTAAATAATTTTGATAAAAAAATGTTATCGATGAAAGGAGTTCGTGACCAGACCCGACGGACTGGAGGTTCTAATTTTCTCACAAGAAGTCAATTACATCCTTAAACTTCGTGACTCTGTTTTTATGTTCGGGCTCCTTGTTTTAGTTTTAAGATTTCAATTATCAGGAAATAAGCTTAAAGAGCGAAAGAACGGTGTAAACATTTAGTAGATTAGAACAGGATTCAAAATTAAAACGACAGTGAAAAAAACACGAGTTTTTAACAAGTTATCCAACTTCTCTCGAGATTTCCCTGTTTAATTCTCAGATTTGACTTGATTCTTGAGCCTGATTTTTTTCTTCGTTTTGATAGCCAAAAGCTGGACCCTGTAATTGATTGCGAGCCTAATAAAGTGTGATGAACTTTCAACAAGACTTAATATCGTTTAATCGGAGTAAAAAATGCATTGGAAATGTCAGTCTGGAGAAAAAACCGTCCTCCGTTTACTTAATTGTTCAAGTTCAAGAGACCACACTGAAATTTCATGAGACAGGTTGGAACGTCGAGTTCAAACAGAAAAGAAATTGGAGTTGTATTTAACCAGTTCAAATTTTAAGATTTTGCGAAAATTAATTACTTCTTATTTATATCCTGAAGGTGATGATGAGGAACCGTTGTTTTGAACTTCCGAAAGCTTGATTTTGGTCACAGAAGATAGATAATTTTGTTTTTAATGTATAACTTTACTACATCGTTTAAAACCTTCGAGCACATAACTAAAAACATATAATTATGGTTATTTGTGCATCTGCTGAGAAATAACCAGAAGTAGAGACGATGAATCACATTTCAATCGCAATAAAAACATCACATCAGCAAGCAAATGTATTTTATTGGGACATTTAGGACATATTATTCTCTTACAAATTCAAAACCTCGACATTTCAAACCATTACAAAGCTAACTTCCAGACTTAAAACTACCCCTAAATATAAACCCCATTAAAAAACTTAGATATTTCGAAAAAAAAAGCCGAAGAAATTAAACATCATTTCCCTAAAAAATCCTGTCACAAATATCCTCGCAAAATGTCAATCATATCTGTTATCCGATCAAAAAAAATCATCTCCAACTGCAACTCTACATTCTACAAAGATCAGCTCATTTTTGGCAAGATGAATGATCCTCCGGATCAGTCCCCAATCATCATCATCTCAAATGACACGATCATTTAACTATTTAGTCATCCTGACAAGTTTCAAGGTTTAAAATTGCAGTCAGGGATTCTGATCTCGATCTCACAACCAGAAGTCCAGTGGAGTCGAGGGTGCTCTTATTGCCCTGGTGTTTGTCGTCTGTCATCCTGAATTTTTTTGTGACAAAAAATCCCTAGATTTATCTCATCCAAAGAGCTCCAAGAGATGATCATGAATTCAATGAAGTTGACGGACTGAGCGTGTTTGAAAGCAATTGTCCGCTAACTAACTTCTCTGTGTAGAATGGGCTAGAGGGGCCCATACATTATGCAATTATAATATGTATAATATGTATCAAACAAAAGAGATAATAGATCAAGATCAATTTATGATAGCAGTCCGGCCAGTTTTTTACTCTGCCCTCAAGTCTCTGAAGAGTGAAGGATTCCAATTCAAAAGCCTCCAAGACTTGTGTTGATGAATGACTGGTTTGGCGTTTGCTCCCGAATTTCTCGACGCTGAAAAAACTGAGAAATCAGGTTCATCTTCCACAAGACACGTGAATAACTAAGTATTTTTGTGGTTTTTTTTTGCTAGAAAATATAGGGATATAAAATGTACAAGGAACAACGTCTGCCAACCCTTAGGTAACTATTCAAAGTACAAGAACAACTACAGCTAGAGCCACTTTCGTTGGAATTAATTCTGCAGCTTCTTTTACAGTTTGTAGGGTCGGGTATCGAATTCCTTGGTCGGGATTATCTGGACTGGTGAGGTTAATCAGGTTGGGAAAATAGTAAAGACGACTGGGCTTTTATTAAGATTTTTATTGAAGGGGATGGGGTTAGAGACTTTGAGAGGTTTGGGGTAGTTTAAGACGTTTTGGAGAGTTTAGGGTAAAAATGACAGTCTTGAATTGATTTTAAGATTTAAAGAGGATTTCGTTTAAGTGAAGGACATTTTTTTTACAGTACGAGGTTTAATTGTTATTGAAGAGTATCAGGTCGTGGACTTTGATAGGATTCGGTTGGGGTAGTTTAAGACATTTTGGACAGTTTGTGATAAAAAATGACGGTAAAAATCTCAAGTTTGCTCGCAGAAGTATCGATGATTTCGTTTAAGTGGAGGACATTTTAGGGCCTTATAGTTCCTGGTTAAAATTTGCGAAGTGAAATAACAGTTTAAATCGATTTTTATTGTTAAATAAACAGCAAATGTGATTTTCAAACTCAAAACGCGGTTGATGAAAGTATATTTTGCATTGAGATTTGAACCATAAAATAAAACGAAAAAAATTTATTCGTATAATTTTCTTAATTTACAGAAAAATTGCATCTACTATTTCATTACCTGGAACGTTATCAATTGAAACAGTTAAACGATGATAGGAGTCAGTCATGCAACTCCCAAAAATTTAATTTATAACAACTCACATAATTTAAATACAGCCTAAAGATAAGCCCAATCCACAAATCCATTCCTAAATCAGACTAAGCGTTTCGAATCTTAAATCTCAAAGCCTTAAACAAGGCATGATAAAAACGAGTAACAATGTTAAACACGGATTGTTACTCTCTCTCGGGGCATTGTAAAATAATCATAATCTATCTCGGAGCTGAAACGTCCAATTACTGCGAAATAAATACAAACTCTAGTCGATAGGAACATAAATTACATTATCCTCCATTCAATTTCAATATTAGAGCTTTTTACTACAAAGCAGTACCGTAAATACTAAAACAGGTCCCCTTACCCATTTTCAAAGTTAAAAAATAAGAGCCCCATGGGGACTTATTGAAGTATTGCCGGTGTATAAGGCTTAAACTGTTGATGTCGATTGTCGATCCTAGGATAAGCGATTTCCATTCCAAGTCAGAGGCTACCTTTGATTTAATAGAAGAGAAGTTTAAAGGTTTTTAAACAAACAGCAAGTGGATAATAATCAAGTGAATCAGGCGTTTGTTCAAGCTTTTACTTCGATCTGATAAACCATTTCTGGATTAATGAATAAAATATACAATCCTTGTCTCAAATATCTAAAAAATAAGATAGCTATGCATGGATAGGAAATTGTTTAAAAAATTTCCGAAATTTCCTCGTGTTTGTAGGTAAATGAGCTTAAGAGCGATTTTAATGTGTAAGTCGAGATTTTTGTTTTTTCAAACAATTCATAATAGAAAATGTACAGGTAGCTGGGAATATTGGGATTTTATGTGAATTCTTTTTATTCGCCTTGGGAATCATCTTATCTGAAGTAAATTAAAATAAATTCCAGAAGTCAAATTGTGCGAATAGACGCTAAAACTATAGAATCAAGCACTCACCTCAGAAAACGGGGCAAGCCGATGGGCCTTTAAAGAATTTGCTTAAAATAAATCCCGACTGCAAAATTGTCAAAAAAATATCCGCAAATGGAAAAACCTTAGCAGCCTCTCAAAAATTGTTAAATTTTTAAAACAAAGAAAACAGTCCGGAAACTTAAATTAAAGGATCTTTAAACCCCGAAAACGCTTAAACCGATTTAATTTAAATTAAATTGAATTTCTCAAGTTTTGAAGGCAGTAAAAATCCAACAAAATCATCATACAATGAAATGAAAAGTGAACTAAAATCCTCTCTCTAAATTAACAACTCTTCTTCCCGTCTCCCCTGCCAATAAACGGTAGAAAAAACCAGTAGTGAACTTGTTCAGCTAAAGTATAATCTGAATCTAACGAAATCAGAGCCAACTCTCAGTTTCAACTGCTTTCAAAGCTTTAATCTCCATATATAACTCTATCTCTAGAGGCTAGAGGCAGGAGAACTTTTAAAAATAATAATAATAATATTATTCATCAGGCCGAGAGAGGTTAAGACGAGCTCTGAAGCAAACACGTCATTAGAAGAACATCAGATCATCATCAGATTCCAAAGAAGAATAATCAAGAGCCGAATTTGCATAATAATCCGAATCAAATCCTGACTGAGTAGATTTAAAACAAAAACCAGTTGCAAGTCAGAGGAGGATTGTGCAGGGAGTTGGGAGAAATATATATTAGAGATCAAGCATCGGTCAACAGTAGTGATTTAGTAGTTTGGTCCGTGCAAAACACAAGTCAACTGCAATTATTTCAGAGATCATTTTTAAAATCAGGAGGATCGGGCTGGAGATGCTATAAACAATGAGGAATCAGAATCAAAGGTTAAATTACCCTTGAATTCGGCTGTAGACTACTTTATTACTCGGGGGAAGGTGTCGTGACAATTTTGTCCGGGCGGGTTGACATTGGACAAATATGTCTTAGCATTGCATGATTATATGATACACAAGTCGGTATGTGGAGCACTCGTTACCATCGATTCATTACCGATTCGATTCATTACTGCATCATTTCATTACCATCAGTCCATTACACATCAATAGCATCAAAAAACGACATTACCAATGCTTTACAAATGCCATTAAATTCGTAGGCATCAAATTCTTTTACTCTAAATTAGACTCCGACAGTTCATCCACGACAAGTGTATCTGCAAAAAATATGCCAAATAACTGCTTAACTATCCTATTTATAACTTTGCTGTACCAGAATTCCCCGTAAAGTTAGATTGTATAAAAATGACGAGCTTATTAACTAGTTTTTTTAGACGTTTGTGGTACATATTAATTTGTGCTCTTCTTAATAATTTAAGGAGTATGACATTTTTTACAGCTTCTGATGGTCAAATATATGTAATTTTTCCTGAAATATACGCTAATAAACCCTTATTTCTCGAAAGCACATATTATTGTCACGGGTATATTTAAATAGCGCAAATTGTCATGTTACTCACTCCTGTGCCTGGTTATGTTATAGGAATATCCGATTAAATCTATTGGTCGCATGGAATATAAATCCGAGGGTAATTTCCCATCCCCAATCCAATTTTTTAAATCATCAAAGTGGTAACCCAAGCCTGAGCCAATCTCAAAACATTGATTCCGATTTTTATGATTTCCCTAATTTTTTCTCCGCAAGAATGCAAACCAGATCAGGTGGATTTTTAAATAAAAATTGCAAATCCAGTAGTAGAGGACGTGGATTGTGTGGCTTGAGATGTTGATAAGTTTGATAAGGGACTGAAGAGTCATTAAAATCATAACCTGTGCTATTCCAAATCCACACTGACTCCTCTCCGAACTTAAATCCTAACAACTTGCTTTGGCAATTAACCTCGCGGCGAGGTTTAGCTCTGTTATTACTTTGGCTGCAGTTGGCCTTTCAATTTCTGCAATTTTTTTTAGTTTTTTTAATAATCACTGCTACTACAAGCTACAACACAAACAAAATGCAAAGGTCAGTAACACATGTGGTTATAATTTAATCGAGATTAAAATGATTGGAACTAAATTAAATGCAGATCCAATCCACAATCCGAACATTTTTCGGAGATTTTGTGGATGTTAGTTTTTTTCCAATGTACATTTTTCATAACTTGTAAAGTTGGGGAAATAATTACACTACACGAGATGAACGAGTTTAGCTGTCAATTATTATCATTATCCCGTGTATCTTGTGTAGAAGATGTTAAGGGACCGATTATCTCTCGGCCCGCTGCACGCGATTTTGAGTGAAAAAAATCGGCTAGGGTTTGCAATTTGCAACTGAAGGTGTTTTCAGACCAATTTGGTTCTGCTAATCTTTTGAGCAATGATAATAATATGATTGAGAGTCTATCGACATTTTCTGGACCCTCGTCATTGGGTTTGAGTTACTGAGATCCTAATGATAGGCTAATGTCTTCAAGAGTGAGATTTCTTTATGGAATGGAAGGGGCTGATTTTAGGAATTTTAAGGGGGTGTCCATCGATGATGTTGATCTTTAAATTTGGCGTTTTGCGACAGAAAAATAAGGTCTGGTAGATTGTAGTTTTGGTTGGTTATATTGTGAGTGTGTTTTTTATAAGCATTTGTTCGAGATTACTGGTGTTTCATAGGATTTTAGAGGATTTTAGTAAGGAGCTGAAACTGGGTATTAGATCTCCCCGAAATACAGCCCCAACCCTTTAAAAATGTTGGTCTTATCGGTTCCGTTGGAGAAGAATATTAATATTACCCCGAAATAAATCCCCACCCCCATTATAAAATGCAGAATGGGTCAAGCTGCAAGCACATGCTTTTGGAGTCAATTTTGGGGCATTTTGAACCTGGGGTAAGGGCAAAGACTGCTGTGGTCAAATCTGTGGGTATGGATATTATGACATTTCAAAACTGTGGTATTAATCTTGACGAATTGAGGTCTTGGACGTAGACTTATAGATAAATCGGTTTGGGACCAGATTTTTGTTTTTAAATCTGTCATTTTGTACTCTGGGGCATTTTGAAACTGGGGTCCAGACAGGGTCGCAGAATCGTGGGGTCAAACCAACTTAGAATCATCAGTTCATGGACAGCCCATTACACTTATTTATGCGTAATAACTACCAGTTACTTCCAGAACATGATTTTTTATCTTGAGCATAAAAATCAGGATTTCAGTTCATATGCATTTCAGGCTCTTGTTACTTGTTCGAGCCGATTCAATGTGATCTGCCTACTCGTGCGAAACGGTGATCAAAAAATGAACACGAAACCTTCGTATTTTAATTTCAATTTAAGTGATAAACCCCGTATCCCTGCTCTGCATTCTAATTTTTCATTCATAAAATCATTCAAATATATTTGACCACTCTCTCTCATTATCATTATTTTCTAGACTAACATTTCATGGTAATATTAAAAACAAAGATTTTTTAAACATCAATTTTCTGAGTAATTTTTTTAGTTTTCTGAGTCAACAAGTTTTGATCAAAATGTTTAACGAATTCAAATAAAAAACATAAATTCTTTCGATTCCTCTAACAACATAACCTTTCGGTTACTCCACAAAACAGTAGCAATCAATCCGGAGTTTTGACATAAATGGCAGCTCGAAAGAAACATTTAAAATATTTAAATACGACCTCCCTCTGAGCCAGATTACTGCACATTTATACGAAATACTTTCCAGTATACTTAATAACGTAATCCAGATCATGATCCTTAAATTATATCATAAAATGAAATCACCTGCATCATTAAACAAACTGCAAATTTATCCAGTTGATAATTTAATTGTCATTATCACTTCCACATTCCCAAAGACTTGAGAGTGAGTATCGCAGAGTCATAAAATAAAAATATAAGTTAGCTCAGGAGCAGATGGGGAATTATTGCGGGGAGGGTTTGACAAACTGTTATTTGGGAATGGGGACTTATTTCGGAGACACTTCAACTCAAACTCTCCAACACTATAAATATTAATTTAGGGGGGGGGGGGGCATTTATTTCGAACCTTACGGTATCATCAACTAATCCAAAACCCAGAAGTCGGAAAAATGTCAACAATTTCGCTAATTGTCAGCCGACAAAGGGAAATTAATTCAATTACCTCGTCCCCAGCCCATTCTAGTCTTCTATAGCTATCTACCGCCGTATGATCAAATAAATTTCTTAATACGAAATACAAAATACAATGTAAACCAACCTAGGATCTCTTCATCTATAGATATGAATTTTTTCTCGTGGAAAAAACCCTAAATTATTGTGTTATCTTAACCTTCAATTACAATAAATGATAACTGATTACACTTCCGACTCCTCGACCTCCCAACCTAAACTAAGCAATTTAAGTCAGTGAGCAGATATGAGGAGCTTGAGATTGCTGTTAGTTTAAGAGCCCGGCTGACATGGTTTTTCTGCGTGTGGTCTCAGAATCCATAAAGATGACAGTGTGCAAGCAATTACCACGTAATTACAGTAATAATCCTGACTCCATCTCCTAACTTTCAATATTAGCTATCGGAGGTCTATCCTCCTCTCGAATTACGAAATTCTATTAGCCGTAGCTTTAATTTAAACAGGAGTAGTTTTTTTATTGGGATATTTGGGATGGTTCGTATTAGTGGTCGAATTCTGATTGATTTTTATAAATTGATTTTATGGGATGAGGTTAGGGGATAATCGGTTTGACCGCAGAGTAGAAGAGACGAGACTGGACTATTTTCTAGACTAAAGACAAAGCTTGAAGTGTAAAAAATATTTGCAGTTCTTAGGACTGTACCAAAATCTCTTGGTTTAAAAACGGCTAAAAATGTACATTTTTGTGATTTTTTCAATGTTGATTTTTTAACCAGGTCAAAATTAAATTAAGTCTATCAAGTGTCAATTAGGCTACCTCGAAAGATCTTATTTGCAGTTTATGGAAATGGTAGAAGCTCATAATTTGGAGTAAAATGCAGTTATTGAGGAGGCTGAATAAGCCAAGGCCAATTGTTTAAAAGATCAGAAACCCTGCCTTTGAAGAAGAAGTAAAAAATCGTGCTTAAAAAAACATAAGATTCCATTCCAATATACCAAATTTTTATTAAATCAGAAACTGTAATTTTGTTACACACGGGAGATGTACTTTAAACCAGTAATTTAATGCTCCAAACGTTTTCCTGGTAAAATTGTCAAAGCTGTTCCTCCAGAATTCAAGATCCTCTTCTTTTGGCTACAATTTAAATATTAATAATATTTAGCTTGTAATAATATATTAATTTAATATGCAGGGTGATTCCCTCACAATGTCCCGGTTTTTTATTTTTTACAAAACCTTTTTTTCAAAAGAGTTTTTAGAAGTTTTGAATTTTTTTAGTACCGTGAACCGTGATACGAGTCTATTAAAGGCAAAGGGTACAACTGATATTCCTGTTATCAGCTACTGTACTCAAAAATAAAAAATTTCAAAACATCGGCTCGGATAATTTTAAAAACTTGAATCCTAAAGACGTAAACCTTGCCAAAAAACACCCACAAATATATTGATCATTTGATACAATATTGTCATCTCTTACCTTAACCCTGAAAACGTGCGAAGCAGCCTTTCGGGGCTTTGTTGTGACAATAGTATTTGAGAGTTTTGGTTTTTGATTTCTTGTCCGGATTCGGATGTTCCCAACAGTTCTTAACCACCTTTGCCTCTCCGCCGTTCTGGCAGTTGTAGATCATTTGTGGCAGACATTTGGTGTGTTCCTCAGGTTCAGATCCATCTTTATCAGGGTGCTCAACGGCCAGGTCATAGCCACAAACTTGTGGATCTTTTGACCCATCACACTGGCAAGCCTGGACATTTCCCTGTGGTGGGCCGAAAGGATCCAATCCCTCTGCGAGGATAAGGCAAACCCCTAGAATAAAAACTGAAACAAGACACTTTGCCATGATCTTTGATCTTAATTTTAAAAACCAATTTGAAGCTTTCAAAGTAATATGAAACTGGGGTCCGGAATAGGGATCAGCATGGAATTTATAACACTGAAACTCGTGTCGAATAATTTTATTGACCTTTTATTACAGTCGATTGTGTAAAGATTCAAATGCGTGTAGCAAAGTAGTGGGAGTGAAGTTTACCAGTTCAAAAACATTTTTTAAACAGATATTAAACATCATGTGACAAAAATCTCTGTTCACCCCAAACATAGAGTAACATAAGATGTATTGTGGACAGTTAGTATTAATTTCCAACGGATGTATCATATATCATAATTTTTAAACGTTTAATGGATGCAAGTTGTCGCTCACTCAGACAAGAGTGACGGTCAGACGGTCGGACGGCACGAACGAGAACATAAAGTATTTCCGAAACTTATACGGGGAATTATAATTGAATGAACCTTGGAATCTTAACAATTCTATTGTTTTCAGGGACTTACAATTAATTGTTTTTTTACGGAGCCTAGCACAATTCGAATCCTTGTCAACACATTGCGTACAAGCTTTTATTATCTTGTTTAATGTGAGGTTTACAATGTGAAAATCATATCGTCTCTGTAGGACCTAAAGCCATTGCAAAACAAACAAAAAACAAATGAGAGGTTAAATGGAGAAAATCATTGTATTTTTCCGATGTTTTTTTACTTGTTTTCCAATTATGAGATGTAAGATACCGCAATTATAAACTGGACTATTTATAGCCACTCTTAAATACCTTTAGTGTCGATGTCATTTATCTGGTTTAGTTCTTCGGAGACTGGATCTTCGATTAGAATAGAACAGGATAAGACGTTAAACGTTAGACGGAAGACGTGTCTTAATTTCCAAGTTGCAATTTTTTCAAGCAACAATTCTAACCAAATATGTAAAAAATCTTGGGGAAGGTACGGTTTAGTGCTACTCAATTGTATGTATATCATTTTACTCCATGATTGGGGTATTGTGAGATGCTTGTACAAAATGACTCCTAAATGTCGGGTCTCGGCATTCAACGTTATCTGACCTGTAGTAGCTCGTTGTTTCAACCATTTTAGATGTGCGTATGGAACGGTTTTTATTAAAATGTTTCCCTTTGCTTTCACCCTTCGTTTATAACGAGTATTGTCAAAATTTTTATTGAATCAGATATTGTAATTTTATTCAATACAGGCTATGCACTACAAACTAGATTCCAGTAGATTGAGGTCTCGATCAAAATTTCTTTCGGAATTAGCTATGAAATCACCTTCTCTAGAATTCATGGTTCTCCGATTTTGCCTGGAATTCAAATATTATTACTATTTAGCTTCTAATAGTATTATACTCATACAATAAAAAATATTAATCATTTGGCAAATTGTGACGGGTTACCCTATTGCGGGTCTGGAAAGCAACCCTTCTTGGATGAGTTGTGGCAAAAGTATTTGAGAGTTTTTGTTTTTGATTTCTTGTCCGGATTCGGATGATTCCAACAGTCCTTAACCTCTTTTGCCTCTCCGCCGTTCTGGCAGTTGTAAATCATTTGTGGGAGACAGTTGGTGGTATAATCCCGAGCATCTCCTTCCTTGTCAAAGTTCTCAGGGATGAGGTTAAATCCACAAGCTTGTGAATCTCTTATTTTATCACACTTACAAACCTTGGCTATCTGTGGTGGGTCGTAAGGATTAAATCCCTCGGCCAAGACAAGGCAAATCCCCAGAATAAAAACGAAGACAAGATACTTTGCCATGATCTTTGAAAGTAATATGAAACTGGGGTCCGGAATAGGGATCGGTATGGAATTTATAAGAATGCCACGTGTCGAATAATTTTACTGACCTTTTATTAATACAATGGATTGTGATGTTTTTGATTGATTAGGAACAAGGAGGGCTTTTAGGGTAGTTAAAAGATGTGTGTAGTAAAGTATCGGAGAGAAGGTTTTGAGCTAAATAACATTTTGAACCAGAAATTAAACATTATATTGTCAACAATCTCACTTCACCCCAAACATAGAGTAGAAGCAGGTGGATAGTGGACAGGGCGTGTGAATACTTCCATCGATATCAATTTTAAAACGTTAACAGATCTAGTTGCCGCTCCGACAGAGAGACGAACGGACGGACGGCAGGAACGAAAACATAAAGTATTTTCGAAACCTAATACGGGCAATGGTATAAACCTTGGAATCTTGACAATTCCATTGTTTTAAGGGGCTTACAATTAGTCAAAACTTTGGAAAGTTCTCCAAGATTCAGTCATTCTTGAATACGAAGATCGATGTCCTTAAAATTGTTGTTCGATTTGTTGAATTGAAGGATTGTAACAAAGATAATTGTTTCGTGAAACGGGAACCTAACACAATTCTAACAATTGAACAACACATTGCTTACAAGCGTTTATTGTTTTTAAAATGAGAACTACAATTAAGTGAATTATTGCATTTTCCAAGTTGTGTTATTCAGTTCTTCGCTTAAGTATCCTTTGGTCTTGTAAAAGTAATTAATAATTTAGTAAATGATGAGATATGAGATGCCTCGATTTCAACTTTTTAACTATCTCTTAGTGGCTATAAATAGCCTCTAAAGAGATGATCTTAAATACTTTCAATGTCAATGTCATTTATCTGGTTTAGCTTTTTGAAAATTCGATCTTCGATTAGAAATAGAACAGGAAAAAAACTCAACTCACGACCGAAATGACGTGCCTTAATTTCACTTCTTCATTAGAAATCGTACTTATAATTTGCAATTTCCTTACTGTATTTAGGTTTTTAAGGTTTTTAATCAGAATTCAAATAACCAGAAGATTTGCGTGAACTGTTGACCTTGGGTTGAATCAGCAGCTTCATTTCAGGCTGAAAAGACAAACACTAAAATCATAGCCTTTTGGAACCTTTTTTCTTCATATTTTGACCTTTTTAAATGCATATTTGGTTATCCCTAATGATTACTTTATGTTTAAGAGTCTAAAATATATTTTAAACACAATTAAAGGATTTATATCAATGCATATATTTGTAATTACTAACGGTGATAAGGGAAATGCGCCAAATCGTGCCCGTTCTACTTTACTTCATCGGTCTTATTCCGATTGATGAAGATGTTCCTGTACTCTCCTCTTAATAAAACTGACTTTAGTTTAAGAACAATGAAAAGTCATGACAAAATTTTATTTCTGTTTCATCTCGATTGGAAATGTCAATATTGCCCTTGAGTCTCGTGTTAATTTGAATGATCTGCAAATAATCATCTATTTGTATTATCCTTGAATATCAAATCGAAATCGATCCGTTTGGGATCATTCTTGACGTATATATTAATTCGACTCTATTTAACTCGTATTTAATAGTTCAGGGGGGTGTGGCATTTGGGTTTCATTTTTTTAACGAAGTGAAACCAGAATTAACGATAAAAGGGTTCGGTTTTACTGGGATTGGAGTCATTTCATTTTCAACTGGCTTGGATTGCTTTATTTTTTGTTTTAAATATTTATTTAAATCTAACTTTAAATTTCTTAATTTAAATTAATCTTTCAAATTCAGTTAAGTTTTTGGACATTTGTGTTTAAGGCATGATGGATCCGAAGTCAAGTGCTGTGTTTGTTCTAATCATTGGACTATTTTCCTCTGTTCACGGTGGATCTGGCAGTAGTGGAGTTTACGATTCCGTGCCTTCAGCGTCTCATGGTAAAATTAAGACTGGCGAAATAAATTTGGGTTTAAATAGATTAAGTTTTTTTCTGATTAAAACTGACAATGAGATGTTAGAATCGGGAAATCGGGAAACCGAGAATATTGGATATTTTTTGTAAGAAAAATGCCGTTTTTCTCAGGAAATTAGTTAATTGCCGATTTTTTCGCATATTGCCGATGGCTCTATACTTGTGGCATTTTTCTGAGATTATTGGAGAGTTTTATCAATTGCAAATTTATTCTAGGTCACGAAAGTTATGCCCCATACCCTGTCGAAACAGGCGGTGGTCACGTGGGCCATGGGGGTCACTCGGCGGGGTCATATTACCACTACCATGTCCCCGTAGTGTCCCAGGGTCACCAGCAATATCAGCCGAGTCAACCCTACATCAGTGAACATTCTCATCACATTTGGGCCCTACTCCTCCTACTCGCGATACCACTCATTTCATTGAAGCTCCTCCCCCTTCTTCTCATCCCCCTCGCCCTCTCTTTGCTGGCCCTGTTGGGTGGGGGTGGCATGATGATGATGATGATGATGATGATGATGATGTAAGTTGACACGTTTTTAAATTTACTGAAATAAATCCCCACCTTTTTAGAGGTTTTAAACTAAAAATAGGCCCCCGAAATACAAGCCCACCATTTGGGATGGTTAAGGTCCCAAGGGTCAGAAACCCTTATTTTCACACTCCAGGCATTGTGTAGATGCATTTTGATGCATCACATGATTATTTTTGAGGAAAACAAGTGCCGACCTCTTTGACCTTTATCCCCTCAAAACAAGGTCAAGGAGTCGTCATATGGTCTTGGGGGTAACTTAAACATTGGTCAGTGACCAAAAACCTATAAGGTCACCAAGTTTCAGAAAAATTTGACGTACGAGCAATTGTTCATACTTTGTCTTCGATGTTCTAATTAATCTGACTCCATTCACATTAATAACTTTATGGATTTGGAACAGTATCGGCGCCTTATTAATGATACTAACTAAATAATTCTCCATGAGGCTCTATTTTTTTTTTTTTTTACTTTACGGTGGAATTTTTAACTCAATTAGGATGATGATGCCAATGATGCCACAGCCAAACGCCCGGAACGATAACGTGGGCCGCCTGATGAACACAATGAGTCAAATCGTCACTGGAGACGTCTCCGAAATCTTGTCCAAATATTCAGAGTAAATATTTCAAAATTTCAAAAACTTTTCTACAAACTCTTTTGAACTCATCTCTAATTTATATTTTTATGAAATAAAAAGCTCAATAGATATGGACCACTGCCCCCAAAGAATATTCTGTGAAATCGGTTCCACAATATTCACAGAAAATACAACGTCAGCCCAAGCCTCTCCAACCACAAGATTAGTTTCCTCTTATGTTTTTGACCAGTTGGTCCCGAAGGGTAAATCCCGTAAGGCAATACGGCGATTTGAGAAGGCGTTTTGGACCGGCTCAGGGACCAAGAACTGTCAGAGATTTAGCTGTCAACCCTCAATTAAGGTCGGACCTCCGGTTGTGAAGTATACAAACACGGAAGAAGTGTACCGGGAGGGTCAACGGGGTCAATTTACCCCATCTCATCCCCAGGGGGGTCAACAGATACCGGGGGAAAGTGATACTGGGACTTTGGGGGTAAATGTTACCCAAAGTTCCGAGTTAGAAAGCCAGGACGTTGGGAATGAAGTTGGAGTTGATAGCATTGTCAAAAAGCGGGGTTGATTTAGTAATTAGTTGTTGTTAATTTTAGGTGATTTTTAGGAAATTATCCTAATTTTTTAAAGTTTTAAATTATGTTTTACAGTCTATTGTTTAATAATAAAAATAATTAAATACTGACCAGTTAGCAGTTGTTTTTAATTACGTGTTGCAATAAAGTAACCTAAGGACTATACAAGTATTTTAAATTCCATTCTGAAGTAAAGAACTGCGTTTTATTATAGCTTTATATTAATAGGAAATGGTACTATTTCAATGAAAAAAAGAATATTGTTGTTGTCGTTGTTTATTAATCAAACTTGTCTATTTCTAGACCTGTTACGTTTGACAGCATTCATGAGTTTTACATAGTCATATTTCTCTTAATAATAATATATACGGGTGGGGCTTTATTTCGGTGTTTTTTTTAAATATCAAAAGGTTAGATACTTAACAAATTATTGACTTCGTGCTAAAACTCTTTGAGTAAATTTTCGTCAGTTTCAATCAAGATCCGCAGTAAGTAATTTAAAACCCCAGGGTTCTACTTTGGGATGCTCTCCGACATGGGATGGGGGTTTTATTTCGGGGGTGGGGTGATTTTTAAGGATATACGATGTACTGTACTTATTTTTTAGAGTTAAATTTTAGTACTTTTGAAACTTGAACTTTAGAGTAAGAATCGACGGTTTAATGAACTTTAAAACAAAGCACAGTTGGGTATTAAAGAAATTAAAAACTACCTCATAGTTTGATCTGATCTGATGGATTTTAATTCCAAGGAAATCTTTAGTTCGTAAGGGATGCTTTGGGGTAGTTTGGGCAAATAGGAACTGACAGGATTTAATTAAAACTAGATCACTTTCCATTTCTTCAATTTATTTCTGACAGACAACCGGAGAGTTTCCAACCAGGACTTTACTCACTTGTAATTTCCATACAAATTGGGCAGAACTTACCAAATAACCACACTTCAACCCTTCAGTCTCTGGAATATGAATTTTGAATTGGTTTTTATAATTTACAATTTGTAGAGGAAGGGTTCTTGTTATTCTTACAATTACTTAAAAACATTATCACCCGGTTTTTGTTGGGATGAAGTGGAAAAAAGTTGGTTTTGGTTGAAGAGTTTAATTTGGAGTTCTTAATTAGTTCACAATCCGAAGAAAATGCTTAAAAAATTGTGCAGTAGTTATGCTAGCTTTATTTATCGGATGCTAATGCAATTGGGTTTAGAATAAAATTGTCCTTGAATTAGGTATTTTTTAATTTCAGTAAAAATTCTAGATTTCCAAAAAAAATCATGGTTTGCATTTTTTTCACTCTGATTTTTATGTAAAAAATCGAAGAGCACGTTTCAGCGATGATATGGAAAATAATTTAGAAGGTATAGATGAGACGATAATAACAGTCCAGTCAATCAATCCAACCTCCTTTGAATCCAAATTGCGAGGAAATGTTAATTTTATACTTCTGCTCTCCATGAATATTTAATTTCCACCCGTTCAGATTCTTTAGCTCAAGTAAACCTGTAAAATAAGCATAAAAAATGCATTGGATATTATAATCTATAATAATATAATATTTTAAAATGTATATCCTATGAAACTACTCTACTACTACTGTCTTCAATTACTACTGAACTGACTACCCCAGAACGGTAGAGCAGAGCAGATTTGATAGAAGAAGTTTAAAAAGTACATTAAAAACCGGATTGGACATATTAAAACGTAAATATGACTCCAGGGGATAAACAAACAAACGCTCGGAATAATCAGGAGTTAAAAATGGTTTTAAATGTTTAAATAAAATTTGATAAGATCTGCATTTCGTCTCCTACTCTACATCATAAACTATATGCTACTATTAAGTATCTCAAAGTTAGAATACAGTTCAGTCCCTTTAGAGGAAGCCCAACCGAAAAACTGGTATAAAAAGCTTAATTCACAATTTATTTTTGATTTTTTTTGTCGATAAAGATACCTCATGCACTTTTAAGAAATCTATTTCAGTCAAGAAAACTGTGACTAGTTCAAATTGACATGTGGGGCAAATGAGACTTCCAATTTGCCCCATGTTATCTTACAACTGAAGGCTTATGGTGTAAGACCTGTGCATAGACATAAATATATAATCTGAAATAAATAATCTAAATATATAATATATCCTCTATATAATTCTGTGGACCTGTGACTATCTTGATAATTAGTCTAAACTACGGTCACTACGGGTTAATTAACCCTGCTGGCCGGGATTTTACACGGGGCACGGCGAGATTCTTCTAATTTGCCCTACGCTAAAACCCCACTTGATAGCTGAAGTTTAGAATATTTGGTAAAAACAATCTTGATAATTACTCTAATTTAGTTCAAATTAAGGTCACCACGGGTTAATTAACCCTGAAAACCAAGAATTTAACACGGGGCACAACGAGATTCTTGTCATTTGCCCCGTGTTAAACCTCCAGACGAGAAAACCCTTAAATCGATGGAAACTGAAACTGAATCGATTATATCGAGAGTCAACACTACATATCTGCATTGTTACCTTACGGCTACTCTATTGTTGACTTGATACAGACAGCAATTTTTTCATAGAATCTGTCGGTGGTGGTGTTGATACCTGATACTTGCTGCTGCTGGTGGTGGTGGTTGGTGTCGGTTTAGTTTTGATCCCAGTCCATGGGTCAATTAAATTTCATTTCAGAGCCCTGTCCGTCCAAATCCAACTGACTTGCTTGCACTTTCAAACTTCCAAATCTGACTTCAGCCCATCTTCCCTGATGAAGATGAAGAGATGACTCCAAGATTACAATGAAGATGAACCTACAACAAAAGCCGACTCGAAAAAACCGTACTTTTTCATCAAATTAGCTAAATCTTGTTCTGTCAGCGATGGAATGGATCTAAAGATGGACTACTCCAACCACCACCACCAATTACGATATATCGAGACAAAGAAGCTATAGATCAAATTACGAGTGTGAAATCAAACCAAACTAGATATAGTTGTATATTCCAGACTCTGATTGCATTATCCTTGAATACTTAAATAGGAATTAAAATCAAGACAAGAGGGTTTGAGAAATGAGGTTGATTTCTTGAATTTTTATGGGTTGACTTTTGTCCAAGATTTCGGCCTCAGATTGAATTGTAAGTTTTAATCTGGTGCAGTAGCTAGTAGCGCTAAATGTTGTTAATCCAGTTGCAGTTTCTGATTCCTCGGCTACTTAATCCATTTCAGAGCTGATTTTCTTGTATATAAAATGCTATGAAATATGTGCTTCAAATCTCGTCTTAATCCGATATATCAAGTCGTGAGTAATGTTTAGTGATGGAAGGAGCTTCTGTAACGTGTTCCGAGTTGCTTTGTATTAATGTATTCTGGTGGTGATGGGGTTTTATTTGTTAGTGTTGATTTTGCTTTTTGGGACCGGCTCTGACTCTTTCGCTTTCGTTGACAAGTGACAGTTTTTAATTTGAATATTTGGAACAGGGGAATAAATAGGGTTGAGATGACAGTTCTGTGGGGTTTTTGATGTGCTCGTTGATAAGGTTTGCTCTGCATGGCAGGGCATGGGGACTTATTTAGAGGCTATGTGGTTGTACCCCGGTTTGGTAGTTTTTATTGCGATTTTTAAGTGATATTGAAGCTGGCTTATTAAGGTAAACTGATGCTTTTTATTTGGGGGAATGAAAGATTTGAGCTCATTTTTCTTGTATGTGTTTCCTATATGGGGACTTATTTGGAGGTTAGTTAGGTTGGGTTTATTTTTAAAGCAATTTAGGGATCAAAATTTAAGGGAATAAACAATAATACACTTCAACTTTTTCCCCAATGGGGACTTATTTAGAAGTAGGTGCAATTTCCTAAACCCTATGCAGAGGATATTTGCCACACTATTACTCGTAACAAACCAATTTGTGCTGAGTTCAAATTGAATTTTTGCCGCCATCAATGCTATTTTGAGACCTTTAAAGGGAGAATTTGAAAAACCGCGAAAAATAGCCCAAATAGCTTTATGACAATCAATAAGTACAATTGCAACTGTCGGATTCGTAAATATCGGGGAATGATTGATTTCAAATCGACTATTTGTTGCCAATCCTAAATTATTCTTAACCTAGAGCTGTTTTGAAACTTTTCAAGCCTCTAAAGAAACAGTGAAATGGAACTGAAAATACCAAAACCAGAACAATTGCCATCCCAGAACGTAACTCAATTTCTCGAGATCCAGAATCTACTTTGGATTCGGAATAATAAAGAAATAAAAAGTGATGAACGATGAGATCGTGCGACGAGATAATATTATTTTTATTGCATCCCAACCAGACAGACTCGGCTATATATCTCTCCGCTTGGATATCTTCATTAAGGATCTTATAACATTAGTCTTATTGCGGAAACCAAGCTCAGCAGGTATCAAGCCAATAGGAATAAGATCTTGGTTGGAAGGAGAGCAATTAGACGATCGGAGCATTTAATAATTTAAATTCGAAAAAAATCGAGGAGGCAATTAGCAAGTGGGAAAGATTTTAGCATTTTTTAAGAATTTATTTATCCCCCTCTGCTCTCTACTATTTCCATTGTAAATTAAACCTAACTGTGCAATCCCTTAAGATTTTAATTTATGAACTCGTTTGCCTCACCAATTCGCCATCCTTGATGATGATCCAGAGTCAGGCCAGTAGGGCTCAAGATGAGGGCTGTTCATACAGACGTTGGTTAAATTAAGATTTCGGAATAAAAAAACCCCGGAATAACTCCCCACTAGTGTTTTTAACGTGTCTTTGGAAATGGAACAATCCCATCTAAATAAGAAACAAAACTATTTTATTCAATCTTGGAATAAGTTCTTTTCAAAATCATCCTCCGTATTTTAAAACAGTTTAAAAAACCAAACTTTCCAGAGGGATAAATATTGTGTCAAAATTTGCGATAATTTTACTTATCTTGTTTCCTCATCTGGATGAGAATCACTAATTTTTAGTATGGGGATTTTAATACCTTGGCTTCATAAGGATTCCAATTAAATTGTAATTAATCAAATAACTTCAGAACTAAATTTTATTTAAATTTCATACTGTCTTATTGTTTTTTTTTAATTTTAGCATATAGTCCTTACTTAAAAAACTAAAAAAATAGCGAAATTGACACCTACTTTATTTGTATCTGTGCATGTACATGTAATACATGACTTGTGGCACAAATTATTTGACACATTTTATGAACCACCTTTGCCATTCTTCCTCATTGGGATAATACAGCAATTTGTATCTTGGTCCAGTAGTGGCTCTTATCTGGTCCCTTAAAATCGGCAATTGGCTATCAATAACTATCTGTAGCAAAAAACCCCGACTGATTTCAGATCTCGATACGATTCCTCGCTTTATTACCCGAAACTTGGCCAACAATTATTGCTACAAATTACAAATTACAATGCTAGCTGACCACAAATTAGAATAGTAAAGCCATTAGCCTCCTAGCACTTTCCCTTTCGACTCTGACCATTTTATTTAAGAGATTTTTAAAGATTTTTTTTTCAGACGGAGAGATAGTAAAAAAAAAACTTTAAAATATCGTTAAGGATCGTTAGAAGCGGTTTTGGATAATTTTAATAACTCTCGGGGAAAAGTGATTACTCCTTCAGCCTCCAAACTATAAACTAACTACTAACAATTACAATTTACAACACACCTAAAGCCGAATATTTTGTATTTATGGCTTCGTTCTCTTGAGATGAGGATGGAGATGTTGAAATGATCTGAGGAGATGAAATACTTGATCTTCTTGATTGCTGATGAGCAATTTGTTAGACTTGCTCCTGATCCCGGTGTAAAAACCACTTAAAGCTATTGTTATTACTTTAGCTTAAGTTACAAGGGAAGTTCCAGAGGCAGAAATCTCTGATTATTTTGGTTTGATGCATCTAGTACATAAATTATGGAAAAAAATCACAGTTTTTCTGAGTTTTTTCGATTTCTGATTTTTTAAGCTTTAAAATCTTTGAAAAGTGCCGTCTTGTTATTAAAATAAAATGGAGAACCTCCGGGAAATAAAAAAAAATCAGGAATTTTAAAAAATCCTCCCGAATGCTCATTTTGATAATTTTCTATTTTGAGAAATTTTAAAGAAACGATCATGAAATTGGCGACTAATTTCCTAATTATCATGTAGGGGCATAACGCAAAGACCCTAGAGAATAAGAGCTTCTCTTTTGTGTAACTTCCCTTGTACGCTCAGGTACACTGTTAAATTCCTCTATATTCTCGTACGGATATATTGTGGGCTTATAGCCAGAAGGGAGTCATAATCGTAACTCAAAATTGATAATGAATAGGAAATAAATATCTTTGACCATTTCAAACTTAAAGTCTGTTGAGGAAAGTAGAAGTGGAACTTTTGGGATCGGCTAGCATTGACTGTTAAATCTCTTTGGTAAATTTAAATTGAGACATTAATTTTGTCGAATGCTTACATTAATTTAAAACCATGTTCAGTTTTTGAGCCATATCTCAAGAACGATTTGGAGTTTTAGCGATTTAGTTACGAATCCATACCCCCTATTAAATTCTGGACACAATTATGCTTGTCTCATATGATAATTGTAAACAAAAACGGGTCTTTAAACTTGAACCGAAAACACCGAATTTTACCCCGAATTTATGCTAGTCGATTATTTATTTATTTTATTTTATTTACAATTAGTAGAGAGTCGCCCACTGTACGGTTGCATAATGGCCGTTAGGACTCAAAGAAGTAATAATGTACTTACAGCTTAAGAATGTATTAATAGTTACCAGATTCTGCTTGATTTAATTATACTTCACATTGGCAGTTTCCAATATACATTTTGAGATTGCATTTGTATAAATCATCTAAAGTATCAAAATTTAAAGTAATTCAGCTAGTTTTGCGAGTTTATTTTACAAGCTATACTTGATACTCCTATTAACACCACTAATTACGCGACTACTACTAATTAAAGTTAACTTTCTTTAACTTCATGAACCTACATTTTAATTTCCTTTGATTGTTTTTAATTTTCCCATTAGCAATATCGCCATAAAATGTAGTTCAAAATGGCATCTAATTGTAAATCGATACATGATCAGAAAGACAAGGATCTTTAGCCCCTTCGAAAACCCCAAAATAAACCAGGTCAATTTACTCATCTTACAACAACGTACAAAACAATCCGTGCTTTTTAATATTTCTCAGATCAGTCGACAAGATAATTAGCCACAAAGGACATCGTTCCAAAAAGACATGATTCTGCTGTCTTTCCAAAAACCGTTTATTAAAAACAATTGTCTCGTATTTCCAGCCCTAAATTCGTTTCTCCGGAATTATTAACCATTTCCTAAAGATCTACTCATCTCTGCTTCCTCCAATTTTCGGAAAAACAAGCCTCCTCCTGCCTCATTGTCAACAAGATTTATGGCTTCTTCCCGACGACTTCCTCGACTCAATGAAGTGCTTCACTTGTTCAAAGAAGTAGCCTTAAAATAGTTACAGGATAATAACATATCCTGATAGAAGAAAAGCAGGTAGGTAAAACAGAGGAGGACAAATTGACCCGTTCCTTCAGCTCTTGGAGATGAGATCTGACAGGAGAAGTCTGACTGTTCAATCAATCCGACTGAAACAAACAAAAGGAGGACAAATAGTACCTTTTGACATAAAAATAAACCGTTGCAAACTCACATCACAAAAGGGTGGAAACAGCACGAAACAAGAAACTAAGCTTCAAATAGCATTTAACAGTGTCTTCCGATATATGAGAGTCATTTTGTACAATAGTCTCACATCTCCCCAACCATAGAGTAAAATGATATTGGACTTGACTGAAACTTTTCAACGATGTGGTACACATGTAGTGTTGCTAAAAAAGTGACCTTCAGTCGTGCCCGGTTGACATTTGATCTACACGGTCCTCAAACGAACTCACCCTTCTCCTAAAGATTTTTGTAAATCCCATTTAATAAATCTGATTTACAAATCTAAAGTCACCCCAACCATAGAGTAAAGCCATGACTGTGTGACCTTTCCCGAACGCCAGAATCGCTGAAACGTTTTTGACGGTTTGCTAGAGTGCGAACGGACAGACAGACAGACATTGCAAAACCCTTAAAGGCTTTCACCCTGTAATAACATTGGTCTTACGAATATAGTTTTAGAAGCCCAATAATTTCCTAATATCCTCTTTTTAAGTAGAAACAGTACATGAAACAAAACACGGGAACATTTAAGACCCGGCGAGTCATTGCGTAATTCCTTTGTAAATTGGATGGTTCCATTGGGGTAAATGTAAGATGTAAAGATTTACCCCGACGGTTTTTTTAAACAAAACCGAGCTTCTATCAACTGATCTGTGTTTCTTAAATGAATGAGAATGGAACCATTCCTACTTTTGGCTTCTTGCTCAAATTGTACGAGTTTGGTCCTAGATTGGATCACTTGAAAATGGAAATCAATCTATAAAAAAATTAATACATGCCCAGCTCTTAATGACACGGTTGAGGACATGAAATTTTTGAAGTTGTAAAGGGCCTAATTGGCACCCTCAGCTACTTCTTTTGATCCTGGAATTGAATTTATTGAGGAGCTGAGAATGGACAATTAGTTCCTTTGGCTTCCTGATCGTTTTGATACTAGTTTTGTTGATTCTTGTATTGTTGTTTTTGTTGTTGTGGATGGATTTTTAGGAAGAGGAAGATTTATTACGGCTTGATGAATGGGAAGGGTGAATTATTTTCTGGGCTTGTCCCGAGATTTATTGGACAAGATTGAAGAATTTAACAATTTGTCTCATTATTAGGACAGAGAGCTAGAGAGGTTTTGATTGTTCGATTGGGATTTTTTGGGCTTACGTTTTTCAAGGTGTTTAAGGGTTTTAAATTTCGAAATTTTGAGATATTATTTATTTATAAATGTTATTTGAAGGGTCTGAAAATCAATTGAAGAACAGTTCATTGGATCTGAACAATATTGGTTTTAATTTTAATTTCAGAAATCATGCAAACAGGAGTTGAATACCCATAAATAACATGTTTTTCGGGAATCTGGAAAATTTATCAAAACTGAGTCAGGTTTATTTAAGGACTATACGGAAACTTCCTGAACTTTCCTCATTAATTTCTAAAGTAGTTAATTACTCCTCTTTAATCACCATTTCCTAAACACGATACCTTAAATCTTAATTTTTTTCTAAAGTTTGCGAAAAAACGCAATTTTTATACTTATATTTTTTATTTCTTCCATATCCTATGTCATTAACTTATAGATCAGATTTTTTTTGTCTAATATTATGACTAGATTAGCCACATTTTTACAAGGATATCGTGAGAACGCTCATATGTTCCCGATCTTGTTTAAAAAATCCTGATTTTTCAGGCTGATACTAATGGGTCTTGAAGGACTCGGTAAAAACACCGCCTCCGTATGTGATATTTGTAACGGTATAATTTGGTTTACCTAAGCAATTCGATCCATCTCCTCTACGGTTTAAAACAAAGAGGAAGCCGAACTGGCCACACAGTTACCTTCCCGAATTTTTTTTTTCTTAAGTAAATGTCGGCTCTTAAATAAATAACCCTTTAACGATGAGTTACCTTATCCCTCTAGATTTCATATCGCTCTTGTCCAACATTCTGTTCTGTTTGTAACGGGAGACGTTTCCGTCATCTTCGAAACATACGGGAACATAAACTCAATTAAGTGCGGATGAAAAAATCCCGGATTTTTCAATCCTGACCCAATTTTTCGATTTTTTTGTTTTATATTTTAATCCGAGACTTTGAAGATCCGTAACGGGTTGTAACTGTAAGTAGGGGTACCTTAACTAAGGTCAGGGATGTAAATCTCAGGTTTCAAAATTCTAAGTCCCAACCCTTTAAGGATTAGCCTGCCCTTACTGTTAATAAGCCTTAAAGAGGGTTTAAAACTGGATTTAAAAGGGACACATTTCATAACGCCATAAATTACACTTATTTTTTGGAGTAAAAAATGAATGGAAAAGGAAAGCGGACATTGGATTAGGAATAAACTTCAGATCTGTATTAAATACCGTTATTTTTAGGCCATAAGTCCACATGTTACGGAGGGTTCAAATTGCATTCTAATTTCAAGTTCAAAGAGTAATAAATCAAGACCTGTCCAATCTTAATCTCTCATTCTCAACTCTATTTCTGTTGTCGGAGGAAATCCCTATTTAAATTACATTGATGCAATTAGGACTTTTGTTCTATAAATAGAATTACATTCTATCTCTGTGTTATCCCTTAAGGTTGGGTGTTTAATCATCATGTAATTTTCAGGACTGCCGACACAGCATAACAAGGAACTTTAGGTCTGGCTTTAAATCTCTCTTATGAGAAATGAGGCTGTAAGCTGGAGTTTTTAATTTAATGTATTGTGGATGTCGTTTAGTCGAGGGTTGAATATTATGAAAATACTCTCACTTGGAGTAAGAAATTTCTGGAGATTTAATTTAATGAATCTTACTGGCTTATATAAAACGACACAAAATCAAAAATGTTTAACATGAAGGGAATGGAGTGCCTTGAATTTTTATGTCTTGGACTAAAATCGCAGGTACTGTACAATTAATTTGTAGAGAAACAGCTAATTCTTTTAATTCTCAAGCCTGCATATAAAAATGTCTGTAAGAGATTTTTACTGCATTTGAAATTGATCTTAAATACAGATCGAAACTTAAAAGTGCAACTGATTTAATAGAAATGACGAGTCTGGCTTTTGTAAATGTTTATAGGTTCAATTCAAACTATAATCCTCATTTGCTTCCAAAACCAAATCAAAATAGCTTAAAAAAATACACGGAAGTTAAGAGATCTACTGTTCATTACTAACGTTTCATTTTTAGAGGCCGTCCTTACTCCTGTTTTTTTTTTGAATAAAAAACGATGAAGAAAAAATATCGGATGACAAGACAAAGTCCTCCAGAAGAGGATTTCCTTTTACTTTTCAAAAGGTGTAAATAATTTTTTTTCGTTACAAAAGCTTTGGCTTTGTTAAGGTGATGAGTACCCAGGTGGGTTTCCTCGTTTCCTTATATAGGAGGACAGGTTGGGCCTTTGGAAGAAATCTTAAAAAATCTAATAATGTTAATATTATTTTTGGTGGTGGTGGTGGTGGCTTTAGCTGGAGTCAATCTGTTCTTCGTTGGGGAAGGTCGTAAGAGAGTCAGGATTTCCTGGAGGAGCTTGTAGGATTTGGAACTATATGAGATGATTAGGGTTTTATTTTACTGAATTTAACGAAATAGATGCCCAGGTGGGACTTTATTAAAAAAAATTGGGTTCTGAAGATAGGCGATTAATGTGAAATTCTGATATTTTGTGATATGGTCAAGAACAGCCTTACATCCGTAGTTTAACGAAACCAACAGGTTTAAATGGATAACCCGTTCTTTTATACGTTTAAAAACTGGGAAACTTATTTAAGGATGGGGTTCTATTTCGGGGTGCTTCTATTTCCAATGACTTGTCCATCGTTCCATAAATACCAATAAGAATAGCCCTTGAAGTGGTAGATTCATGGCATGATATTGAAGCTGAGATTCCAAATTGAAAAAACGTGTAAGGCCACCAGGAGATTAGGGAGCTTTTACATGACAGTTTGTCACCGATGAAGCAGTTGATCGGGTTTCATCGACCTTCATTTTTTTAAGTGTTATAAATGTCTCTGTGCATTGGATTATGTGTGCTATATTGTTTTTAAGATCTGTATCGTCGTTCTCTCGTTTTTTTTACAAAATTGGATCTTAAACTTAACCTCAGGTACAACAATGTTCTAAATTTGTACAGGGTATGTCTGATGAAACCAGGAATATTTATAAATCATAACGTGAAACTCTCAACTCTGTCTCAACTATTAAAACATAAAAATTAAACGCCCAACCTCATTTCAATTGTCGAAAAATCGTCGAAAATAAAAATCTCCAGCTTGCAATTTTCATTAGCTCGTAAAACAGTTCGTTCTAGCCTGATTTTCTAAATTTTTAAAGTTTTTCAAGCATAAAAAGTAAAATTTTAAGAAACTGTAAGCTCCCGATTCACAGTCCACTGGAAAACTATTAGAGTTCACTCCCTAAAATACTTTTCTTGTTATATTAAAAGCACATCAATGGTTCAACGTTTTTAATTCCTAGAAACTGAATCCTACATCCTCCACCATCAAAAAACAAGATCTGAACTACTACAAACTCCATACCTGTCACAAAAAAAATGACAAAATGCACACAAATTAACATGTCAAGTCAAACAGATGAGTTCGGGATGATCAATAACATGATTATTATGATTATATAGGCTCCAGATGATGATGATGATATCGGTTCTTCAGAAACTATTATTGGTTATCCTCTCTGTCCACATTCAACATTACGAGTGAGTTTGTAGGTTTGAAACTTTGAAGCTGCCGAAGTTTGGACGGGTGACTGCGGGGAGTCTGACATAAATTAACACTCTCCAAGCCTCTAGTCCAAACCGTCAAAGGCCCTTCAACATTACAAAGATGAAGATGGCAAGATCGAGGTGAGATTCCGAAGCTTAAAGATCTGTAAAGACATCTTTAAAATTTTAAAATTTTAAACTTTAAAAGATCGTAACTTCTTGAATAGATTAGTTTAGTACTATTATGGGCTGGCCCTTGAGAGTTTAAAATGTCCATTTATAGACCTGTTATTATTACACAGAAAAAACAGCCGTTTTGGTCCCTGATTGATTGACCACTTCGGTGAAGGCAATAATCGTAAAAAAAAATCTGGAATAGTCGCCGGAAACTTGAAAAAACACATAAAAAATCCCTGATTTCTATTTCATTGATAATTGGGTGTTTGAGTACAGTCAACTCTCTTAAGAGTATTCGTAGTTTCAAGTGTAGGTAATTTTAGAGGAGTTACTGAATTTTTAAGTAGGTATGGTGGAATTGGTGGAGGAGGTTTAGTTGAGGGACGAAATCGTTACATATTGTCGGGTTTAAAAATGACAAATTGGGAGTTTTATTACGAACTATTTTTAACAAATTTTTTTCTTGATTTTTTGGTATATAAGATATAACACATCGAATTCTAAGTTGATTAAGAAGTGCACCTCTATTGTAAGTAGTTCCTAAGTCCTTTCAGCAAAAAATACCAGATTTTTTTATTACTTACAATGAACAGATTTATAAGTTCTTCCGTATTTTTACGATTTAATATTTTGCTGACAGGAAATTAATAAAACTTCATTGGAGCAATTTTGTCCTTAAACTAAACAAGAGGCTCTACAAAAACCAAAAACCAAATATACTTAATAGCGCTGGAATGGGCGTTTTTATCAATATTTGCCTTAATTACCAAAAATTTAAAGGTTTATAATTTAATTACTACGATTTCTTCGTTATAACGAGAGGAAGCTGTATTTATTCAATAAATCTGAACGTATAGGACGGAGCTTCTAGTTATCCTATTTTAAGTTATGGAGATATTCCAGTGTTATTATTATTATTAGTTTTTTAGTCGATAAGGAAGGTCAGGATTCCATTGTGTCGAAAGCACTTGCCCTGCCCACCTCGTTTGTTCAGTCATAAAATTGATTTGTTCTTATTTCCATCAGCAGCTTTAATTTTAAAACTTAAACCTTTACTCCGTTTTAAGATCTTAATTTTAGTTTAAGGGATGGAAATGAAGATGTTAAAATAAAAGCTAGGTTTTTAAGCAACAAAAAAACGTATAGGAAGGAACAGTATTAAAATTACAATCGGATGTGTTTTGGGCCGGGCCGAGAGGAATAAATAACATGGGAATGGATTAAATCATGTAAATGTGTAGTTTATATGAAAGCAAAAGTTACTCCTACTCATTATATATTATCTGGAAATGGTTTTTAAAAATTACAGAAGCATGTTTAAATAAGAGGACTTGATAGAGTAAAAAACATTAAGGATTTTGTTTCGTAAACTGAGAAATTAAATTGATAATGAAAAATGTTACGCTTATAGTCGCATTATAATACTATGAGAGAACGTACTATTTTATTAGATATTAAATAAAAATTTAGGAAATTAAATTTGAAAAAATCCTAAAATCTAAATAATTATCGACAACAAATTTTAGTGTGCATTGTTAGTAGGTAATATTTTCTATCAAGCATCAAGTGCTCAAATCTTTCGAGTATTAATAGCTGACTAAGGTTTCGTTTTTCAGCTATTTTTCAACACTAGCGGATAAGTGTACTATTTAAAACTGACTGAAATACACTCAATTATCATTTAAATTGTAGGGTGTGAAGTGTGAATTGACTAATCATTAATTTGTAATAAAAGAGTTAAAAAACAGAATTTAATCTGACAGTAAAATTATTGAAATTACTGACAATATTTCGAATTTAAATTTTTAGCATGTACAACCCTGTATCTGTGAAGTTCGGATGTCTTATTTAAATTAATTACTAAGCAGATACAATTCCAAATGGTAATAATCTTGAATCAATATTTAGTAAAATTAAAAATCACTATTCAGAACCTCTATATTAAAAGCCCATGGGCCTTAATTTCAGTCACCATTTAAGAGAACGTGAATTACAAAAAAATAAAAAAACAAGGGTCGTGGGAGTGCCGGAAAGTTATACAATAAATTAAGTAAATCGAGATGGAAAGTGTAAATTGCCCCTTGTTCCCTTCCACTAATGACAATACAAATACGGACTTAATCTTTACTGCATATTAACATAAGCCTGATGGAGGGTTTTAAAAACCCTTATGTTGTAAGGCGATCTTAAACAAAAAATTCGAATCGTTTGTAAACAGAGAATTTAAGACACCAGGGATGTTGTTTAAGCTGTAAGTTGTAAGTTGTAACTTACTTAAAAACTTAAGTATCTTTGAATGAGTTTAAGGCAGGGTTTTCGGGGAGGATTTTAAGAGATTTTTTAAAGATTTTAAATTTTTTCAAGTGTCTTGTTTGTACTTATTCTTTGCTACAGATTATAATTAATGTCTTAATAAACCAAGGCTTCAAGTAGCCGGTCCTGCCCACCGGTAAGAATCTTGGGGCAGGGTCAGTGGATATTAAAAATCATTGGGTTTGTAGGGAGGTTTTAAAAAATAAACAAATTTTGAACAAAATTAAAATTTTGAGAGTTAAAAAACACCTAGTTCTAGCCTAGCAATATTTTGTCCTTCAACTAAACCCTAGGCACTATATGATTTTAAAATTTGTAATTTTTAGAGTGTAGAATTCGTAGAATTTAAAATTTTGTTGATAGTAAATGCATAAACGTACAAATTAATTTTTCTGATTTTGTAGTATTGACAGAGGTAAGGTTTTTCTTCTCCAAACAAGAACAACTCTGCTAGGTGGTTTGTCTTCCGTTAATTTCTAACTTGAAAGAAGTCAAAGTTGATTTATCCCCCAAAGGAGTAGAAGATCAGAGATAGTTAAAAGCCGAACTAATTGTTTGGATTTTAATTGGAGCTGAGATGTAAATTAACGTGTTAAGCAATTAACGGAAAAGGGAAAATAAGCTGAAGGATCATAAATCCTCGGAATCTAATTGCAATTTGTATTTCCTATATTTTATATAGGGTCCAATATGTTATTATATCCTAATTTCTTTGGCCTTATCACAGGACCTCAATCTCTGACTTGGAAACACTTACCATTTCGAGGTGGAATACTAATTTAAACAAAACGGATCGGATAAGGGGACGCTTGTGTATTAATATTAATCTCTCATTGGCTACTGTCCACTCTCCTTATAAGAAACAGAGTTTAGAGGGTTTTTGGCTCTCCGAAATAAGTCCCCATGGGCAGTTATAGGGGTGTACATATCCTGGACACGGACAGCTATGGCCTCATCGGCTACTGTCCACTCTCCTTATAAGAAACAGAGCTTAGAGAGTTTTTTGGCTCTCCGAAATAAGTCCCCATGGGCAGTTATAGGGGAGTATATATCCTGGAAACGGACGGCTATGACCTCATCGTCTACGGTCGACTCTCGTTATAAGAAACAGACCGTATGGAGTTTTTGACCATCCTAAATAAGTCCCCATGGGCAGTTATAGCAGAGTATATATCCTGGAAATGGACGGCAATGCCCATATCGGCAACTGTCGACTCTCGTTATAAGAAACTCGGTTTATAGCCTTATATCAAATTACCATCTAAAATAAGTCCCCATGGGCAGTTAAAGTAGACTATATATCCCGTAAACGAGTGATATGCTGCAATCCGAACTGAAAAATCGCTCTTTTTAACCGAATTTATTATATTATTTTGTACCACGACCCTTAGTAGAAACATATCATCTAATATTTACCAACTTAACCTAAGATATGTACCTAAAAAAATCCATTATATGTTTAACTGTACCATCGAATCGTATCAAAACTCTTGAATTTAAAATTTAAACATTTCAAACCCAACACCAAGAAGCCGAGTAAGTATGGGCTTATCTTGTATTTAAAACAAAAAACTGTACAAAGTGGTGGCAGTGCTAACGAATTTACATACAGGCCGATAGCCCGGATGGACAGGGACCAATTAGCAACGGCGCAGGTTGGATTTGGCAAAATTTATGACTCGAAATTAAAACCTTTGTAGAGAAGGAAACAAACAAACCGACTTGGCTTGAGACAAACTCTTCTCTTATTCTATCTTGTAGGACTTGTATCTTGTCTTGTGTGAGATTAATAAATGAGTCTGGGAAATTGTTAAAACTCAAGGAGTGAGATGCATTTTTTTTATTTCTCTGTTTTAATGCCTTGGAACTGAATTGAATCTTAAGTAACTTTGTTTTTTACACCTCCCTCCGTTCGGCTAGGAATTCAATTGATTTTAATTGGTCTCGTAGGTGTAGTTAGCATTGAATACAAATATGCTTTTGAGCAGAGAGCTGTCGAATCTTGCATGTAAAGAAGCGGATTAAAAGTAGGTCTGACTGGGATTCGAACTGGGGTTACTTTTTTATTACGGGATAATCCATGGCTTAGGTTCGTATCCTGGTTGCTACATGCTTTAGGATATCAGTTAATTAATGTAATTGCGGAAAATACTGAAAAGACACTAGTTGGGGGGGGGGGTCTTAATTGCAATGAACCGCGGAAGCATAAATTCAGGGTTCGACCTGGTATCGAACCTGGGTTTAATAATATCAAGCTTGAAGGAGAAATTAGAACCATCTTATTAAAACACAATAAAACTAACCCGTTATAATTTCTCTTTTCTTGAAAAAATCAACTAAAAATGTATACAAAAACTTCAAATTCTTTAAAAACTCATCCATAACTTATTAATTTCAACTCCATAGCTGATAAAGCAAATTTCTGCTTAAAATTACAAAAATCATCCATGGATTTCCAATTTTCATTTTTTTCAGCTCAATTTAAACAACCTGTTAGACATCTATTCTCCGTCTTTCCAAATTTACAACTACATTCTATGAAATAAAATTAAAACACGGAAAAGTACCTCTGAAAGAATAGGAGAACAATGATACGTCAAAGCATTTGAAATAAAATATAATTTACAAAAGTCCAGTCCTCAGTGCCAGAAACACTGGAGCAATAAAAAAATCCCCTGCCAGGAACTAGATCTTCCACAAAACCGCAGACAGAACCAAAGCATAATCAAAGATCATTGGAAAAGTATAGGAATCCCATCTCTAGTCTTATTCCACGAGCAATAATAATTTAAAACTTAAAAAAACGACCTCACCTTATAGTTTGAAGTCCCTTAGAGCTTCAACATTTAATTTTATTACGTTTCGGAAGCTACTACAACATTGTTATTACACTCTCTAGGTACTCTTACACTTACTATAGAATGGACAAGGACCGTACAGTACAACGTACAATTGTGGTCAACGTCAAGGTAAAAAACCTTAGGAAAAAAATTATTCTAGCTATAAAACTTTTCTTCAAATTTTGTGAAAATCAAAATTTTTCGTTGTGCATTGAATGTTGGTATTTAGGGAATATTTTAGGAAGTATAAAAAAAATTAAGCATTTTATGATAACATTTAAGATATTAGTTACCTGTTTTAAAAATGGTGCATTTAGATATAAAATATGGACCTACAATCGCGTTGATTTCTACAAAAATCATTGGATTTAGATAAAATCATACTCTAGATTCACAACCAGCAGTACAGACTTATGAACAACCCTTTAAAGGAGACGACATTATTAAATTCAATCCAATTCCCAACAACAAAGATTCCCGTCGTCTTTTTAAAGGCTTTAAATAAAAGGAGTCAACTTGAAGCCAGTAAATCCGTAAATCCAGCTCACAGTCAACAGTCCACAACAATCTCTTGTAAATAAAACTACGTTTCCATTTCTACACGATCTCTGAAGTTTAAAATTCACATACGATCTTCTATTAAATAGTCAAGTCATCAGTATCAGAGGAGAATACTATATGAATATCTATTTAAACTGGAGACAGAGGTGGTGGTGGTGGTTTAGTGTTTTTTTTAAACAAAGATCAACACCACCACTGGTTCTAGAGATGGAGAATGAGAGTAAAAGCGAAATGGATTTTCCCTGTAGATTAGAAACTAAAACTAAAAGACCAGACTAATCATGTGCATAATAAAAGTTGTGGCTTTATTGGACAAGTTTTTTTATTGTAAATTAACTCACAAACTTTAGGTGGTTCCTGCTACTATAATGTACAGTTTATTCCTGTTGATACGAATACGATACGATGAATTCGTAAGATTTCTCGGTGGATTTTGACGTAAGTTGTAGGTATACAGTGTTTAAATGTGTGCTTACTAACCTGTGCCGAACGAGCTTCTTGAAATTCGAAGCTTTTGGACGCCAAACTAATGACAAAGGAGATGCAATTTCATGCGAAAAATAAACAATAAATTTCAGGGGATTTTAATTCAAAATTGTTGAAAAATGAAATACTTGATTCCTAATTTTTCGTGAAAAATTCCTGAAAATTCGAAAACATAAATTCAACAACTTTGTTTAAGAATTCAAACCCTTGATGCACCTACAATCTTCAAAATTATCCTATTTTGACTGTTTTTACCCGATTTTTGGGGGTTATCACCAATCCTTTATCAGAATAGGAAAATGCAAATTTTTATTAAATTAACTAAAATTCAAACTACAAACAGTGAGGATAAGTTTCAAGGTAACATTTTAAAATCAAAGAAAACTAGAACAGTTTTAACCGATTTGTCCATGTTCGTATGCATCCTCGTAATTTCCTAATGATATAGTAGAGAGTTAATCCCAAATCCACAAGTCCCAGCCCTTTCCTAATTTATGCTAATTCCTCTAAATCAAACTCCGGCACGCGTCCTACAACACTCCCCCGAGCATTTTTATCCCCTATTCTACGAACTAAAATACCACTGAAGAACATTAACAATTTGCAATCTGCAATTTACAAGACGTAAGATAATATTTGCAGTGATTTGAGGTTAGACAGGCCCGTAGGGACAACACAAGTTCTTTACGTGTCGGGATCAGTCATAAGAACTCTTGTAACTCAGACCAGACTTACAATATATAGAAGCGTAAGCGTTTTTACATTCTTACGGTGTTTTACAGCGTTTTTTTATTACTACGCGATGCTGAAAATACCTGTCCGTAATTTTAAATAAATTAACGGCCTAAATTGATATCCAATAGGTCTAAAGAACTGGCAATTCGCAAAAATTTCAAGAAACTACCTAAATAGACAAGTTCAAAACCTCATGAAACCACAACTTTTAGTCCGATTTTTGATATTTTATCGACACTAACGTCCTATTTTTCAAGGTAGTGTAATTTTCTCGAAAATATTCAAAAAATCCGTCTCAAGAAGTGTAAATCTCAACCCATGACCATGCATGGTCTAATCATCAATCCCTCTAAATTCGTAAATCTAGCAAAGCTATTTGCAAACCCTAATTAATGACTACAATCTTATAACAAAAAACAACAAAATAAAATTCCAGCCTCAAGTAATGAAACCGTAATATGTTAATATGCAAGGTAGATGAAAATCTGTTGAAGTCTGACTGAAGGCTGACGCTATTAAACTCATATTATATTCCTGCCATCATCCTATATTCTATACCTTAAGACACGGCGATGGCGCGTGCCGGCATACAGCCCTCTTTAACATTAGTCTTATGGCCTTTTATACTTATACTTAATAATGTTAATGCAATTTAAGGGGATCATAGTCTTAAGCATATGGATATGAACTATAACCCTTATTTATTACGGCGGTTCTTGGCTTATCTAACTTCTTAGGATGCCTTATGTCATCTTCTTTGCTCTAGATAGGAACACATTGGCTTTTGGTTTCTTGAGGATTGACATATGGTGAAGGGCGGCTCATCACAGATCATCCGGAGACGTGGAATATACTGCGGGATGAGGGTAACAGGTGGCCAATACATAAGACATAACTATTCAAGTACTCCGATTAAAAATATTATATAATAAACCGTTGGAAATGGACGTCGAAAAGGGGTGAAACCACACTAGATGAGACGTTAAATGACATTTAAAGTCATAAGTTCTTTATATGAAAGTCATTTTGCACAGGAATCTCATTTTACCCCAACCATAGAGTAAAGTTATAGCCATACTTGAATATCAATATACGGTTCCATTCCAACTATACATATGTGTAGGGTTGCCTTTAAAAAATTGACCTTTAACCCAAAACCCCTTGACCTTAACCAACCAGGCGGCCTTCAAACGAGCTTAACCTCCGCTTGAAGATCATAAATTGTTTCCTGAAAAAAATTCAGAATATTCGGGAGTTAGAGCACAATCGGACGGACGGACGGACAGAGCAAACCTATAAAAGCGTTTCACTCCTTAATAATGCTCATGGATATAAGACGCTAGTTGTCCGTCATAAATAAGACACTCTGCTCTGTTCAGACGATTTTGCTATATGAAATGAACTTAAGGTTGTCCTCCTCGACGAAAGTCAGGAGAGAATTAGAGAAGTGTCTAATTAAGGCCCTAGGGGATGATCTCTATATATCCTTAATTGCTTATGCAAGATCACCTGTATTATTCTTTACAGAGGCTGTGGCTCGAGCCATCCACTTTCAACTACTTTGGCCTTTTGATCTGTTTTTTTTAAATGTAGTTGATGATGATTAAATCTTTTTTAGTGAGTAAATTAACAAATTTTGGAATTGGCAAATTCCCTTCTTATATGGTTTTCTCTTGATATAAGGCGCAGGAGTTGGAATACAATTCCAGTGAGAAATTGCGTTTTTGTACCATTTCTTGGCTAAAAACGCTAATATAATATTTGGTAAATAATGTTAATAAAATGTACACAATTTACAGCAGTATTGGTATTGATAACCAAAATCGTCATGTGCATTTTTCGTTACAAGACGCGTCTTATCATAAGGAAATCCGATGAATTGTGCAGCAGATGTCGGATTGAAAGGATCTCGAATTCCACTATTCAAGGTGCAGATTTTGTAATCAAGTCCTAGGACTAGGAGCATTCATTTAGCTTTTGATGATGAGATTACGAGCAGCAAAATATGGTGGTGGTGGTGGTACTACTGCTAATTTATGAAGTTTTCATGATCGAGAATTCTAATACCAGAACGCTATATGGACTTATGCTTATCGACAATCGACAAATACTCGTCGATATACAATATTCATATTGAATTACCTCGGCGGTTTTTTTTGTTACTGTTGCTACTACCGATTCTGGATGATTTAATGAAGGAATCCGGATTAGCTTCTTTGTGCTTGTAAAGTAAACCGTTTTTTTATTCGGTAAAAGTAAAAGTTTAATAGACTTTTGTGATTCTATTAAACCTTGCGGAAGGAGCTAATGAGGTCTTTGTAAGTTTGTATGGAAACTATTTTAACATTTCAGACTGAAGTGGAAGAATGACAAGTGGCTGATTCTCGTGGTTCCAGTTCCAATTTTTGATTAATTATCCCACCTCATCATCCAAGGTTGATCTGCAATCTCAATTGATCCTGTCTAATTTAATGGTTATTTGAGATGAAATTGATATTTGCATATTTAGTCGAAATTATCCACTTATTGGTTGACTGGCCATGCTTTTGGTGTACTTTTGTGGTAATTTTTTTGAGTTTTTTGAGGTTCAGTTAGCAGGTATGAATTTAATGGATGCTATCGTTTGTGGCTTTGTTATGAAATTTGCAGTCTGAGATGACTATAAAGTTAAATGCGTTTTGGAAATATGTTGTATCCTATCCAACTACTGCAAATTAGAGGTTAGCCTGCTTGTGGACTATGGTTAAAAATTATATGTTTCAGTTGATTAGGTCTGCTAATTGACATACGATTTGACCTTATGGGGATCCGATCGTCTTGGCTTCAATCCTCCTTGATGAATATTATATTAGCAGATTCTGGACTGGTATTTTAGGCAATTTTATTGCACATGCATTATGCTCTATTCTTCCGATATTTTTGCACCTCAGAGATATTGGATGGAATGTCCTAAATGAAAGTACCTGAATAGCCTGTATACCAAACTCACTGAAGTAAAAAAGTAATTATTTATTAAACCCTCTAGGACAGTTTAACGTTTAACTTAACGACAACAAGAAGGGAGTCGAGACGGAGCGGAGGCTAGGTTCAGTCGTATGAGTAAATAATTTCAGTGGCTGACCCAGTAGATGGAAAAGTCAGTGCTTTTTTCTTTAAATAGATCCCCATGGGCCTTTATTCAATCCAACACATTTTGATAAAAATTCGGGATCTTGTAATAAACGAGTCTATGAAAGTCTACTCGTAGTGATATAACGATAAGTTGCATTAATTAGTGAAAATTTAACTTACAACACATTCACATTCTAAGCGGAGTCCTTCCTCCGCTTCCTTCAACAATTTCTTCCTTTCAATTACCAACTTGTGATCGGATTTAACAAAGAGATCCCAACGGACCTTGTTCTCAAGAATGTGGAGAGCCTTTTTGTACCTTCGGAGTTTGATGAGAACGGAGGCACGCTTCTGACGAGTTTCGTATCTCCACCAATTAGAATACAAACGAAAGGGAAAATTCATACTCTTCAGATAGTCGGTGACTCGTGTATATAAGCGGAGTGCGTGGTGGAGGTCCCCTTCCCTCACCTTCCGGTCTCCCCTCTCACACGCTGACTTGATCTCAACAAACAACTTGGGCTGATTTTTTCTATCTTCCCACTCAACCACCGCCTGTAGCAGCGTTTGTAAGGCAGACTCCCGATCACACAAAATATACTGGATAAAGGATAACTCACACTTGGTCCATGTAACTTGCAACGTCTCCTCAGTTCCTTCGATGTGCAACCAGGCTTCGTAAATATAATTAGCCTTTCCATACTTCTTATCCTTGAATAGACTTTCTCCATATTCCGTCATCTTTTGAAGGAAATGTTCCTTGTGTTGAGGAGGCAGTTCCTCATTCACTAATTCATTCAACTGGGTCAGCAACTCCGGATCCTTTGCATCCTGTTCCTCTATTAGTTCCCATTGGACGGGGAGCGTTGATTCGTGACCCCGACCTGAAATCTTTTCTCGTAATCTTAAGAATTCTTTTAAATACTTTCCATACCTTATCTTATTATCAGAATAACACCCTTCGCAAATAATAGAATAACTTATCTTTTCTAACAGTTTCAAATTTAATGAATTGTCCTCTCCTAGAATTGATGTTGTTCTAGAGCAAATCGCATCTAATTCATTCAGATTTATTTCACTCAAGGTTGGTCCTGCAGAAAAGGCGACTTCGCTTTCTAATTCTAAAGTTTCTATCGCATTTGGTCCAAATGTTTTCTTGAATATAGAATAACAAGTTTTCGTAAAATGGGTGACATCATCTATTAATTTACGGTTTTCCTGGATCGGGTAGACGACATCGATGATTTTAATAGGGAGTCTCTTAAACTCGGTTACTAGTTCGACATATTTGCAGTTATGGTTCCAAACTGAGAGAAGGTGTCGAATTCCTGAGCGAATGCGTTTCAATAAAGGGCGTTGGTCAATGAGGTTGTCAATAACCTTTCTCCTCCGTTCGAAACGTTTTAAATCGCCATAAGAGTTATCAGAAACGCAATCAGAGTCATAATAGACTTCTTCAAAACCAAAAAAGAAAAATTTGAATTGAGTTCTTTGACTTTCATTTACTCCATCTTCAAAGATGCTATCAACAGAGTGTGTCATTTCTCTGAGCTGTTGAACTTCCAGACCTTTGTCGAATGTATTAAGCTGGATGACTTGCTGTAGTAATCGATGAATGGAAACCAACTCATCTTCAGCCTTAACGAGACTGTATGTTTGAATAAGTTGAATGGCTTTCTCAACAGGATCGCCTTTCTTGAAAAATAGCTGCAGGAAATCCTTGCTAATTCTTTTCGGTTCAAAATAAGCAATATAATTAAGGATTTTTATTGCAAGTTCCCCAACATCATCATCTTCCCTTATTTTCTCCAAAGTGATTTGCCAAGTGGTTAGAGTTGTCAATTCGTACTTGTGCTCACATCTTAATGGATAACCCAGATATTCTTTTTTCATTGTTTCGAAGCGTTGAATGTAGTTGAAAATTGTGTAGCTTTTTTTTTCTGGAGAAATCTCCTTTTGCTCCCTGATATAGGCAATCGCTTGTTGTAATCCTAAAGGAAAATTCTGCATCACGAAACAGAGATCTTTGACATCTTCAGGGTTTTCATTTTTAAGTGACGATGAGACCAAAAAATGAGCCTCTTCATCTGGAAAAGTATCCACTTTGATTATTTCGCCGGCAACTCTGAGCATCTTTAGGTTTCTCGATGTAATCAGGAAGATACAGTCGTCTTCGGGATTTTTGGCGTTCATAAGGGAATCAGCTCCGTCATTGACCTCGTCAACGTTATCGATTATTATCAGCTTCTTTTTGGATGGGATTCTGGAAACGGATGTAAGAAACTTTGCCTCCATGCTTTTGGCATCCCTATCATCTTTTGCTGACGTTGACGGGAACTGGTTGGCCAATCGCTGTACAGAAGCGTCTAGGGTTTCTCTACTTTGGCCGTTAAGCCAAATCGTTGTAAATTGATGTTCTTTGTAGAAATGACGGGAGAAGCGCCTGGCAAACTCCGATTTTCCCATTCCACCCATACCCGTTACGGTGAACACGTATTCTTCATTTTCGAGAAAGCGTTCTCGGAGTAGTTCAAATTCCGTTGACCTTCCGGTAAAGTTCCCTACCTCTGGACTAACTTCAAATGAAACTGGTTCAGGATCATAATCCATCTTTATCAAGGTGGCGGTGGATAGAAAATCGTTAAGGCATTCCGCTTCTAGTTTCTCTAAAAATATCAAACCAATTGTACTAAACTATCAAATTGTGAGTATTGAGGAGTTCGAGTACGAGTTATCTTACCTGCAACCAGCCCAGAGTGTTTCTGCAGTTTCTCTGTTTCTGCAGCTTCCCTTTCTAAGCGGAGTCCTTCCTTCGCTTTCTTCAACAATTGCTTCCTTTCAATTTGCAACTTATGATTGGATTGAACAAAGAGATCCCAACCCCAACCGACCTGGCCCTGAAGAATCTGGAGAGCCTCTTTGCACCTTCGGAGTTGGATGAGAACGGAGGCACGCTTCTGACCAGTTTCGTACCTCCACCAATTATCATACAAAGAAAGGGGATAATTCTGACTCCTCTGATAGTCGTTCACTCGCATATATAAGCGGAGTGCGACCTCGAGGTCACCTTCCCTCACCTTCCGGTCTCCCCTCTCACACTCTGACCTCATCTCAACAAACAACTTGGGCTGATTCTTTCTATTTTCCCAACCAACCATCGCCTGTTGCAGGGTTTGTAAGGCAGACTCCCGATCACCTACTGAATACTGGATCTCGGATAACCTCCACTTGGCCTCTGTAACTTGCTCCGTCTCCTCAGTTCCTTTGAAACCCAACCACAGTTCCAAAATATAGTTAGCCTTTGCCATCTTCTTATCCTGGAATAGAGAGTCTCCATATTCGTTCATCTTTTGAAGGAAGTTGTCCTTGTCTTGAGGAGGGACATCATTCACCAATTTATTCAACTGGGCCAACAACTCCGGATCCTTCCCCTCCTGTTCCTCTATTAGTTGCCATCGGACGGGGAACGTTGACTCGTGACCCGGACCCGAAATCTTTTCTCGTAATCTTAAGAAATCATACAGATACTTCCCATACCGTCTCTTATTACTAGAATAACACCCTTTGCAAATAATTGAATAGCTTATCTTTTCTAGAAGTTTTAAATTTAAGATATTGTCATCTCCTAGAATTGAGCTTTGTCTGTCGTAAGTCTCATCTAATGTCTTCAACTTTATTTCACTCATTTCTGGTCCTGTAGCGACTTCACTTTCTAATTCTAGACTTTCTTCCGCATTTGGTCCAAATGTAGTCTTGAATAGGGAAGAATTTTTTTCAGTGAAATAAGTAACGTCATCTATTATTTGACGCCTTGTCCGGAGAGGGTAGACGACACCGATGATTTTAATAGGGATTGTCTTGAACTCTGTGAAGAGTTCGAGATATTTGCAGTTGTGGTTCCAAACTGAGAGAAGGTGTCCAATTTCTGATCGAATGCAATCCAACAAACGATTTCCCTCAAAATGGTCGTTCCCAAATTCAATGTCAATGATTATTTTGGGTTGAATTCGACGGATTTCATCTTCTCCATCTTCCAAAATGCTAACGACGGAATGTGTCATTTCTCTGAGCTGTTGAACTTCCTGACCTTTGTCGAATGTATTAAGCTGGATGACTTGCTGTAGTAATCGATGAATGGAAACCAACTCATCTTCAGCCTTAACGAGACTGTATGTTTGAATAAGTTGAATGGCTTTCTCAACAGGATCGCCTTTCTTGAAAAATAGCTGCAGGAAATCCTTGCTAATTCTTTTCGGTTCAAAATAAGCAATATAATTAAGGATTTTTATTGCAAGTTCCCCAACATCATCATCTTCCCTTATTTTCTCCAAAGTGATTTGCCAAGTGGTTAGAGTTGTCAATTCGTACTTGTGCTCACATCTTAATGGATAACCCAGATATTCTTTTTTCATTGTTTCGAAGCGTTGAATGTAGTTGAAAATTGTGTAGCTTTTTTTTTCTGGAGAAATCTCCTTTTGCTCCCTGATATAGGCAATCGCTTGTTGTAATCCTAAAGGAAAATTCTGCATCACGAAACAGAGATCTTTGACATCTTCAGGGTTTTCATTTTTAAGTGACGATGAGACCAAAAAATGAGCCTCTTCATCTGGAAAAGTATCCACTTTGATTATTTCGCCGGCAACTCTGAGCATCTTTAGGTTTCTCGATGTAATCAGGAAGATACAGTCGTCTTCGGGATTTTTGGCGTTCATAAGGGAATCAGCTCCGTCATTGACCTCGTCAACGTTATCGATTATTATCAGCTTCTTTTTGGATGGGATTCTGGAAACGGATGTAAGAAACTTTGCCTCCATGCTTTTGGCATCCCTATCATCTTTTGCTGACGTTGACGGGAACTGGTTGGCCAATCGCTGTACAGAAGCGTCTAGGGTTTCTCTACTTTGGCCGTTAAGCCAAATCGTTGTAAATTGATGTTCTTTGTAGAAATGACGGGAGAAGCGCCTGGCAAACTCCGATTTTCCCATTCCACCCATACCCGTTACGGTGAACACGTATTCTTCATTTTCGAGAAAGCGTTCTCGGAGTAGTTCAAATTCCGTTGACCTTCCGGTAAAGTTCCCTACCTCTGGACTAACTTCAAATGAAACTGGTTCAGGATCATAATCCATCTTTATCAAGGTGGCGGTGGATAGAAAATCGTTAAGGCATTCCGCTTCTAGTTTCTCTAAAAATATCAAACCAATTGTACTAAACTATCAAATTGTGAGTATTGAGGAGTTCGAGTACGAGTTATCTTACCTGCAACCAGCCCAGAGTGTTTCTGCAGTTTCTCTGTTTCTGCAGCTTCCCTTTCTAAGCGGAGTCCTTCCTTCGCTTTCTTCAACAATTGCTTCCTTTCAATTTGCAACTTATGATTGGATTGAACAAAGAGATCCCAACCCCAACCGACCTGGCCCTGAAGAATCTGGAGAGCCTCTTTGCACCTTCGGAGTTGGATGAGAACGGAGGCACGCTTCTGACCAGTTTCGTACCTCCACCAATTATCATACAAAGAAAGGGGATAATTCTGACTCCTCTGATAGTCGTTCACTCGCATATATAAGCGGAGTGCGACCTCGAGGTCACCTTCCCTCACCTTCCGGTCTCCCCTCTCACACTCTGACCTCATCTCAACAAACAACTTGGGCTGATTCTTTCTATTTTCCCAACCAACCATCGCCTGTTGCAGGGTTTGTAAGGCAGACTCCCGATCACCTACTGAATACTGGATCTCGGATAACCTCCACTTGGCCTCTGTAACTTGCTCCGTCTCCTCAGTTCCTTTGAAACCCAACCACAGTTCCAAAATATAGTTAGCCTTTGCCATCTTCTTATCCTGGAATAGAGAGTCTCCATATTCGTTCATCTTTTGAAGGAAGTTGTCCTTGTCTTGAGGAGGGACATCATTCACCAATTTATTCAACTGGGCCAACAACTCCGGATCCTTCCCCTCCTGTTCCTCTATTAGTTGCCATCGGACGGGGAACGTTGACTCGTGACCCGGACCCGAAATCTTTTCTCGTAATCTTAAGAAATCATACAGATACTTCCCATACCGTCTCTTATTACTAGAATAACACCCTTTGCAAATAATTGAATAGCTTATCTTTTCTAGAAGTTTTAAATTTAAGATATTGTCATCTCCTAGAATTGAGCTTTGTCTGTCGTAAGTCTCATCTAATGTCTTCAACTTTATTTCACTCATTTCTGGTCCTGTAGCGACTTCACTTTCTAATTCTAGACTTTCTTCCGCATTTGGTCCAAATGTAGTCTTGAATAGGGAAGAATTTTTTTCAGTGAAATAAGTAACGTCATCTATTATTTGACGCCTTGTCCGGAGAGGGTAGACGACACCGATGATTTTAATAGGGATTGTCTTGAACTCTGTGAAGAGTTCGAGATATTTGCAGTTGTGGTTCCAAACTGAGAGAAGGTGTCCAATTTCTGATCGAATGCAATCCAACAAACGATTTCCCTCAAAATGGTCGTTCCCAAATTCAATGTCAATGATTATTTTGGGTTGAATTCGACGGATTTCATCTTCTCCATCTTCCAAAATGCTAACGACGGAATGTGTCATTTCTCTGAGCTGTTGAACTTCCTGACCTTTGTCGAATGTATTAAGCTGGATGACTTGCTGTAGTAATCGATGAATGGAAACCAACTCATCTTCAGCCTTAACGAGACTGTATGTTTGAATAAGTTGAATGGCTTTCTCAACAGGATCGCCTTTCTTGAAAAATAGCTGCAGGAAATCCTTGCTAATTCTTTTCGGTTCAAAATAAGCAATATAATTAAGGATTTTTATTGCAAGTTCCCCAACATCATCATCTTCCCTTATTTTCTCCAAAGTGATTTGCCAAGTGGTTAGAGTTGTCAATTCGTACTTGTGCTCACATCTTAATGGATAACCCAGATATTCTTTTTTCATTGTTTCGAAGCGTTGAATGTAGTTGAAAATTGTGTAGCTTTTTTTTTCTGGAGAAATCTCCTTTTGCTCCCTGATATAGGCAATCGCTTGTTGTAATCCTAAAGGAAAATTCTGCATCACGAAACAGAGATCTTTGACATCTTCAGGGTTTTCATTTTTAAGTGACGATGAGACCAAAAAATGAGCCTCTTCATCTGAAAAAGTATCCACTTTGATTATTTCGCCGGCAACTCTGAGCATCTTTAGGTTTTTCGATGTAATCAGGAAGACGCAGTCGTCTTCGGGATGTTTGGCATTGATAAGGGAATCAGCTCCGTCATTGACCTCGTCAACGTTATCGATTATTATCAGCTTCTTTTTGGATGGGATTCTGGAAACGGATGTAAGGAACCTTGTCTCCATTCGCATTGTTTTGGCATCCCTGTCATCTTTTGCTGACGTTGACGGGAATTGGATGGCCAATCGCTTTACAGAAGCGTCAAGGGTTTCTCTATTTTGGCCGTTAAGCCAAATCGTTGTAAATTGATGTTCTTTGTGGAAATGACGGGAGAAGCGCCTGACTAACTCCGATTTTCCCATTCCACCCATACCCGTTACGGTGAAAACGTAGTCTTCCTTTTTGAGGAAGCGTTTCTGGAGTAGTTCCAGTTCCGTTGATCTTCCAGTAAAGTTCCGTACTTCTTTACTAACTTCAAATGAAACTGGTTCAGGGTCATAGTCCATCTGTAGCAGGGTAGAGGTGGATGGAAATTCGTTCGGGAATTTGGCTTCTAGTTTCTCTAAAAATATTATCAACCCAATTGTACTAAAGTACCAAAGGAGTATTGTGTATTGAGGTGTTCGATTAGTTATCTTACCTGCAACAAGCCCGAAGTGTTTGCTTTTAAGTATTTTCCAAAGTTTGTAAACGGTGGCCTTGCTTCCACGGGTCGAATTCCAAACATTTAAAGCCTTGCCAAAGAACTCATTGAGTTGTGAGTTACTAATCCTCACAACATCAAGCTGTGGCAGGTTTAAAGAATTTAGGAACTTCATCCGGTTCTCAATAAGGTAGGAGTCACTCTCTAAGATATCCACAATCTTTTCTTGGATTTTTTGAGACAGCATTTTTTATCAAATTTTTGACAGCCGATTCTATTTCCTGTTAAGAAACGACAAGTTAAAAACTGATTCATAATGAAAGATGCGAGTATGAAAACATGGTAATGAGGATTCGGCATACCGTTTGACCTTGAATCTGCTTGGATGAAAAGTTATTCTGCAATTGTTTCGTGACACACCGAAGGTTGAGAGGGTTGATATCTCCTGACCTATTTTAAAATGCAATTTACATTTTGAATTAGCACAATTTCACAATAAATGAGTAAAATCTGAAAGAGACAAACCTTTTCTTGTTCAGAAATTCAAAATTTCAGAGTCAGACGGTGGAAACTATGTACTTTAATTAAAATAATTCCCCCTGCTTGTAAATTTTATTGATTTTTATACAAAATCCACTTCAGTTTCATTCAATTCTCAAGTGCGTGTTTCGTTTAAATCTCGCCGGGTTTCATAAGAGCAAACAATCCGGCTTATCAGTTCTTATCCTAAATGAGTATTTGCAATTGCAGGTGAATATATGAGACAAGAGAGCATTTACGACACTTACAATTACCCTTACTACTTGTCCCACAACTAAATTCCTGCAACTCGAAACGGGTAAATTAAGTTTATTATAATCTGAGTTTTAAAATCCCATTTTAATTTATTATAGATTTTATTAACTTCCTTTCTTAATTCTTTCTATTAAACTGGAGAAACATACTCGTGTAACAAAACCATACACATTATTTTATAGATTCTAAACAACTCAACGATTAAGCCTCCCAAATACAAACCTGATGAAATTTCTGAAATAAACATATCCTATATCTAAATGCATACAAGTTTTCTTAATTAAACATTAACTCATGAATACGTACTGAAATTTTCCGGTTTTTAGCCGGCATTCTTAGCCATTCCACTGAATATCGGAGTGTCAGTGTCGTGCGTGTGAAATCCAATACGAATTTGTAATGACTACAAAAAAAATTCAAAGGGAATTTTATTGCTGTGTCAGAACGTATTTATACGATTTCTATCGAATTCGGACACAAAATGTTAGAACCATAAAACTAAAAACTCTACAAACTACGTATTGTTTTTAAAATTTATAAATCAGGGAACTTATAAATTAATTGAAATCTCAAATTAAAAACCCAGCCCCAGTATGTAATTTCATAATTTTCTCGGAAGAAGAAGATAGGGGCACCTGACAGGAATGATTAACGAGCAAATGGGATAACAAATTACAGGTAAGCCCGACTCCCGAATCCCCTATACAGAACACAACCTAGAATTATAAAATCTCTCAATCCAATTATTCAAAATCACACTTTTTTATGTCCCATTATTAACATTACCTTATAGGTTCCCTATTTAAAACTGGGATATAAGATATAACACCTTACAAATGCATAACCTTTGGGGTTAATTTAGGAACAAAAAACAGACCCTCAGCTCAGGAACTCTGCTAAGGGTTTTAAAATTTGAAATCGTGTCTTCTTCATTCAGAGATTCAAGAAGTTGGTCCAAAATATCCAACCCTTTCCCTGTTTTTTAATTTCTTTTGGGAAATCGTAAAAAAACATTAATATTTTTGAGCCAAAAGGGTCATTTTCCAAAACAAAACTGGAGATGTAATTTTTTTATATCGAAATTTTAATGTTTTAGATCCTGAGGTAATTATGACGAAAGGGATAGTTCATCATCACCATCATCTCGTAATATCCTAATTGTTGAATTTCGTATGGGCTTCTGTATATACGTACTGGACATGAGAATTTCTAGTTGTTTTTTTTGTCATAAAACTAAAGTTAAAGTTCCTGCATTGTTGCTAATATATATCCGTTAAGCTAGTGTTACAATTGTAGAGCTGTTCAACTATATCCGTTTCCAAAATAGGATGTTAAACCGTAGTTGGTAAGCTAGTAAGATATCGCAATTGTGTAATTAGATCCCCCCGAAATAAGTGCCCACCCTTTGATTTTGAAGAGTTTGAAACAATCATCTCCTTCTCAAAACATTACAATTTTGGCAACTGTAATATTTTCCATTTTAGGAACACTAAATCCTCCGGAATAAAACCCCACCCCCTTATACATCCCCACCGATTTGGAGGTTGCAAAACAAAACGTTTTATAGAGCGTTCGTGCCAACAGTTTATGATTTGTGTTTTAAATGATTCCACCATTCAAAACTCTTAAAAATCCGCAAGGTAGAAAATCAACGATTGGATTGTGACAGATTAAACTCCGAAATTGAAGAATTTATACAAATTTTAGGAAGTAAATTTTTGGATTTGTAATTTTCGAATTGTTTTGAGACCGAAATGAAAACTTGAAATCTTATCAATCAATTTCCAAAATTTGCCAATACATCCCCAGGAGACCTAATTAGAGAAATGCGGTAATAGCATTTCTACTCGATAAAACTAGCCAATCAACATGAAATCTGCAACTTCGAAATTTTTCGTCTTAATAAATTGGCAACCACTTGCTCCGAATCTAAAAGCATGTATTTATCTTCAAAAAATCATGAAAAAAACAAATATCTGAAGAAACAATTTACGGAACTACATTTACCGGATCATAAAATGTCGGTAGAGTTATTAAAAAAAGGGATAAATCAATCTGACGCCATGCCGGGTCAATTATTTCAATAATTTCGACCCACAATCTACCCTCGGTGTTTTTACCAAGATTCTCTATCTATTTATAGTTACATTTACTCCATATGGACTTTGACTCTAAAAACTCTGAAAAGAACAGGATTATATGAATGAGGATGTGATATTGTTGTTGTTGTTATTATTGTTCTGTTTAGAGATCTCTTGTTAAAGGAAATTACACGTTCAACGTTCCCTTCAGTCAGGGAGAGGAGATGAAGGGATGAATACTAAGTAGATTAAGATTGGCTTCAGATTTTAGACTCTAATTTACTTGTACTCTTGATTTTATATGATTTTATAACGTATAGGTATACAGGGTTGAAGATTTTCTATGTATACAGGGTGTTTCACTTAAATATGAACTTTGAGAGGTGATTTTTGGTGTTATTAGTGGGAGTTTTTAAGCGACGCACCCTGTATAATAGATAATAGTTTTTGGCCTTTGGATTGATGTTCTGAATAATAATCGTTTGATATTGAATGGACAAAGGGTCAGTTTGGTCAGTTTCCCTTGTGTTTTTTTTTTGTATTCGCCTTGTTTTTGTTCCGTATTTTTGTAATAAAAGTTCTGGAAGGTTGAAGGTGTGGGTGTTTAGTATTCTTGGTCTGTCTGACCCAAATCCGGATTTTTTTTTTAATTTTGAAGGGATGATTACATTTTGATTTCAATTTAACCTCTTTTCTCCTGTTTTGTTCTCATTTACTTTCTAGGTTTTATTTTATTTTTTTAAATGAACTCGGAGCTGATCTGATTTGGAAATTAGAACGTGTAAATAATTAGGATTAAGAGTTTTATGCCCTTTTACAGAACTCTGATTTTGGACAGTTTATATATTTCACCTGTGTAGGACTAGAATAAAGTTTTTGCTAGAAATGAAGTAACGATAATGAATTTTTATTTAAATATCATCAAAACGGACTTGTATTTTATTTAATTAGTCAAATAATGAAAATTTAACAAAGTTGACATGACTCATAAAATTATAATATAAAGAATAAGCGTATTTTTTATATTAGCTTACTAAAAATATTAAATATATTTTGGCTTGTAAATATACACTATACACACTTTACAATTTAAAACAATCAAATATTATCCAATCAACTAAACAACAATTAAAACATAATTACAGTACGGCCTGCTAATAAATAGGAACATTTTCTAAACTCTGGCACTTATTAATACAATTAAATTGAGCAAATTCATTGATATGATAAAGGAAGCTCACTTACATTAATAATTCGTTTGCATTTTGAGGTTTCCTGAGCCTAAAATTAGCCTAATTTTAGATAAATAGTGGTTATTCTGTCATGATATCCCTGCATAGTACTTAAGTCTGACTAAACCATAACAGTTTACCTTCCCGATAGTGATACTACTGGCTGCTTAAAACTAACTGTATTAATTATCGTTTAATTAGTTAATTAACTTGCTAATTAGTGTAAACTAAAGTTTTAAATCCAGGTCAGTCCAAGAGGTCGTAGAGAGCCGTTATGTAAGACTGTGCCATTTGAAGTGTCTCGTATTTGGACAACTGTTGGTCCTTGCCGATTGACGGGAGAAAAGACCGCAACCGATCGAAGGCCACATTTAAGCTCTGCATCCGACGCCTCTCACGTGCATTTGCGGCCAGCCTCCGTTTCCGCATTACAACCGGGGTTACCTACAAAAACACCGACAATTCATTAGCAAAATTTATAGAATAAATATAGCCGAAATTATGTGGTAATAACGCTCTAAATAAATCCTCTCCGGATTAAGTGCCCACCCCTGTTCAAATACTTCTGGATCGAAATTGTTGATTTAAATGTAGTTTTTAATGCTCTCTGTTCCTATAAGAGCTACAGAAGTGGACTCCCCATGGGGACTTATTTCGAGATTTACAGTAAGCTATAACTCTAACATGAGGTTTTGATCCTCTAAATAAGTCCCCACCCATATCTTTTTGGCAAATGCCTCTGTTACTAACAATGGAACCTGTCTTCATGTTTAACTTCGATCTACTCGTGACTCGACTCGTGTCAAAAAATCAGAAAGAAAATTAGATTTTGAAACATGAAAATCGTTTTGAAAAGGTGGAGAACGGGAAGTTGTAGCTAAGCATGAAAAAAGGTTCCATTGTAAGTTGCATGGAAATCCTGAACCTTTTAAATAAGGACTCGCCTTGGGGAATTATTTAGAGACTACCGGCAAGACAAAAAAACTCTTTGAATTCATAGTAAATAGGAAAAAGTGACTATTAAATCAAGAGCTGAACTTAAAACCCGTAATTCCTATGCAAATTACCCACAGAACTTTCAGACTTCTAGTAACTAATGAAGACATAACTTGAAGAGTTGATAGCTTTCTTGTCTCTGTCAAACCACATCAAAGGAGTCGATCCAGCCGATGAAAAATTATGAAGAAGAAAGGTTCAATATATTTTTTAAATTGTAATTAGAATGTTGATGAGATGTGATAATTGCAATCGGAATCGCCAACAGGGCCATTAAATTAAATTACCGCACCCGACAAGCAAATTCATCTACAATAAACATCATTGCAAATATATTGGAAAAAGTTCCGGCTCATAGTCATAGTTATCTGATTTACTCTCCTGTTAAATTGGCAATTCGTATATTATAACTCGTACGTAAAAAATATTTATGGTAATCGTATAAGGATGTTGAACAAGTTTTTATGCAGTCATAATTTTAAATGTTCTGAACGTTTTAAAATTTAAATTCAATCCGGTACTCAAGCCCAAGTCTACTACTTCACCGAAATAAGTCCCCACCCCAGAATAAGCCACCCTTACTCTCAGGATTTACAGTAATAAATTCCAAAAAATCAAAACAATTACCTGAGGTGTATTCCTCCTGGATCGGGGCTCGCTCTTCTTAGCCCCTCGCCCCCTGCCCTTCTGACTCTTCCCTCTAGCCTTGCCCCCGATTTTCGACATCTCACTCCCAATGCCGAAACTGTCGAAATTCTCACCATCCTCACTATTAAAACTGTCCATCTCAGAAGAAAGGCCTGAGCCCTCAGGGTCAGGGTCCGTAACTCCCTTAAGGTCATCCACTAAAATGTCAAATCTGTCTCTTGTCAGAAAACTCTGAGCGAATCGGATCGTACTCTTGTACTCCTCATTACTACTATCACAACTCCCCTTATTCTCAACTTTCCCCAGGAGACCCTTAAGGGTTCTCGTCTTAAACTTCCCATCCATTTCCGATTCATTACTAGAGTCAATGATAATACTATTGATCGAACTGGTTATAACCGGATCGGCTGTTGCATAATTAAATGCCAAATCAGCTTCCCGAAGCCGGGCCAACAAACCGGAAGTTGTCACAACGGAGAGGAGTAAGCTGTCCATTTGATTGTCCTCGTATTTAATGTCTGTCGTCTCTCTGTTAAAGGCTTGGAATTCCTCTGCTTTAATTTCATGAACTTCCGTCATTTTTAAATTTAATTGTCGGACTTATTATTCTTGTCAAAAAACTGGACTCAAAGTCCCAGTTCCAGCCGGTTCGAGAGGACCAAAGGTACTGAAGTCAGGATGAGCCAGGAACACGTTTTTAATTCAGTAACTTTTCAAGTCTCTCTTACCTTGCCTTAGGTCTGTTCTTATTATTACGGGGATGGGGATAAGAAAAAGAGGCTCGGGCCAAGAAACTACCAGTTTCATTTGTAAAAAATGTTACGTAAGTCAGGGCTATAGATTATACGTTATATAAGTAGGGTATGATTTTTGAGGGCTGAGGTCCCTTGTCAGGTACATGGTCTTAAATGAGGAGTAGCTGATGGTGTTGGCTTTTGATGAGCCCTTCTGCTCTTCTGGTTTTCGAAGTTAAGAAAAAAAGTAAGATTTGAGGAAGGCTGCACTATTTTATATCTTTTTAGGTAGGTTCTGGTCTGGTTTTAATTCCGCTTTTTTGTCAAGTTTTTAAGTTTTAAGGGGCCCCTAGAGTGCTCTTATATATTAGGTAGTTTTAGGTAGTTCATAGTTAAAGTTTCCGATAAGCCCTCCGGGGCACGAGATTTCTGAGAGGAGGCAAGTTTGGGCTCGAGATGTGCTTCTGGGCATTTGATTTTTTAAGCTTGTTGGATATGGTTGGTGTTTCTGCTCTTAATTCAATGTTTTTGATCTGTAATCAGGGAGGAATTTGAGGATTCCTTGGATTTAAAATGTTGCTTGGATTTCCAGAGAATTTGCTCTGAAATTTGTTGGGCAATGCCGGCTTTGAACTTTGAATTGAAGTTAATTGTATTGTATACGTACCTTTAAGGTTGTTTTTGCAAAATTGGGAAAAAGAATTCAATTATGAATAGGGAATTGTAAAACTACATTAAATTTTTTAATATTAATACACTAAATCAGAATACATCAGCACAGTAGCGAACGATCCAACAATCTATTAACTTCTAAAAAATACAAGCTCAAGCAGAACTGTAGAAATGGCGTGCAGAATGATTACAAAGATTTGACTAAAAATTAAGCCGTCATAAGAAGTAATTCTTTTAACCTTACAGTTGGGCTAATATTATTACCTATTTTGAGGAGAAAATTATAATTATGACGACTCATTCAAATACACTAAAATATAATGTTATTGTAATTGTAACATGGACTTGTCGTGTGAATTGGTAATCTTCTCCGCTAATTAATTTTATAAATTCTCGGAAAATTATAAAAAAACCTCAAATTTTTTCGACTTTCCGGAATCAATAGAACTCGTAAATAAAATGCAGATTAACAATAATCTGCTCAAATGATGAAATATCCTGCATATTCTATTTTAACCAGATTATCATCTTTTCAAACTGAAATAAAATTCAAAATATCTAACTTGAGTCTACAACGTCCAACATGGAAAACAAACCACAGAATCGGAAGAATAATAATAAATTCTATTCATTATTCCCTCGTATCATAAAAATGTAACAATATTTCCAGATTTCTATTAAAAAAAACTCAACCCGACCAAACCGATATTATTATTATTATTATTATCTTTCTACCTGTTTATAACTGATTACCTTCAGATTTCATTACACATCACTTGCACTCTCTTCCATCTCTTTGATGATGTCACAAAAAACAGAACGGGTTACCCGATACTCCTTAATAATATAATATAAAATAGGATCAAAAATCAAATCTCATATAATATAATTTATATTATTACATCAGTTTCTAGCTTATTGAAGTCTACCGTAAGTCCCGGTATAAGTCCCCAGGCAGTTTTTAAAACCCTTCAAAAGGGTGGGGATTTATTCCGGTGACAATTAATGTAAAAAATTCACTGTTTCTAATCATAATTTACACAAGCTCTTAAAATCTGAGCTGAAACCGTATTTTTTATCGTTTTTGTATAATTTGACCACGATTTATATGATTTAAGCTTATTAAACGATACAACCATCCTCCAAGCTGGGGACTTATTTCGGTGGGCAGTTATTCCGTGATTTCCAGTATGTTTTAGAAACTTTAGCTCATTGATACCTCCTTGCTTGAGTCCTTGAAGGACCCTCTGCCCCTTATCATTAAATCATCTTTACAATCCTATAATAAAAAGTGAAATCATATACCTGTTTTAAGTCTCTGACTTCTGAAAAACAATGAAAAACCCGAAATTAATACAATTGAATATCGAGGACTGGATTTGTTGTTTTTAAAACACAATATATATTTTAATAATACACTGTGGGAAGGTATAATAAGATCACAGATTTGAGATATGAGATGTCTGTGGTTTTAACTCTCGTTTTTTTTTTCTAAAAAAATAAGTGAGCTTGTGCAGGTAGTGGATTGGGAAGATTGACTTTAATATTTAATTGACGGATTGAAGCCGAGGATTTCAATTTTTCAAATTATGAATTAGAATTAGATTGGACGAAGGGGTATCAACTAAACCACAGGAGACATCCTCATTACCTTTATTAACTCCATGAATTATTAATTAGTTACAATTTATTCCGGATTCCAATTCTATCCGCATTTTTTGCTCCTGTCCTTATCCCTTGTTTCTGAATTCTGAGGGTTGTTTATGAAGTGAGGCTTTAGCTTAGCGTCACTTTATCCCAAACTTAAGTCATGGCATCAATATTTTGTCCATATACCATAACTGTCTTACCTTTAAACAAAGAAAACATGTTAAATCGTCAAAAACACCCAAAACAAAATTTTACCCAATTGTCGGGGTTAATTTCAAAAGTGCTTTCAATTAGATTCGTGTTTTTAATTGTGAATTTAAAATCTAATTGTTAATAAAAATAGCGCTTTTCCCTCACTGAAATCTTCGGAAAGTGTTTAGAAAATAATTTAACCACAGAAATTCATTAAACACGTTTTATTGATTGCGATTTCAAAAATAAATATTCATTCCGAAGCATTTGTAGGTTAAATTCATGCTAATTGTGACCATAAACAGTAGATTTGCATCTTGTAATCCAATTCGAGAAATTCGATCGGCAATCTCATTGTCAGCATTACAATTTTAAAATGGCTCTTATTCTTCTAGTCATCGGTATGAATTTGACGAGCTATTCCTTAAATTATTTCAAAAACGACCATTTAATTCACATGCCAGAATTTAAATCCCATAAACTGTTCCTTAACCAGATCAAGCAAGATAAACCGATTGAAAACATCTTCGAATTCATGGAAAAATAAGCAGAATGATCAGAAATTGACAGAAATTAATACAAAATTCCGAGAGATTGATAATCCTGCTGAAAAACTGACTAAAAATTAATAAGCCAACCTTCTTTCATTTTAAACTATGAACTTTCAGTTTTAAAATGCTTATTTAATGATCTTTCAGTATTCAGTCTGTAAAAAAATTACAGTTTTTTACCCAAGAAAAAGGGACGTCTGCCCCAACTGCCACTAAACTGACTGACGAGGGCTTGGAATTTTTGGATTTATTCAATGAACTTTTCCATAACTTTCAGTCTAGTTAAAAAAACCTTGGGCTGTTCATAAATTTCGTTTTTAAAATTGAAAATTTTGAACTTCAGAAACGAATGTAATAGCAATATTTTATTGCTAAAATATATTGTAAGATACGGAGGCAGAGATATGAACGAGCCGTGGTTGTTGTGTCTGGTGCCGAATCCTCATCAGCAGAACAACAAATCATTTTAAATGAGCTGTACCTTTCTATCCAATTTCAAATCTGAATCTTGATTCCTCATCTGATCTCTTCTAATCTTTCAGAGGATCATCCGATAATCCCCCACATGCATAATCCATTCCAAATTTACAATTCTTGCTTCTTTACCAACTTTTAATAAGAATAAAAGCTGGATTTTGGATCCGTTTTTAAGGCCGTAACTTCCAATGGTGATTTTTTATGAGATTGGAAGAATGGAATCGAGTAAAAATCGATTTCACTTTAAAATACAACTTTAAAAAACCTTAGAGTATATAAAATAATAAAATAACTTATTTATATTATTATACTCTAAGAAAAAAATTGATTAAAATTTGGAACCTTGATTACAAGATTATCGCAGGGAACGCAAATATCTAAAAGTTTCAAAATTACTTAAACTACTGATAAAGATAGAATTGGATTTGAAGCTCGTGCGTTTCAAATACTAAATATTTCAATGCAAAAAAAGATTGAAAAAGAAATGATTTAATAATATTTATAATTAATATTATATTGTCTTAACTCAGTAGGATTCATACAAATCTATCATAGATGAATCTCATAAATTCAGTAGCCCAATCAAAGGTTATTTAATTTTAAGCTCAAATAATTCGATAAATCTACCTGTTTAAAAAAATCGCCTCTATAATTACTCGTAAAACTACCAGAAAGAACCAAATTTTTACACCCATCTCTTAAAAAATGCATTTTTTAACCCAAAATAAATACATCTTTAATAATTTTTAATATCCTCCTCCAATAGGTGCTAGATAGTTCTCAACCCGAACATATTCTATACCATTTTATCGCAAATAGAATTTAGATCCCGAATCTGCAGTAAAACCCGTAGCTTTCTTAAAATAAACCCCAAAAACCGGGTAAAAATCCTATTTTTATTCATATTTATAACCTAAAAAACCCACAAATTCCATCGTCCAGTTTCCCAACTGATTAACAAACCTCATCACCCAGCGTCCAGGTGTAGGGGATTTAGGTAGCTTGGTCTGTGTCTGATAACTCTAGCTATATGATTACCCATGCCTGGAGATAGAGATAACTTATCGATATCGATGTATCGACATTCGACAAGTAACCGGATTATTCAAGATTCAAATGAGGAGGTGGCAAAGGAGCCATTAAGCCCTCATTTGAATACCCTGACTTCCAGTTTTGAATTTGACTACCGAAACAAACCCAGTTTTTACCGGAATGACCTTAATAATCATAAAGATTATGTTTGGGTATTAAAACTGTTTTTTTTTTCTACAGAATAATGAATACTTTATCCTATCACCTATACTAAATCCGATACATTTCTTGAGAGGTTAAGATCCTATAATTTCCTAATGATTACATTATAAACTCGTATATATTGTAAGGAGCTTATCGAATATCGAATCATAGGGAAATAAAAAAACTAGGTTAATGCTCTCTGGACTTGTCTCCGGGGAATTTAACGGCATTTTTTTATTGATCGTTTGATCAGTAAATACAAGAGAGTACTTGAGGGCCTGTTTATTCCAGAGTTAGGCATTACTGCATTTTACATAACTTCTACTACAATCTCTAACCCCGTAAATGAATGACCTGATTTTTTTATTAACTTTAATTTCAAAACTATTTAAATTATAGGGCTCATTCCTGAGCATTTAATTCCATCAATAAAAATTCTATCATTTTACAGGAGCTGGAATTTGGATTATAATAATAGAACTGCGGCTGGGTGGATTGGAGTTGAAACTGCTGCTTGGAATTGTTAATTTAAAGGAATCATTCAAATTGGAGACTCTGGTTTTATTGTTTTATTGAGACCACCCTGGACTTAATTGTAAGGTAAATATTCAGAGTTAGATACGAATACTAAAGGGATCGGTACAAGGTGACACTTGTAAAAGCATAGGAAATAATCATGAGGATAAATGATAAGGCTGATTAAAAACTACTACTGATTTTACCTCGTCCACAAGGACAAATCTGATTGTTAAGTTAATAAAATAATTACACCGAAGATGACTGTGTGGCATGGAACATGGAACTATTTAAAGTACGTGTTTGTATAGTGTATTTAGAACACGGAGTGCTATATGCTGAAGAACCCGTTCTTTAAGCTTGTTATTTAATTATTTAAACGTAAATAAAAGCAAGTTTTAAATTTTAGAACTAGTGAAACAAAGCGGTGTACGAATTAAATGCCTTAAAACCGCAAAATTTAAGATTAATTGTCATTTATAATCATAATTCAAGCCCAAAACCAGCCGAAAGTCTTTAAACTTTAGTGAAACTAAATCCGTAAGATCCTCTGCAATTAAATTATTAAAACATTTAAAATTTAAGCCAAAACTCAAAATCCACAAGGGTATCGTATATCATGTTTTTTCGAGCTCAAAAAAAATCTCACTACTTGTGTAATACATGTACAAAATCCTACTCAACACTTGAGCATCAAATCCAATGGACTCGTAGGGCTAACCATTTAACAATTTAAGTAAAGTAAATTAATGGGCTGAGGACGGCAATAAATTTCCGAAAATTAACAGCGATTTTTTAAAAATATCTAGTCATTAGGCTTGAGGGTTTAAAGCATCTAAATGATATTCCGATTTTTATTTGAAACAGGAGAATGTTGTAAAAGCGGTGGACGTTTGTACAAACAAGCCGACCGAGATTTAATATTTAATTAGCCGATCAAGAACGTTCGTTAGGAGCAGGAGCCTTATTAGAACAGAAGGAGTTATTTAATCCTGAACTTTACTCTCCGGAATATTTAATTTTTAATATTTCAATTATTTAATTACAGAGGAGATGGGCCACTGGCGAGGATTCTAGTTCGAGGCGAGTTATTGGGGCTAGATTAATTATTTCAGGCTTTTGGGTTGGATTTTTGTCTTGTTTTAGATATTGATACGGTAATGAGTTTATTCGGTAATGAGTTGATTGTAATGAATTTATGGTAACGAGCTCTCCGTAGGAACGTTATTGAATACTGTTAAAAAAAGGACGTAGTATTGTGGGACTACATTTACTACTGATTTTAAGTTTTAAAACTGCCGTTGGCTAAGTTTTTAGAGGATTTTTAACACAATTCTTAAATTAAATTCAGTAGCTATGCTTTTTAAAATTATGAACTCAAAAGTACATTAAGTTGGGGGATTTATTACGGGGATGGGGACTTATTTGAGGATATTTGAATTCTAAACCACGAATTGCGCGAACGAAGTTTTTTGTGAGAGGATGTGTAAACCTCTTATGGAATCATCGATTTTTAATACCTCTGTATGTATAGTTAAATTATAATTAAAGGATTTAATTATACTGCAGTCTAATTGCGGTTATAATTATACTCCTTAAGCTATACAGACTCTCCATATATCCTTACGGTTGTGTGATTCTGATTAGGTACTTAACCAACCGAGTATTTATTTACTGGCATAATTATGGTAAACCTATGCAATTACAATTTATAATATAGGATCCTTAAACGTGGTAATGAGTAGGTGTGCTATTTACACCTTTTGTAGAATAAAACTAACCCCTTCGTCTGATTATTCGGGGCTGGCCGATGGATTTTTTTATCTGAAGAATAAAATTTGAAATTTCATGAAATTTTGAGACCTGATCTTCAAAAAACAAAAATTAGTAGTAAGATTTTATTAAAATTGCGTGTAATTTAAAAAATCTCCAAATTCATTACAAAAAACACGTTCCAGATTATTATAAAAACCCAAATCTGATTCGGAGATTAGAAGACTGACCAATGGCTATTTTTAGCCTATTAATCTCAACTCTATTTTTAGAACACAAATCTGACTCTTGATTACAGGTAATTTTTTGTTATCCCTGTCTCTGTCTATGAATGCTAAACTCTAAAGTAAGTTGTCCAGTTTGTTCTTGTTCTGGTCTTAAAAATAAATAAATAACTAAAGATAAAGGTTTGTCAAGCTGAGGAAATGGGCCGAAAAGTAAATCACTTTTTATTGCTCTCTCTTCAGAATCTCCGGCTTTTTTTAAAGATCAGTCCACGAGATCATTAATCTTCTGACCCGAACTCCTCTTCGGCTGGGACGTATACAAACAATAAAACTGTCATTTTCGGGACTCGTGACATTTTTGTTGACAATGTTGACATTTCTATTCTGACTGACTATGTCTGACTATATCCTTAAGCTGGAGACGGTAATTCAGTAAAAATGTAGCTTAAAAAACTAGGAGATACCATATTAAACATTACTACTGACCTACCGATCATCATTATCATCAGTTTTCAAGGACTGCCCATAAATATATTGATAGAATTGTTGTTGTTTTTGTTGTTGTTGTTGGCATTTTACAGGTGGTATACCTTGCAGTAAGATTAATATTATTTTTTTGGCACATGGTCGATCAGTATGGACGGCCCTAAAACTACTGTAACTCTCTAACTAACTATTCTATTATCTTATCTTAATATTGTAAGTAAGTCTAGTCCGTTTTTTGTGCTTGTGAAAGACAATAATCACCGTATTACTACAATTACTAATGAATGTCCTCTGTCTGCTCATAACTTTTAAATAATAACCTGAGCCTGATTATTTTTACGACTCGTCACCGCTCGTAAATATCCTACAGTTTTCTGTGGAATTTCAAATATTCTCAGAGCTTAAAGTCTCCGTTTTTGGGAAAAAAATAAGAAATTCCAAAACCTCTCATCTCTCTTAGAAATCAAAATAAAATTTTATTAATTTGAACAACTTGATTTATTCCCCATAAATTTAACTACTATAATAAAATGTAAAGCAAATATTGGGGAGTTATTTCGGGGCTAAAACCGGAATAAGAACCTCATTATTTACTCCGTTTTAATAAAAACCTAAAAATCTCCAAAAGATTAAAACCTCAAACTTTAAAGTCAATTCATTAGACTCCGGAGGTGCATTTGTCTGAAGTCCGTTTGTCGGTAAGGCACCCAACCCACCTTGCCATAACCCTAACTGTAACTATAAATATAAACTGTTCTAAGTATAAGCACCTACAGCCCAATCCAATTAGTTCACCTGGGCGAAATCAGTCAATTTTCTTTCGAAATTTCGAAATTAATTTCCGAAAGCGGATTTCCAATCAGTTTAGCCCTTCAGGAATCCGCAAAGCCTGGTTAGTTAATTACTTGAACTGTATCTAGTGGATTAGGGCTACTTAAGGGCAGAACCCACATGGGCCCTTGGGTCGTATGGAGTTTGGTCAATTAGTTGGCCACAAGGGTCCACTTCCTAATGATCGATTACCGTCAACCGGCCTCTTTTACCGATTTTTACCGGATTTTTAGGGACTTTTAAGAATGATCTATTCCCTACCCCCAACATCTTCGACAATTCGGCATTGCCGGCTAAATGAGCTGATTTATTGTGTTTTTAAAGGGGATTTTTGAAAAACCAACGGGTCCTTAGCCACGGGATCAGGGTTCATGTTGTGATACATTGAGATACTTATGGGATTTAGGATTTACGATCCCTATCTTTTGCAGGAGGTGGGGGAGTGGGCTTGGCTCGTGCTGATTTCTCAATGAAAAATGAAGGCCAATTCCCGACCTTTGAACTTCTTTTGAGGAGATATTAGTGCAGAGTTAGATCACAATAGGGAACGTAATTGTAATTAGAAAAATTTGTACAAAATTGGTTCAAAATCGGCATTTTCTTTGGACCATTTTTTGGTTAATGAATTACTCGTAGAAAAGTACCGTAAGTATCTAAATAAGCGCCCTCCGGGGAGTAAATTTCAAATACCAATAAATTGTAGGTAAAAGTCAGGGTGGGGACTTATTTCGATGTTTTAGCATGAGTATTTAGTGAAACGTCTTCGTACGTTAGTGTGTTTTTTAATTAACAAGGATTTATGTATAGAGGCACCACGACGAGACTACTTTGATACAGAACCTTGGATATTGTATCAAATATCCAGGATTAAAGACTGACAATTAACCTCCGTATCTAAAGTACCTGTATATCCTAATTTAGGTCACGGAGATAACTATAAAACAATACCTTAAATCAAGAGCCAATGTTCCTAAAATTAGTCCAGAGGTAACTGATACGAACTGATTGAAAAGAGGCTTGTCACAAGCTCTGGAACCATTTCCAATATGGTTATTGTCATTGTTATTATATCTCAGGGATTGGTTTACGTTTTTACGTATCAAAGAAGCTGGAAACAATAAAATTAGTATTCAGTCTCCCGTGTCGTCCTATATCGACTCTCAGACTCGCGTATCAAATGACATTAGGAACGGCTAATTGGGAGCCTCAATAAAACTGTAAACTGTAATGAACCGTTAACCTCAATATACAGCTATTGATTTTTCGTGTGATCTTGGAACCTGTAGAGTGTTGACTAAATTTTTTTCAAAACATAAGAAGTACAAGAAGCAATTAATCTAACGAAATCTGAAATATTCTACAATTCCTCAAATATAACCCTGGGAAATGTAGTCCCGTGCAAACATAATTAAATTTTCGTAATATTTTGTTATAAAAAATCTAAAATATTTCACCACAGCCATTGGGAATTACAAAATCGTCTAAAAATAAAAGCCCCTCTTTAAAAAGCTTTAAACAATAAAATCCCCATGGGACTGTATTTCGAAATTTACGGTAACTCTCTTTTTTAGAGCAAATATATTTTGACAGATCAAAATTAAAAACGCTTACACTGTGTCGATATGAAAAATCGCAAAAGTTATCCTATTGACCCGGTTGATTTAAGCTTAAAACGCCCAAGTCAAAATTCAGCCAAGTTTTAAATTAAACCTATTACTAAAGATCAAATTTTAAGTCAAGTCAAGACTAAGGGTCAATTTAAGAAACTTCTCTTCATTCTTCATAAGATCCCACACCGACTCTATCCCTATAAAATGAATGAGATGGACCACAAACCGCAACTTAAACCACCGTAAAAATTTATTATTTTAAAATTAACTCCGACGAAATCTGAGATCCGAATAAAAAATTTACAGAAGTCAAAAGTCAGTAGAATAAGGCTTAAGGGCCTGATTATCATTCTACGATTTGATAATCTACACAAGTCCAGCTGCATCCATCTCCTCAACAATGAATTCAACAATCCCCTCTGTCCAGTCCTCCAGTCCATACATTTTTAGAATCAGAAAAATCCACCTTGTCTCTCAACAATGAAAAAAAACAAGTCCAGTTTCCTCTACTATTATACTACCGGTTTATTTTATATATTATTTTGTATAATGATCTCTGGGCTATCTTTGAATCCTAATCTTCAAGTACCTCAAGGCTCCGTCCATCACTTCTTCACTTGTTATTAAAACTGGGTCAACCGAGCCTGGAATACTAAATGACCAAAAACCGGAGGTTTCTAATCTTGGAAAAACGATGGGAAAAAATTATTTAAATACTGGGATATATCCCTTGAACTGTTGACTCTTCTATATGTAATCAGTCTCTGTTCCAGCTATTATTCTAGTATTATTTTATATATTATTAGTTTTTGATATTTTTCATGAATCTACTTCTGCGGCTGCAGGATAGAATTTTAATAAATCTCCGGCTTTGTTAAGGGCCGTTCGGGTGGAGGATGTTATTTTGGGTGAAAAATATAAATCTCACAACAAACTACTATGTACAAGCGTTTTTTAAAGTCACTCTTTAACCTCTTGGAGTCGAGACAGAATTTATGAACGCTCTTGAGCAACTGATAATGATGGCATGTAGGTAGTAGGTAGTAGGTACTGTGCTAGGAGATTAGTTCTGGGATCATTTGGATTTTGAATATCATTAGACTAACAATATAAGATTAGATTGGGGAGATGGATGGTCATCCTTTGCCCTGTTTTTTTTTCATTCTTAAAAATAAAAATAAGCGTGCCCTCACCGTTATAAGTCACGTCCAGTCAAATTAAGCCGAGCCAGGTTTTTTTTAATGATTTTAAAATTTTAAAACCTTTTAAATGACCGGCATCCTTTTTTCCTCTCCACCGATTTTTATCCTAGGAATTAATATAAATGAACTGGATATTTTTACAATTTTCCAAGGCTCAGGAGGTCTGAATTAGGTCGGAATCAAAAACTTGGAGCCAGGACTGAGTATAATTAGAAATATAAATTACCTAGAAATTTTTACGGAAAATTTTCCTGGAGAAATTAAGAAAAAATCTTATGATTTTTTTAAAAGAAGCTTTCCTTTTCATTGAGAAAAGGTAGCCCCTTTGCTTATTAAAAATACAAATAGTAATGAATTAGAAGGTTACAAATTGCCTTTAATTTACCGATACCAGAGCATATGGAGGTAGTCGATTAAATAATGTTCTCCTAACCTATCTCATCTCGTAAATGACTCGGCAGTTTAATTGTGACGATTTCACAATGAGATCGAGCTTGAATGGGCTGGAATAATGGGGTCTTGGGGCTAGTGTTGAAGGTTTTATAAAGGACTCTTGAATGGACTTGGATCCTTGAGTTTAAAAAATTTAAAATGTCAAAATTTAAAAAAATCGAGGATTTTAAATAGAAATTACTTACCTTTTTCACACCTCAACTTTGTAAGAATTGCTGCTTTTACTTTCGATTTCTAAAGATCTGGGGTTATTCTGCAGTTAATTTAGAATCAGATGTTACTTTAATGTGTAATTGAGTTACTTGGATTAGGGATGTCAGGTTGGTTGGTGTTGGTACTGAATGAACTGTTATCAAAATCAGAGGTCTGTTTATAGTAAGTCATATTTTTATATAAAAAAATTGACAGAATTATTGAGCTTGTGATTTAGTTTTGGGACATTTGCTCTTTTGCTACCATTTGTATTATATAGTTTCTTTTAAGAGGTCCTGGAACTAAATATCAACCTCTATACATTCTTCACACCTTAATTGTTTTAAACAGCTAGTTTGTAAGTAGTTTACGGACAGTCCTTTGATCTACCAGGTCATTTAGTTCTTGGATTTTATTGCGTTCCAATATCCAAGGTTTTTTTTTACAGAAGAAAGATGAAATTGTCATTGTCAGTCGAAGAAATCCAAATCATTGTTAGATTTTTAAAGTTAATTCAGGATATTGATTGAGCTCACAATAAGATTTCTTAATTATTATCTTAAGGTTACCTACACAGAAAATACAATAAATGTCTACCTGTGAAGTCGTAAGTGCCACCCGGATTTTTATTTTCCAGAAATTCATTCAATTGTTAAGCTCTTGGCTTCATAGTAGAGCTAGAAAAAGGGTTTTTGTTCAGAAAAGATTCGGATTAAAGTGGAACATCTCTTTGGAATGAAGATGTTTTCGAATGTGGAATCAATTAAGAACTACTTTCATTTTCTGGGTTTTCTTTTCTGTAGTTAAAGAGTAAAGTAAGTTTATCTGTGGATTTCTAAAAAGCTCTCATAAAGCAGATTAAAAACGCGTCAAAAGCAACATTTGCGTTAGTTCCGATTAGTAGAAATTATTGTCATTCTGTAAGCAGAAATTGACCGTTTCATAAATGGTCATTTAGATCGATTGTTATGAATATTTCTATATATTGAAGACCGGAAATTTATCTCTCGCTGTTGAGTGTCGTGTTTTGATATTCAATTGTTCGGATCCAGCAAATAAAAAATGCAATCTCTTAAAAGGGTTTCCCATTGCATGATCGGAAGTCAAATAAATGTTCGTCGTGTTTTACGCAACATTCAATCATCCAAAAAAAAATATCTCGTATATCGATTGCTTTTATTAAATTAAAGAAGAACCACCGAAACTTGGACTCCAACCGTGGTTCAATATCAGACTCATATTCAAACTCCTTTTGGAAGCACACTAATAATCAGACATCCAGAATTATATCATTAAAAGCGCTCTGCAAAATGTCTAAATACTGCAATAACTTAACTATTTCTTATTTACTCTACTCCACTCTTATACTGTTCAAAAACATTGCGAAAGTGACTTCCTCAACGATGACAATAGACGAAGGTGAAGGTATCGACAGTTTCATAAACGACCTTATGGGGCCCTGCCACGTGAATTTAATTTCCTTAAACCCCGTGTCTTTCGACAGGCCAATAAATCGGAATCCTCTAACGAGCCGAACAGTCGAAGAATCGCAAAATTATTACAATCCGGTAAAGCTGAATAAAACGGTTGACTCTTCAAGAGTCCGCGGAATCGGTTGCATCTACGCTACCACATCTTTGACCTCGAACTGTCATCGAGGTCATTTGAAAGGACACACCCGGCAAGCATAAGACGATTTCTAGGATCCGCCCTTAAGGAAGCCAATAGATTCTTCCACTATTCCTTCTATTCAAAAGAGGGTGGCGGAATCGAACGGATCAGTGTGGAAACTAGAGCCGAATTAAACTATTTTATATTTTTTTCGACAAAGTCAACCTGGAAAGACATTGAACGGTCGTTAAATTTAAAGCTTTATGACATTGGTCCTTTTTTACAGGCCAGATTCAGTTCAGAAATACGGCAAATAGACGTGTCGAAGGTGGCAGTGCTCTTCCTTCCCGAAAATGGCAAAATTAGACGCTTGAGAAATAGCGGGAAAGTTCAAAACCCATACTACTTCTGCTACTACTGCCAGGAGCAGTATTCCAGTTCTGGCCTAAATCAACTCTTAGAAGTCCCTTACGAACTTCTTATAAGTCCGTCTAGCTTTTATGAATTCAGTCGAAAATTCGCTCCGAAGCGTTTTAAACTGTACGAATCAGAAGGGACCAGTACAGGGGAAAATGTAGAGGCAATTAACCAGGTTTTAGAAAAAAATCCATTCCGACTTCCGTTCACGGTTTCCGGTTCCAAAGTCCTGTTCCTCCATTATTTGGCGAAGGTGCTTCTGTCCCAAAGCAACTCGTCGGGGGACATAACAAGTTCCGATAGGGTCATCACACCTCTAATCTATCCTGGGGTCAAAACTGTGCAGAATCAAGTGAGCGCTTTTTTTGGACCTACTTATACAGACATGGACGAGGGCACTGTCATCACGGAAACGGAGGAATATAAGTTTCTCACCTGCTTTGCAACTCGGCCCCTGAGTTTCGAATTTTACAGCCGCCCATTCGGGTGGAAACTATGGCTGGGCTACGGTATTTCAAATCTGCTCTTAGCCTTCGTTTTACACGGATTTATTAAAAAGTACGGTCTTCTAACGACTGAAAACAGACACTTCTCGCCGTTTTTTCTAATGCTTAGTTACGTCTTCGAGGCATCTTACTCCGTACCAGGATCAGTCAATAAGACATCCTTCTTTAGGGTCACTTGTGGTCTTTGGTTTCTGCTGAATATAATATTCACAAACGCTTATAAGGGAATAGCAATCACGTGGCTAAATGTGCCCCCAACGGGGCAGAGTATTAGCGAATTTCGACAACTGTACACTCCCAATTCGTCCACGATCGCAAACCCCGAAGGGCACCTCGTTTTTTCTAACCCTCCTCCGGACTTTAACGTACTTATTAAGATAACTCATGATATCTCTAGTGGTTGTTCACGTGAAGATATTAAAAAATATAGGGAGTCCTACGCCTTTTGCTCAACCTTCGTCATGGAGTTACAATTCTTCGTCATGACGCTAAAGCGGATTTATCAAACAGAAGACGTTGTCGGAAAAACAATCGAGGAAAGCGTTGCAATCGACCTAAGCCGTTTGAATAACTGGTACAACCCTCCAGAACGGTTTATGGGGGAACCACCCCTACCATTTGTTTCGGCGGTCGAAGCCGAGCTAGTGGAATGTGGACGAACGGTTTTTGTCGAAACGGGGTCGAAAATTCGACGGGAGGCGGAGTATTTGTCGAATCATTACCATTCGAAAGAGTGGAAGATTTCGACAGATAAGCTCTTTACTAAAACTATCGGGTGGAATTTTCCGAAACTTGAGGGCTCTCCTGTTTACCGTCATTTTCAAGGGCTACATCAGTCTGGGATTTATGACAAGATCGAGGAGTATTTTACAAAAGCGGAGTATCGACAACGGTTGACCTTTACCTTGAGTAATAACGGTAAGGAATTTGAGGAACGGGTCAAGGCTATTAATTTGTCGGATAATATTCAAACGATATTTTTCATATATTTAACGGGTGTTTTGCTTTGTTTGTCGATGATTGGGTTTGAAGTTAGGCGGGATTTTGTGAGCGTGGTTGTAGGAAATGCAAGAGTGGTATGGAAGGCTGCAAAATCGGGTGCGGATTCCCTTGCCATGACTTGTTGCTTTCGACTAGGCAGTTCCGCAAGTTAAAAGTTCAAAAGTCCTTGAATAAAATTTTGGCAACAATTTCTATTTTCTTAATTATTAAAGTTTAATTGCTATCAAATACATGTAGGAGCTTGAAATTTCAGAAACGGAAAGACAAATAAAAACTTGCATCTGTGACCATATTAATGCTAATTTGTAAAGAAAATACAATTGCGGAACGAATCGGGCTTGGTTTGGCTTCTTTCTTACATAGGTTTTTTAGGTGATTGTGTCTTTGAGTTTTGGATTTATTGATTAAATTGTAATATATTTGTATTTGTGAAATAAATAGTTGAAATACACATAATATGGCTCATGGTCAGGAAGCAAAATTGACTCCATAACAAAACCCACTATCGAAAGTCAGCACCCGAGTCGGAGTCGAGTCCTCTCTCGTGGCGTCTTGTCGTTGTTTTCTTATTATTCAGATAAGCACGCAAAAGTTATACAATTGGCCTTGTCTCTCGAGTCAACAAGCAAAGAATTATATATGTCAAAATAAACGGCCATAAGCAAAGGGTTCAACCCAGGTGGAGCTCGCTAGGACTAAAGATGTTGTCCGACACGTTAAAGTCGTTTGTTACCGCCGGTACCAACTGGAAGCACAGCACAGCTTGCAATAAACCCAGGATGATAATTCTCAACGTAGAAAAATTATTTGCAATAATTATTCGAAAATCCTAGTATTCTAAACCCGATCTGCCACTTGCCAGACCGATAGACTGAGTAACTCCTTGAATTGGTAATCGTAAGCAAGCTGAATTGATGCCAACGAATTGCTCATCTAACAATCATACAACAACATAGCGTTTCTTGAGCACAGACTTTCCTGTGCCATAACAAACATATCTTGAACGAAAACGTAGCTTTAAATATGAGTCGGGGATTTATATTTCATTTGAATGCACGGCTGGTTCGAAATCTTAAATCTATATACGAGCCACAGTTAAAGAGCTGACAAGGGAAGGTTCTCAGGTTGGAACTTAGGAAATCCATGAAACTTTTACTATGATATCTACAACTCATATGAACAATAAAAATCGAAAAATTAGCTGCCCTAATTGACATTGAGTATGTTAAAATAATTAGCAAAGTAGCGCACCATGGCATATTAGAATGGGCAATTGAAGGGGATGCGAATGAGGAGATCGGAGAGTGAGAAAAAGGAAACGGAGGAGAAAAATCCTTCGCTCGCTCTAAAAGCGACTCCAGCTTTCTCTTCTACTTATAATTGGGTTTTAAATAGATTTAAATATTAACTACGACAATTAAAAAAATAAAACTAAATGAGAATATACAGAATATACGCAAACACCCTGTAAATATACAATTTTCTGATCCAGGCAAAATTGATTTTTTTTGCGATTTTGACTTAATTATCACTCCTATTTTGTAAAATAATCCACACAATATTATATATTATTTCCTTATTATTGTGTTTAAAGTAATTTATATATAATATGCGATGATAAATAATAAAACCAATATATTATAGTTGCATAATATTTGCATGAAAATAGCTTAATCTTTAAATTCTTCGCAAAAGTGGGATTTAACAAAAAAAATCTTCAAAACATAAAAGTTCTAAAACAAATCATAAAGGTACCAATTCTATTTCTATTCTATGGTTTTATTTTCGGAATTGTCGTAGTTAATATTTAAATCTATTTAAAACCCAATTATAAGTAGAAGAGAAAGCTGGAGTCGCTTTTAGAGCGAGCGAAGGATTTTTCTCCTCCGTTTCCTTTTTCTCACTCTCCGATCTCCTCATTCGCATCCCCTTCAATTGCCCATTCTAATATGCCATGGTGCGCTACTTTGCTAATTATTTTAACATACTCAATGTCAATTAGGGCAGCTAATTTTTCGATTTTTATTGTTCATATGAGTTGTAGATATCATAGTAAAAGTTTCATGGATTTCCTGAGTTCCAACCTGAGAACCTTCCCTTGTGAGCCGCAAAATGCCGAAATACTGCAAGAACGGAAGTAGATTTAGTTGCTATTTATATTTCATTTCAGTACTGATATTGTCAAAAACAATTATGCCTGTCCAAAGTTCCTCGGGGATAGCCGTTTTCATAAATAATCTTCAACTCCATACCTGTCACGTGAACCTGGTTTTCGACAACTCCGTGTCGAATTTCGACACACCAATAAATATAAACCCTCTAACGACAAGGAAAGTCGAAAAATTGACTCAAAACCCCGATGGGGTGAATAAAACGTTGCCCTCAGCAAGAGTCCGCGGGATCCGTTGCGTCTATCATATCTTTGACCTTGAGCCCTTATCCACGACAATAATTAAAGCTGGTAAATTACAAGAGATCAGCGATTTACTCGGGTACGCATTTAACGAAACTACAGCGTTTTTTCGCTATCCCATCTCTACTAAATTAGGCTATACAGAATGGGAGTTGATGCTAACAAGGGCCGAAGTGAACTACTTTGTCCTATTTCTATCAAAGTCAAACTGGAGGGTAATAAAACCGATGTTAAACTCATACTTGCATTCCATGGGACCTGGCTTTAAGCGAGAATACGACTCTGAAGGAGCACAGGTAGACGTGTCGAAGGTGGCAGTCCAATTCGTTCCCGAACCCGACGAAGTTAGACGCTTAAAAAAGAGCGGGAAAGTTCAAAACTCATACTACTTTTGTAACTATTGCCAGAGCCGTTATTCCAGTTCTATCTTAAATCAACTTACACAAGTCCCTTACGATATCCTGACGAGTCCGTCTAGGTTTTCGAAATTCAGTCGAGAATTCGCACCGAAATCTTTCGAACTGTTCGAACCACCCGGTGGTAGTGGTGCAAACGCTGAAATTGACACGATGTCAGAGAAAAATCCATTCATCGCTTCCGGCTTAGAAATTACGTTCCTGCATTTTGTCTCAAAATTGCTCTTGTCCCAAAGCAACTCGACGTGGTTCTTCAAGCCCAATAATGTAGGTGCTGAAAAAGAGATACCGTCAATATATCCATCGACTAACATTCTCCAGACTCAATTCATGTTCCAAGACGAGCTGATTAACATTGACGAAGGCTCAGTTGTCACAGAGTCGGGGGAATACAAGTTCCTCACCTGCTTTGCAACTCGGCCCCTCAGTTTCGAATTTTACAGCCGACCGTTTGGTTGGAAACTGTGGTTGGGCTACGGGGTTTCGAATCTGCTTTTGGCCTTCATTTTATTCGCTTTTATTAAAAAATATGACATCCTGACCGAAGAAAACATGAGCTTTTCCCCGTTTTTTCTAATGTTTAGTTCGATTTTTGAGGTATCCTACACGGTTCCAGGATCAGTGGAAAGGACAACCTTCTTCAGGGCTACTTGCGGACTTTGGCTTTTGTTAAACATAATATTCACAAACGCTTATAAGGGAATTGCAATCACTTGGCTAAATGTGCCCCCAACGGGTCAAAGTATCAGTGAATTTCGTCAGTTATTTCCACCCAGTACCTCTTGGACCTCGAATACGACAGGGAACAAAGTTCCGGAATTCGATATTCTTTTGAATATTAATGATAACACTGGTGGGGATTGTTCTCGTAATAACTGGTTCATGGAAGGTGGACAAATCGGCTACGCCATGTGCTCAAATTTTTTCACAGAGTTAAATGAATATTATCTTTTGCTCCTGATATGGAACTCTGAAATGGACACCGATTATGTTGTCGGGAACACGAACGAAGAAAAATTAGTAATCGCGCTATCAGCGACGGAGTTGTACAAACTACCGGAAAAGCTTGGACAGGAGCCGTTCCTTCCGGTAGTTTCGGCGATCGAAGCTGAGCTTGTCGAATGTCGACGAACGGTTTATGTCGACACGGGGTCGAAAATTCGACGGGAGACGGAGTATTTGTCGAACTATTATTATTCGAAGAAATGGATCATTTCGACAGACAAACTCTTGACTACAACTATCGGGTGGAATTTCCCGAAACTGGAAGGGTCTCCGGTTTACGGCCATTTTCGAGGCCTTGACCAGTCTGGGATCTATCACAAGATCGAGGAATATTTCCAAAAAGCGAAGTATCGACAACGTCTGGACTTTACGTTGGATAATAGGGGGAAGGTGTTTGAGGAACGGGTTAAGGCCATCGCTTTGTCGGATAATATTCAAACCATATTTTTCATATATTTAATGGGCATTTTGGTTTGTTTTTTGGCGATTGTGTTTGAAGTTAGGATGAGTTTAGCGAGTTTGGTTGCAAAGAACACAAGTGTGTTGTGGAAGGTTGTAAAATTGGGTTGCACTTTTATGACATGATGATGATATAAACAATGAATATTGATTCTAGCTACAATTTCAATTCGTTTTTGTTAAAGTTTTTGAGACCTGTCACATATTGAAAGCTATAAGCTTTTATAAAAAATTGAATTTACTGAAGCTTAGCACCAACTCATCTTATTCCGCTTTATCAAACAGAGATTGAACTTTTCTTTTAACGAGAAATATGACAAATTGTAAAATCGGTTTGTATTATATCTTTTTGAATATGTTTTGTATGATATCATTTTGATTATTTATTCTAGTACCATTTCAATGACCATTTTAAGCTTCTATTATATATTAATGGTGGCAACAGGAAGGAGGGCGAATAGTTTAGGGTGGGGGCTGATTCAGCTAGGTGGGGGCTGATTCAGCCGAGATGGGGTCTGATTCAACCGAGGTGGGGTCTAGTTCATTCGAATTAGGGGTCTACTTCCCATTTATAGGGATCTCATTAAATTTAACTCTTAAACAATCTATTTCATTTATCTGGGGGGAATCGTGCTTTGTTTTTGTGGGATTTTAATTGAAGTTAGACGGAGATTGAAGAGCTTTGTTGTAAGAAATGCAAGAGCACTGTGGAATTTTGCGATATCGGGTTGTGTTCTTCTTTTGTGATCCAAGGCATCCAAGCTCCTTATAAAGTTACATGAATAATCATGATTTCAACAATGTGTAACTTGTCACCTGTTAAATTCGATTTATAAAATCTTAAATGTTTTTATTCACATTTAACTTATGGCTCATTTATGGTAAGGAAATTATGGTAAGGATCACAGTAATTCTAAAAACATTACCAAGTTTTAACCAAAACAAGAGGATTTTCTAATGTGACGTCAGTTGAAACTATATTATGTGTGGTTTTTACGGTGCTGATTTTGCCATGGAGGGTAATTGGAACCCGGCCTTGGAGGAATTAAATATTCAAGAATCGATTTTAGACCCTATTAATGTAATTATGGTTTTACAATAACTCACTCTTTACTTGACACTTAAAACAAGAGTATTGGCCAGTATGTCTGGACAGGAAATTAAAAAAGTACTGTATTAGAGTCTAAATAATTCGTCCATTTTAAAACAACATGCAAAATACCCAAAGCGTTATTGTCCTAAATTGTTCTTCCTCAGTACATCAAACCCAAGGGTTTAGTTTTCTGTCAATTTTTGTCTCGTACAATCATCCTCAAAACTACCCTTGTCGAATAATTCTGTCACACCCCCTGGTGTCAGTGGGAGTGGTTCTTACCGAAGCGTTTCGAATTACTATAAAAACCCGCTCTAAAATAACGATGCATTCTAGAAAAATCTTCCTATATTTCATTCACTTACTGCTAGCATTTACAACCATTCGACTAAGCAAAAGCACGATCAAATCAGGTATCGATCGATTCATAAACGACATTCAGGGCTGCCACGTCAACCTGATTTCCGACAACTCCGTTTCTAATTTCCACACTCCGATAAATCACAATCCTCTGACAACCCGGAGACTCAATATCAGTGAAACAAGGGAAGTGTCAGATAAATTAATCGACTCTTCTCGAGTCCGCGGAATCAGGTGCGTTTACCATGTATTCGATCTTGAGCCGCTATTAACCACCGTAGGACTAAACTACGAACGCTTAATATCAGCCGCTTTTAAGGAAACGTACCCATTTCTGAAACACGCATCTCCTTACATGCTTTTGTTTATGACAGCTTCAGTAACACCGTATGTCGCAATAAAAGCCCGAACAAACTACTTTATATTTTTGTAACAACGGGGAACTGGAATAAAATTCATGGATTTCTCAACACCAGTTTGCATACCGCTGGTAATAAGAGAGGACTCGACATTTCTAAAGTTGGAATACGCATGTATGCAAACTATCAAAAGAGACGCCCGGAAAATCGCGGTAAAATTCAAAATCACTCATTCTACTTTTGCCAATACTGCCAGAGCCTGTATAGGGGTGCCCATCATATAAGTCAACTTATCGGAGTTCCTTACGAACTTCTTACTAACCCAACGGTATTTTGGAGGTTCAGTAGGGGATATACACCTAAAAATTATTATGCAAGTTCACCAGCGATTATTCTTACTCCGGAGATCTCCAAGTCCATAGACGGAGCGTTGTTGGGAAATCCGTTTCGAATTTCCTTTGGAAAATTCAAATTCCTTGAATTCTTTGCAAAGTTGTTGCTATCCCAAAGCAACTCTACTCTTGATCTTGATTTTAAAGACGTACTTGATATAAAAGCAAAATTACTCATCAACCGGCAATTTACCCTCTATACTGACATATTAATAAAATTTCATGACGGACTGGTGGTGACTGAGACAGATTCCTATCGTTTCCTCACTTGTTTTGCAGTCCGACCTTTAAGTTTCGAATTTTACACGACGCCGTTCCAGCTGGAAACGTGGATTTGCTACATCCTCACAAACATCGTTTTGGCCCTCATTTTGCACGCTTTTGCGAAAAAATACCAGATGTTTGCCAAATTTTCGTCTTATTTCCTTATGTTTGGCTCCGTCTTTGAGACCTCTTTCCTAATCCCGGATGCAATAAGCCGAAAAACCTTCTTCCGACTAACTGTCGGTTTTTGGTTTTTGCTAAACATTATCTTTAGCAATGCCTACAAGGGAATTGCAATCACATCTCTCAATGCTCCCCCAACTGGACAAACTATTCAGAGGTTTCGTCAACTGTATAAACCAAATGATTCAAATCTTCCGAATGGTCCCGTCCATTACAAACACATTCCAGTCGTTAACGTTTTTGTTACCTTGCGTTTTCGCCAAGGAATGTGTACAGTATTCTCATTCCAGGATTTAAAAATAAACTACAAGCACAACTTTATTTACCACTTTTGTGCCAATTTCTTGGCGGATTTAAGTGACTTTCACAGTAGTCTACAAATGAAGCACGATGAACAAGAATCTTTAATTAGAGGAAATACAGAGGAGGAAAATACAGCACTGGACCTAGATTCGATAGAATTTCTCTCAATTCCACCGGAAACGTTCATAGGCGAGCCGTTTCTACCGCTCGATTCTGGGATTGAAGGCGAGCTGGTCAAATGTGGGAGGACGGTTTATGTCGACAAAGAGTTGAAAATTCGACAGGAGGCGGAGTATTTGTCGAAACATTACTCGTCGAAGCAGTGGACTATTTCGACAGAAACGTTTTTCTCTAAGAATATTGGGTGGGGCTTTCCGACCCTTGAAGGGTCCTATGTTTACGGCCATTTCCAAGCCCTCGTTCAGTCTGGGATCTATCATCAAATTGAGGAATATTTTTTTACAGATGAATATCAACAACGAATGCAATTCACATTAGATAACAAGGGGAAGCTCTTTGAGGTAAGGGTTAAAGCTATTGCTTTGTCTGATAATGTTCAGACCATATTTTTCATTTATTTAGTGGGTATTATTATTTGTTTTTGTGTCATTTTATATGAAGTGAGTTGGGGATTGGAGAGCTTTGTTGTCAGAAATGCAAGAGCTTTGTGGAGATTTGCAAAATCGCTGGGTTTAGGACTTGCCCATTTATTTAGACTCTAGTTCCGTCTACAGTTGCTTGAATAGAATTGGTAAATTCCTGACATTTTGATTTTTTGACATAATTAACAAAATATACTATTAAATGTGAGGATTTTTTAGTGCTCTACAAAATCAACCTTATATTTTATGGGAATTATGGTGTGAGATGCCTAGTCTGTGGGTTTTGAGAGTTTTGTGTCAAGAAATGCAAGAACGTTGTGGAGAGAAGTTTAGAAATCTGGTGCTACTGGTGCTAGCGGTCTATATTTTTATTGAAGTTGTTTTTTGTGATTTTATTTGAAGTTAAAGAGTTTGGGGAGTTTTGTGTTACAAATGCTAGAGCGTCGATGAAGGTTTTAAAATTGAATGGTGTTTGCATTTTCATGACCTGTTCATGCTAAATGCAGATTCAAGCTCCCTTTTCAATTGGGATGTTTCTATTAGAGAGTTGGTTTTAATTGATTTTAGGATGCTACTTTGGAATTGTCATAAAATATGTATAAAATTGTATTGATATCAATGTGTGCACATTAAAATTGAGAACTTTCGAGTAAATGTCAAATGTGGGCAGAATTTGTTATCATATCTGACATTCGTTTGCAATATGGAAACATAAAGTTTTAGAGAAAGTCATTTCAGAAGCAACAATCAATATCCAATTCTATGCTCGACATCGACACGAAACAAAAGCCAGACCAAAACGGAAATTAAAAAATCCTGTTAGAGTCTAAATAATTCCTTAGCTTTCAAAAAACACGCTTATTAGTCACAACCATTTTGTTCTAAATCGTCCTACCTCGATATATCGAACTCGATTAACTACTCTTGGTGTAGGTCCTAAAAACAAGAAGTCACGCAAATTTGAAGCTATTTTGTCATTATGATATCAACGAGATTGAACTGTATTTTTCCAGACATGCATTTAGAGGAATAAGAAACAATATTTTCATCTCACGACCTCACCCACAGTATAAAACCACAGGTCAAATAAAACGTCTCAGTATTGTACATCGGTTCGAAATAATTTCAACTCGATTTGTTTCCACTCTACATGTTCTGGATTTTTATACACAGCCCTTGTAAAATGCGATCATATTGGAGCCAAAATTCCGTATTTTTAACTCACTTACTTTTGGTAAGATTTCTAACCATTCAAACAATCGAACCTAAAATCCAAGTCAACTTGGGGATAGATCGATTCATTAACGATATCGAGGGCTGCCACGTCAACTTGATTTTCGACAACTCCGTATCCGATTTCGACATCCCGATAAATCGAAATCCTCTGACAACCAGGAAACTCAAAATCAGCAACGATGCTATAGGTTTGGATCAATTAATTGACTCTTCACGAGTCCGTGGCATCACCTGCGTTTACCATGTCTTCGATCTCGAGGAATTATTTACCAGAAATGAAGACGTTGGACTGACAAATTACGAAAGCTTAATAAGTGCCGCATTTAAGGCAGCTAACCCGTTCCTGAAATATGCATTTTTTCTAAAGGATTTTTTGTCGAACACACCAGCTGAATCACATGTCAAAACGAAAGCACAAGTAAACTACTTTATATTTTTTGCGACATCAGAGAGCTGGAATAAAATTCAAGGGTTCGTCAACGCCAGTTTCTATGCCCTTGGCCCCAACGTGGACCTTAACAAGGACGTACGAGTTGACGTTTCAAAAGTTGGAATTCGAATGTTCCCGCCAGAATTTAGACGCACTAAAAATGCCGGGACATTTCAAAATCACTCTTATTATTACTGCCACTACTGCCAGAGCCTATATAGCAATAATGATGATAAGACTCAACTTACCCAAGTCCCTTACGATCTTCTTACTACCCCAACTGAATTTTGGAGGTTCAGTCGAAAATTTACACTTACACGCTATTATGTAAATCCACCAACGGACATTAGTCTGGACTCTAATACTTCCAAGTCAATTGATGTGGCTTTGAGGGAAAATTGGCTCCGAATTTCTTTTGAAAAATTCGAATTCCTTTTTTTTATGTCCAAAATTCTGCTCTCCCAAAGTAATGCAACTCTAGAATTGCCAGATTTGACACAGAAACAACCTGAACAACAAGTAATACACGCAGGAAACCCCATCGTCCTCAACCAACTGTTCCCCAACAATGTCCTACTAAACGTTGACGAGGGATCGGTTGTGACAGAGACAGAGTCATACCGTTTCCTCACCTGTTTTGCGGTCCGACCACTCAGTTTCGAATTTTACACGAGGCCGTTCCAACTTGAAACATGGATTGGCTACATCCTCACAAAACTCATACTGGCCGTAATTGTGCACGCTTTTATATCGAAGAACCAGATTTTGACCAATAATTTTTCACCCTATTTTCTGATGTTCGGCTCAGTTTTTGAGACATCGTACTTCATCCCTGATTCAATTAGCATAAAAACCTTCTTCCGACTAACTGCTGGGGTTTGGTTGTTGCTAAACGTTATCTTCAGCAACGCTTACAAGGGGATTGCAATCACATGGCTCAATGCTCCCCCAACCGGACAAACTATTCATAGGTTTAATCAACTTTATAAGCCAAATACAGGTTCAGATTACGACCCTTCAAATCCTTATTTTTATCAGAGAACGGTCCCAGACTTTAACGTTCTTGTTACCTTAAAGATGAGCCCACTATGTACGGTATCGGATGTCCGGGATTTTAAAAAAGACGTCGCTAACGTTTGGATTTACAAAACTTTTTGTTCTGATTTCTTCAAGGAATTGCTTTTATTTTTTAACAGTCTAGAATATACTCTTCCTGTTCAAGAACCACCAGTTCCAATAGGTTATTACTTTAGAGGAAAGACGGAGGAGGAAAATACAGCCTTAGATTTGCATGCAACCGAATTCCTGTCCGTTCCACCGGAAAAGTTTATAACTTCGCCGCAGCAAATCATCCAGGTGGAATCTGCGATTGAAGACGAGCTGGTCAGATGTGGGAGAACGGTTTTTGTCGACACGGGGTCGAAAATTCGACAAGAGGCGGAGTATTTGTCGAAACATTACTCTTCGAAGCAGTGGACTATTTCGACAGAAACATTTTTCTCTAAAAATATCGGGTGGAGCTTTCCGAAGCTTGAAGGGTCCTATGTTTACGGCCATTTCCAAGCCCTGGTTCAGTCTGGGATCTATCATCAAATTGAGGAATATTTTTTTAAAGCTGGTTATCGAAAACGGTTGGAATTCACTATAGAAAACAAGGGGAAGGTGTTTGATGAACGGGTTAAGGCTATTACTTTGACCGATAATGTTCAAACCATATTTTTCATATATATAGTGGGTACTTTGATTTGTTTTTGTGTGATTTTATATGAAGTGAGATGGGCATTGGAGAGCTTTGTTGTCAGAAATGCAAGAGCTGCGTGGAGATGTGCGAAATCGGTGGTTTTAGGACTTGCCGATTTACTTAGACGCTAGTTCCGTCTACAGTTGCTTGAATATAATTTGTAAATTCCTGATACTTTGATGATATGGCATAATTAACAAAATTTACTATTAAATGTGAGGATTTTTTATTGATCTACAAAATCAACTGTCCAAGAAAATTTACTGAAGTATCGTAGATAGGGCTTTATTCTATATGTAGCAATTTTATATCCATTAAAACTGTAAATTTTGAATATGTTCAGCTTAAAAACTTTTGAAAGCAAATAAATATCTAATATCTCATAGTGCCCCAACCATTGATCCAAATCACATTTGAAAGTACTTATCTTACTTTCTTACTTTCGATTTCGAACGACCTAGATCACACTTCTGTCTTTATAATGAAACGATTTTTGACCCTGCCTTTGACCTACATTACCCTCAAGAAATTGACCTCCATCTGATGATCCTAAATGAATTACAGAACTACGTGGAACACAAAGCTATGAATTTCCAGAGACTTACCTTTTACTAAATTATCCTTAAGCTTACTTTTAATTTATTCATACTCGCGAAAAATATTATAATATTATAGAAGAATCGAGTTTAGTAGCATACGAAAAATGTCAAAAGCCACCTCATGTTTGTACTACAGATTGTCATTTAGTAACTAAAAATCAATAGTTCTTGCTTGAAGTCAACCAAAATACTGTCAAACAATAAACGAAATTAAAAAATGATTTTAAAATTTCTCAAGCGTCCTTCCTCGATATATCGAACCTAAGCCTGCTATTAATCTACAGCAATTGTACCACTAGATAACCAAAGTTGCTGCTTCAATAAAACAAGATTAAACTGTAAATTAATTTCGTTTTATTCGTTTTTATACAGTCTCCCGAGTAATATAGCAATAAAATATTCAAGAATGAATGTTAAGCCCTTTTAATAAATTTTGGGCATCACTAAAGTCAATTAAGTAAGCAAAGATAATACTCGCCTCTAAACAAGAACCTGACAAAAGCTAAATTAAAAAATGCTGTTAAAGTCTAAATAATTCGCTAGCTTTCAACTACCCTACAAAATAGTCAAAACCATTAGGTTAAAAACTATCCTTCCTCGATATATTGAACCCCATGCTCTGGTGCTATTCATTTTTAAATCTATCCTTGTCTTCAGAGTATTCCCTTATATGTGACTAAGGTAGTTTAGTAACATGTAACATCATGGACTGGAATCATCGGCTCAGTGGAGCATATTTTCTCAAATACTTGAAATAAACGAGATTGAACTGTATTTCGACATTCTAGAAATGTTTCTGTACTTGTCATTAGAACTAGCACGTATATACATGACAAGTAACAATACTGTGAGTCAGAAACAATATCACCACACCCCACATCACATCCGTTCGATTCACAATTCTCAAGCTAGCATGTTCAGGATTTGTACACAAAACCGTTATAAAATGCCGAAATATTCCAGACAACCGTCTCGATTTTTAATTTTTCTTTTGCCAACATTCATAATTCCAAAAATCGCATGTAAGACCAAAGTCAATTCAGATATCGACCGCTTCATAAACGACATTCAGGGCTGCCACGTCAACTTGATTTTTGACAACTCCGTTTCCGATTTCGACACCCCAATGAATCGCAACCCTTTGACAACCAGGAAACTCGAAATCAGTGACAGCGATGAAGGCAAACCTGTGGGCCGTTTTAATCTAATCGACTCGTCGCGAGTCCGTGGAATCACTTGCGTTTACCATATTTTCGATCTTGAATTCTTATTAATCACGAACTTAGACCTGCTAGACTACAACAGCTTAATAGCATCCGCTTTTGAGAAAACAAACCCCTTCTTGAAATATACGACCACTCCCACTAAACATGCTTATTTCGAGGGAGTAGTTCGAAGGAAAGCCCAAGTAAACTATTTTATATTTTTTGCGACAACACGGAGCTGGATTAAAATTCATGAGTTCTTCCAATCTAATCTCAGAAGCGTCATCGGACGATTAGATATTTCGAAATTTGGAATTCGCACGTATCCAAATTTAGATACCCAACGCTCCGAAAATAGCGGGAAATTTCAAAATCGTGCGTACTACTTTTGCCGCTACTGCCCAATCTATAACGACTACACAAATTCCAGTAACCTCTTCGAAGTTCCTTACCAACTTCTCAGCAACCCGATCGCACTTTGGGGGTTCAGCAGAAAATTTGCACCCGAAATTCGTTTTTGCGATGGACCCACTCGCCTTATGACTTGTCTACACTTGGAGTCCAAGGATGCAGCTTTCATAAGAAATCCGGTTCAAATTTCTTTTGGAAAACACACAATATTCGAATTTGTGGGGAAAATGCTGCTGTCCCAAAGGAACTCGACTTTACCTTATACGTCGAATCCTACTAGGTCTGTATCAAAAACGGTACTTGTAGTTCGCACAAGAAAACCAATTGTCGACGCATATAGGGGGATCAATAAGGATTTTTTGTATGACGTTGATGAGGGATCGATTGTAACGGAGACGGAGTCTTATCGTTTCCTCACCTATTTTGCGGTCAGACCACTTAGTTTCGAATTTTACACGAAGCCGTTTCAGCTGGAAACGTGGCTTGGCTACGGCTTCACAAAAATTCTTCTGGCCGTCATTTTGCACGCTTTCATATCGAAGTACCGGATTTTGACCAATAATTTTTCCTCCTGTTTTCTTATGTTTGGATCCGTTTTTGAAGCATCTTACTTCATCCCGGATTCAATTAGCGGAAAAACCTTCTACAGACTAACTGTCGGTTTCTGGTTGTTGCTCAACGTTATCTTCAGCAATGCTTACAAGGGGATCGCAATCACATCTCTCAATGCTCCCCCAAATAGACAAAGTATTCATGCCTTTCATCAACTGTATAAACCCAATTCGAGTACATCTCCAAAGGTTCCCAGACCCGTTCCAGAGTTTAACGTTCTGGTCACCTTACGTTCTCGGGACTATACAGTAGCAGCATACCGTAATGTACACCGGGACTTGGCAATGAACTCCATGTACAAGCTTTTAACGAATATCTCCACTGATTTAGCTGAATTTTGTTCTAGTTTGCAACTGTACCACGATGGTCAGGAACAGGATTACAGGGGCAAGACGTATGAGGAGACTGTGGCAATGAACCTGTCTTTAATAACACGGCTGTCAATTCCACCGGATAAGTCGACAGGGCCGCCATTCATATCCCTGGAATCCGGGATTGAAGACGAGCTTGTGAAATGCGGGAGAACGGTTTATGTCGACAAGGGGTTGAAAATTCGACGGGAGGCAGAGTATTTGTCGAAACATTACACTTCGAAGCAGTGGACGATTTCGACGAAGACATTGATCTCAAAGAATATCGGGTGGAACTTTCCGAGGCTTGAGGGGATCTATGCTTACGACGATCTCCAAGGTCTTGTTCAGTCTGGGATCTATAATAAACTTGAGGAATATGTTTTTAGAGCCGGAAATCGAAAACGATTGAAATTCACGTTAGATAATAAGGGTAAGGTGTTTGAGGAACGGGTTAAGGTTGTAACTCTGTCGGATAATGTACAGACCGTGTTTTTTATATTTTTAGTTGGGATTTTGCTTTGTTTTTGCGTGATTTTATTAGAGGTTGGACGGAGTGGGAAGAGCTTTGTTGTTAAAAATGCGAATGCTTTATGGAATATTGCGAAATTGGTGGTTTTAGGACTTGTCGATTTGTTTAGACGCAAGTTACGTCTTGAGTTGCTGGAATAGACTTTCAAATTGTGAGCTAAGACCGCTTCTGATTAAAAATTAAATCTACGAACTATTTTACATCATCTGCTGTACATTTTCTTTATAATTTTATGAAAATGTCTCGAAATTCGTCATAAATTGATCGATAGTAGAGATTATAGCACACACGAGTCAAGGCTTATGGAATCATGTAGTCTGTCCTTGACGTGACACGATGGGGCCAAAACTTGTGAACTTTAAATTTGCTTGGAATTTGGAATAAATTATGAATTGCTTTTATACACTAGTAACTCAATCAAACCCGTATCATCATATTTAATCGAAATTTAAAAAAATATGCTTGATCGAGGTAGTTGAAAAATTGCAAAAAACATTCATCTACTTTAGCTACTCTACACCATTTCAACGTTTACCAACTATTTTGCATAGGAAAATGAAACTACCGTAGGATTTTATAGAAATTTCCTGAACATTGATCGATATTAAGAGTTTTTTATAACGGTTTTATCGTCGGTTTGAATACCTATTTTCATAAGATTAAACCGTATTATAAACTCTTTATTTTCCGATGTCATTCAAAACCATTCAAATCAGAAATTATATGCTGTTCATCCTCTCGAGAAATCAAGTCTAAAAATATCTAAAGTATTACCATATCGGATCATGCGATCAATACAGTACAATCTATATAAATGTCCCTAAACTAAACCCCAGCCTCTATAATAATAACATTAATACTCCTTCACCTATTCTTAAGGGTTAATGTATTCATAAAACAAAAATATAATCTCTCGATCTAATCTTTCATCGCCTTTTCCAGGTTATTTTTTTAGTCTAACGGACTTTGTATTGAATCCATCTCCTTAACGGGTTGAATGGTCAAATTCGACCGATAAAAAACGCCGGTTTTTAAATATAAATAGATAGAACGAGACAGGGATTAATTTTGTCGGTAAATCCTGCTCCAATTTCTCAAACGAGAACATGAAGGAGGTGCAGAGGGTGTTATTAGTTCGAAATCTGGATCAGCATTTAGTCCAATCAATCCTGATCTGATTGATAGGGTGTGGAAGGCTAATAGTTAGGAGTTTAAGAGTTTAATAGGATTTACAGGAATAGACAACAATCGAATCGCTTTGATAACGATTAGGAAACGGGGTTAATAATAGCTCAAAATTTAAGGGTCTTTTTTCATTCCAAGATCCACAATCTTAATGATCATATATGGATTTGTATAACGGGAACTGGAGTAGAATTAAATCTTGAGGAAGGGTTCATCATTTGTGAGGTAATTTGTTGCTCCTGTAAATGCCTGACCTACATTCCCTCGGCCCAATCAAATCTTTCGTGATTCTTATACCGAGTTTAAAACAAGTTTTTAAAAGAGCAAAAACATGCTTGCATACTAAAAACAGAAAGAAGCTAGTGCAAATAATGGGGATCCCTTATAAGTATTTCCCATAACTCTTTTTGTAATACTCACCGAATACCGATCATTACTGATTCTGAGGCATGACATGGAAAAGTGCTTCGACATTTTGCATAAGAGCTCATAAATACAAAATAGACAAACCAATTTCAAGCTTTTCATTTTAAAGTCAAGCAAGAATATTACATTTCTTGTCTATTGTTTCGGTGAGATACGACATAGGTGCAAGGACACCGGAGCCAGAGACGCTGGTGTTAGGACTGAGGAGTCATGGGACAAAAGTGTCGTTTTTTTTATTTAAAGATATTTGTAAACGAATAATAAATTAAGTTTCTTAAAAAAGGATTGTCACAATTCAGTTTGAACACTTATTGATCCTAAGCAAGTTAATTTGAGGGATTTTGTTAGTTTAGGGATTTCAGTGTGAAAAAATCTGACACCCAAGTCAATAGTCAGTTTTGTCGCCTGACACTTATGCCATCACACCTTTCTTACTCCAGCTCGTTCACGACCAAAATACCGACTCACACAGACACGCGATGTTATGTGGCTGAGTTCTTGCATAACTTCAAAACAAAAAACACGAAATCGGTTTGTCCATCCTGTTTTGGTGAGCTATTATGTGAAATATCGGAACCATTTTGTCAATATTGGACCCAAAGTATAGTTCAAACCTCAACTAAGTTTAACTTAGTAAGTTACGATGATTTTTGAAATAGTTTTTAAGTTATTCCTACTGACGGGATCAGTTTCAATTTCAACTTTTAAGTTTGATCTAAAATCCGCCGATAAATGCTCAGTTCACTACAAAACCGTTTCGGAGGGATGGATTTATAGGGACATTTTAGAAACTGTGATTCAGAGAAATAAACTGATTGCACCCTTAACGGTTTCGGATGACAATAGGCTCGGGCCAGTTCAACCGAACCTAACTTTCTTTGAAAAATGCACAATCAACGTCGTAATCGAAGGGGGCGTAACAACATATGCCTCAACCTTCACCCCTGGGTCGATTATCGATTATATCTCCCTTAGTGAGTACGCGTATCGGAACCAGAATCATTCTTACTTCGTCCTGATAACCACCCGACCCTTGACCCCGACCCAAATCGTCAATCCTCTGATGAGGAGGTTTTTCGAAATTTTGCCCGCTTCAATTTACTTCGTATCTCTTGATTCCAGTATCGAATTTTCTGATCATTCGGTTGGATACGACTGGTTTTACTACTGTCCATTCTACATGGATTGGGAAAATAATCACAACATCCCAATTACAATTCAAAGACCCTTGGATTATCAAAAGCATTGGAAAAATTCCAGCTACAGCATTGGTGTTTTGGCGAGACGGCTTCGTCATGAATGTCTACGGGCTAGGACGAGAAACATGCTATTCGTTGATAACAGTTGCTCTCAAGGAAACGTTGTTTTTGAAACATTGGCGGCAGATCTGGGCATCCGACTTGACTACGACGCAGTACACCCAGTCAAGAGAGTTCCATCTGCACTTTATTCCGTCAATTTCTTCTTCGGCTATTCCATAAATGAGGTTAATAGTTTGTATTTGCAGGACCTTTTCCATAGCCATCTTATCTACTGCATTCCAAAAATAAGCAAAGAACGACTGTCCTTGTGGGTGTGGCTGTGCCCACTGGAAAAGGAGGTGTGGTTAAACCTGCTGTTAGGCCTCCTTGGCATAGGCATTTCAACTTTGGCTCAGAACAAATCATGTAACCTGGGTTCCATCTTGGATACCGTCCTAATCGTTTGGGAAGTACTTCTGAGACAGGGGGTTAATTGCCGGAAATTCAGGGCCCTCCTGGCAATTTTTTCCATATTTTCTTACGTACTTCTGTCCACTTACACGGAAGTCTTAGCTTCGGAGCTAATCGTTCCAGTGGAACCAACTCCACATCAAAACTTGTTTCAAGTCATTGAAGGTGGTTATGAAATTCTGGTTTGCCTACAGGGACAGGAGCATATTGTACATCCCAGAAAATATTTTTTGTCCGACTTCACACGGCATGGTATCGAGAGCAGGTTGAACGAGTCGATCCATGTTGGCTGCTATTCGATTGCTACGATTGCGGCCATTTTGTCGGGCGGAGATAAGAAGATTGCCTATTATGATAAGACAGGTTACGAGAGCTCTGCAGCGTTGATTTTGCAAGCCCTTCTTCCGGCCTATAATTGTTTCAGAGTCGAAGAGGAGTTGCACACGGATGCTTATTTTGTTATGTTCTTCTCCCATGTCCAGGAGTATTTGATTCGGAGAGTGGGTCAACTCTCGGAAATAGGGGTTTTGGATTTTATTAGAAAAATGGAATATCATGGGAACTTAATTCAGAAATTTATAGTAGATAGGACACAGGAAAGATTCATCGGCTCAGCTGAAATCACAATGCGAAATTTGAGACCCTTTTTCAATTTCGGTTTTTGGATAAGTGGAATAGCCGGGTTGACATTTCTCTGCGAATTGAGGGGTCAAATTAGAGCAGTCGCATGGGACGCTATTGAGAGGATTTCCAGATGCTTAAGTTCACAAGAACGTGGGTTAAATTGTTTTGAAAACAGGGTTCAGTACAATTGTACAAGTCTTACTAAATTCTGTTTAAATTAGTAGTTAAGAGGAACTAGAGTACATAATCAAAGTAGACAATGTGCACAGATTGAGGTTCTTTTAATTTTAAAACACATAAATATGTATCTATCTATTAATTAGTAGCTAGCCAGGGAGGTAATGGAGGGACTTAAGACAAATTGTCATTTTCAAACGCTCTCTAATCGACGAGCTTTGGACCGATTTTGAAAATCTTTAATGTTTTTGAATGTTTAATAGTTTTTTTTTAAGAAATAGTGAGTTTTTAAGAAAAAAAAGTCCCTTTGGGATGAAATAAAAAAATTATTTTCCTTAAAAAAATCGAAAATTAAAATCAATTTGCAAATCCTCACAATGCAACTTTTTACATGAACAAACTTCAAAGATTTCGAAATCGGCCCAAATCTAGTTGTTTATCGAGCGTTAGAAAATTAAAATTTCGTCGATTTTTTTCCGTGAATTTTTCCGTGAAGTCAATCGGAATGTTATCTCTCAATCTCAATTAGAGATATACTGTATATCTCGAGAACAGTTTAGATATAAACAAAGCGGGTTTGTATTAATGTTCATTAAAAACAAAATTTAAAAAACATCCCTCTGAAACGATTTTTACACGGTTTGGGGATTTATCTCAAAAACAGCTTGATGTTTTGCCGTTTCAGATTCGGATTCGTAAATTGTATGTTATATGGCAATATTGTGTACAGAACTTTAATAAATGTTTTTTTTAGATGATTGTTATGAACATAATGCGGCCTGAGACTGACTTTTTGCTATTTTTCGTATTGCATTGATATTTTTATGCAAAATTCGAAGTATTCACTGCCTCGACGAGTTGTAGCTTTAACTGTTCCTCTAATTTATATCTAATATTTTACACATGAATTTTCATAAACCATCCATATTGCTCCTATACATTCGTCCAAACTTCCATTATTTTCGTAAATAAATTTTATTATTTGTACAGTTTTCCGCGGTAGCAGTTACCACAACTCATAACAATTACAAACTACTCAACAACTCTTCAGAGCTAGCTTCGTAATTACTTTACATTAGAATAAAATAACTTTAAATAATATTCACCCCGATATAAGTCCCCCTCCTGAATAATATTCCCCAAACTCCCTCATCCTATGAGCTGAACTTTTTTTGAATTTTTGAGAGCTGAAAAAATAATTCCCTCCGGGGACTTATATCGAGATTTACGGTACTCTTAAGCGATTTCCTTAATAAATCCCATAAGACACGACGTCCTTCTTGTGGAACGGGGTCTCCCGGATGTCCCATAACTGCAGTGGTTCGTAGAGGTCACAAACCCCCATTTCTACATAAAGAGGATTGGTTAAAGTGGTAGAGGGCTGAAGGCAGTAATTAGTCCCCTTTTGCTGGAGCCAGAATTGACCGTAGTGGACAGGGACTGTGGCCCATTTGAGGAGAGGGTCGTCATGGTTACAGTCGAGGGCTGTGGCCTTTCGCCCGTCCTTTGGTACTCCGTGGACGCAGAGCTTGTGATGGGAACCGGCCACTTCGATTGTCTTTGAACCGCTCAGGATTCCATCGAAGTTGAAGCTTGTCCTGGAATTTCAAGAGTCGTTAAAATGACAATAGATGACAATTAAAATTAGAGCTATTTAAGGTTAATTTTCCATAAGAAAGTGGTGAAACCCTTTAATGGGTTTCAACTCTGTCCTTATGTCCGTCTGTCCGTTGGACTCGAATACGCTAAAGATTCAATATTTTCTAATTATTTGTCTAGAAACGAGTTATTTGTGTTTCCACCGGAGACTAAATTCGTTTCAGGGGCGGGAATAATGTCAAAGGTCACCATTTTTTTAAGTTACAGCCCTACATGATAAATGCTGTTCAACGATTTTTCTTGGCTTGACTCCATGATTGGGGAAATGTAAGATTCTTATATAAATCATAAATGCCCGACCTCGAGATGTTATTTGACGCTTTGTTTAGTGGGGTTCCACCCATGTGCGTTAAAAAATGGAACAGTGTGAATTATTTTGCTTAAACTTTGGTTAAAATGAACTTTGATTAACTTTAACAAAAATGCCGATAAATTTAATTTTCATCAGCATATTTCTGTACTCCCTTGGTCTGAACTAAAAGCACCGCACAGGTAATGGATCTGTTTGAATTGAATCTGATAAAAATATTGAGCTGATAATTCCAAACGTTGAATTAAATTAAGCTAACTCAGCCAATCAGTTTTATGAGAAAATGGAATTGTTTTGACAATTTTAATTTTTTTTCAAACTTATCAAAAGTTTAAAAATTCAAGTACTGCTTTGTCCACTAAAAAAATGGAAATCTTGAAACTTACTTTGTAGTGGCACTTAAAACCAATGGTTTAGCAAACCCATCCTCCTCCTTCTTGACAGTAATGAATTCATTCAACTTGATGTTCCGAATCACCATCTCCACGTTACTCGATTTAAGCTGAACTTTTTTGGGAACCTCAGCCGGATGTCCATAAAGGTCCAAAGGCCCTTGATGATGATGGGAATTCCTAAGTACCACCGAAGGGTCCAGCCCTTCAGCATTGTAGAGATCAGCAGAAACCTTGGCTTTGTAAAGATCAACCGGATGTGCAATATCCAACGGCGACAATTCCTTCACTAAACCCGGCTCAGCGTTGTAGAGGTCTTGGGAAAAATTCGGCAAGTTGTAGATGTCGACGGGGGCTGGAACGTTCTTGATGTCGATGGGAGGGTTTGACGAAATCGGGGAGTTGATGTCGAAATCCTGCCCACTTTGGGGCAGCGTTTCGATGTAAGAGATTGGGAGTTCCTTGACCAGAACTGGGGTTTCGACCACAACGGGGTTTTTGACCACAATAGGGGTTTTTACCCCAACAGGGGTTTTGACCACAACGGGGGTCGGGGCGGGTCGTACGACGGTTTCGATTTCCGGGAATTCTTCGACAACCTCCTCGGAGAAGAGGGGTGAATGTTCCACAACTTCCGTTACGGAGGATACAGCGGGGCCAGGACCGGGGTGGTACCCAGAATCGGGGTCACTACCAGGGTGAAGTGATTCGAAGTCATGAACGTCTACGTAATCGGAGTGCGGTGACCCGGGGTCACTAGAGTGTAGGATATCTTCGGGGTGTGGCCCCAGAGAGTGAGGATGATGGGGCAGATCGTTAGGGTGAGGTAAGGGATATCCCCCGTGAGGGAAGTATTTGGGGCTCCTGTGGTGATAGGTTGGTGGGTGTCCTGGGCCCAGAGGGTGTTTTCCGTATGGCTTGTAGGGGCCTGGGGGATGACTATGATGATGGGGGTGATCAAGGGGGTGGGGGTAATCGTGGGGGTGTGGGTGATCCAGTGGGTGATCCAATGGGTGTGGGTGATCATGAGGGTGTGGATGATCATGTGGGTGTGGATGATCATGTGGGTGGGGGTGGGGATGAATTGGGGTCGTAGGGTCGACGAGTTTTATAAAAGTCCGGAAAGTTCGGGACACCTTGGCTATATTTCTGAGGTGTACATAAGGGGCCTGACCGATTCCTAGAAATTAAAAATGCAACGAAACAGGACTATTTATTTAATTTTGAAATTCCAAAAAGTTTGAAATACAACCTCGGCATATGATTAATTAAATTAGATTAATTAATCGGGCCTTAGAACCCCCCCCCCCCCCCGCCTCTGTCCAAGGCTTCACACCCTTAGCTTCTGACATCTAGTTAATAATGGTTTGTAATAATATAAATCACAGATCTGGATTATTAGCTCGCCTATTGAAAATAGGGTTTACAGCTAATGATGTCAACCAGTTCGGCTCTCCGTCTGATGTCTGATAATTTTTAGAAGTGGGCTAACTTCCGGTCAATGAGCGGTATGCATATAAACTACAGCTAAAAAAGAGACTTCTAAGTCGAGTCGCTCTCAAAAAAAAAACCAACAATAACCTTCATTTTTTTTAATTAATTAAAAGAGCCTGAAATCGTTCAAGGAGTAGCGAATTTAGTAATTTGGGATATTTAGAGTTTGGAGTCAAAGATGGGGACTTATTTCGTGGACTAAAATAAAGTTGACTTACGAATAGGATGAGACCGATATCCATGATACTTAACGGGGTAAATATAAGGTCCCGGACCCCCTGCCTCACATCCTCTTTCAATTAGAACACTTAAAACCACCACAAGCCAAATGGCTTCCATCAGTCTCACAAGCACAATCTTCCCCATAATTTAACAATTGAGAAGTTAATTAAAGTTAACTTAAATATAACTATCTTTGGCAACTTTGATAAGCTCACTAGTTTCCAAACAAACAGACCCCTAAAATATTTGGCTTTGATCCCTCCAATTCCAGTGTATCGACGAAAACTGGTCGACGACTTAAAACTTATCGATGATAAGCCTCCAAAGACCGGCTCCACATTCCGCTTCCGATTTTTGACTAAAATTAACCCAGTCTGCACAGCTTGAACAATTATTTCTAACAACTCTGTCCCTCTTCCTCCAAACTTCCCAAAGGTCGGACATGAAATCACAAACTGAAACAAAAAAGTGAAACCACTCAGATAAAAAAGGAAGTAGAGGATATGGTAAAATCCTGATAGCTAATCCATTCTTCTAAATTGTAATTATATTATGCCTCTATTTCCCTGCAAAAATATGAAATCGCATCGTTTACGAAACCAACAACTCTAGTAGACTATAATGGTCAACAATAACATATAAAATATGAGAGAATAACCGGTTGATTAGACCCAACACCCAACGTCGAGGCAGTCAGTCATTAGGGCTTCGTCAGATCCTGCACTTTCGACAAAGTCATCTGTTGCAAGATGATAGGGAGTTTGATATTTTGGCAAAAAATTGCTTTACAACTCCATATCAATAATATTAAGCCGTTGCAAACGCACATGAGAAAAAGAGTGAAACCACATGAAACAGGATGACTAATAACATTTTATGTCAATGTTCGACTCGTTGGAGACGTTTTATTCAAAAATCTTATGTTGCCCCAACCATAGAGTAAAATTGTAAATTGTGTACATCTTTGAATTGTACTTGATAATACATTTATAACGATGTATCACATTTACAGGGCTTCAATTAGCAAAACTTTTGACCTTTGACCATAGACCGTAGACTCTTGACCATCAAGGTTTTCAAACGAACTTAGGTCAGTGTTAGGTCATGAATTGTTTCCCGAAAAAATAATTTTAAAATATTCAACCGTTTTAGAGCTAGCACGGACGGACAGACGGACAGACCGAGCAAAGCCATCAAAGGGTTTCACCTTAACAATAACGCATATTATAAGCAAAGGCCAAGAACTCTCCGTCTTATCAAGTCATCATGTCGTGCCTTGCATATTTATTTTTTTCGATTTTTTTTCGAAATCTGCAAGTGTTATTCAACTATTCTGAATTGAGAAGCGAAAGGGCCCTCTTTCTGAGTAATTGATATGTGAATGTGATATAGTGATAAATAGGCTTAGAATGGAAATAATAGCGGAAGTGCAGCTTGGAATAGTTGGAATTGGATAAAAAAATTAGAATGCTAATTCCATATCATGCGAGAATTTATGAGATTTGGATGGATTCGCAAATCAGTTACAATCAGAATTGTCTCAAACTTGTTGAAATGAAAAGTTAATTTGTATGCAAAGGGGGTAGAGTTGATTGGGCAGTGTGGGTCTACAGAAATACTCGTTAGGCATGGATGTTATTAATTTCATTTAATTTTTGAAAATTATTTGAAATTTTTTAAATTCTTACAGCCCTGTTATACAAAACATCAACGTTTATTTAAATTACAAAAATCAACGAAGTTGACCTGGTTTGATATAGCAGTTTAACAATGAAAGATATCTATTTACGGTATTTTAAAAACTTATTTTGACTTAAAATCCAAAAGCTCCATTCTCAAGTTTACATAATTTGTTAACATGTCTTAGATTCCATAGAGTGTGCCGAATCATTCTAAACGAAATCTTTAAATTAACTGATTTTAATTGGATTAGAAAATTGAATTTTTAATTCCTCTATAAACGATTAATTTGCATATAAATATAATCTTCTTTAAATGTCCATTTAAATAAACCTGTAAATAAATATCTTGCATTATTAAAAAAAATTCTAACAATTAAGAAATCAGAATATTTTTTTCGTTTCATTTACTGCCCTTCACCATCAACCATATCATCTGCCCTTTACGTGACTATTTCAAATTCGTTCTTAAAGTAAGAAGCAATTGATTTTTTTTTTCAGTTGCACCAAATTTATATCGATATTTTCATGATGAACCAGTTATTAAAAACCAACGAAACTATTCTTACAAAAAATAAAATAAAAACGTAAACATTTTCGTCCTACATTTCCAATTCCAAGTTGTTGAACTTGCTGTGCGTGCTTTTTGGTCGTGATGATTAGGTTTCTTCAATGCCAATGCCAAGTTTCGTTTCAATATAGTAGGATGTTATAACATTGGTCTTATAGGCAAAATCAGCAGCTAATATGTAGTGTATATTAGATTTTAAAATTGAATGACTTAATATTAATAATATTGCTATTTACTTGAGCCTTATTCCTATTCCACTTTTACTAACCAATTTGTTTGCAGATGGTTCGCGTAGAAAGTGGTTAAATTAGTGTTTCGCAGAGCATTGCCTGAATTTAAAGTTTTTCCAACTTGAACTTGCTTTCCCAAATGGAAAAATAGAAACTGTTTTTTTCTTTGGGTTTTTAAAGGGAATTAAAATTGAAACGTTAAACTGTTTTGGAAATTAAAAATAAACTAAAATGAAAATTTACAACTGATTTGTTGGAATTGCTTTTATTTAATTTTGCTAATAGGATTGAAAACGATGAGTTTACTTAACTTGAGTCATCATCTTTGCTAACTATTATAGTTAAGAGAAAGCTTTGTTAAATGCATTTAAAATTCGTAAACATTTAAATAACTTAATTATGAAATCTGAGTAAATATCTTTTATGACATGACGTTATTGTTGGCTTTGAGGTAGATTTTGATAGCTTGACTCTAAGCATTTAATATCTTAATTTTCAGACACAGGTCAGGCTGATAAATTATTTAAATTTCACATTTTAAGCAGATTATATATGGGGAAATTATCTAAGGATATTTAACTCACATATTAAATGCACAATTAGCTTGATGATTTATTTGGGCAAAATGTCACTTTCCAGAGAGAGTATTTTTTAAATATTTGCATGATTTTTTTTTCATAATAAATAGGTACGTTTGTAAGTATTTTGATTGCATTGTATTTAGTACTCGATTATATTATTACGAGATTATAACTTCCGAGTGGAGAAGGTCATAATTAATAATTTAATAAAATAATATCGCAAAAAGCCCAACCTACTTTTTCAAAGTTGACAAACAACTTAAGGAGTCAGTCACTTGCGATTTCTGAGATTTTGTAAATCTCAAGTCTCAACGTATTCTAAGGTAGCCCATTCATAAGCATGGGGCTATGAAACGAACAAGTTTACTAGAATACGCCTAATAATAAATCACAATTAGCATGAGTCTTATGCCTGACATTAACATGTAAAAGATAAGAGGATGTTGTTACTTCCATTTTAGGCGGGTTGCATTAAGGCAAAAGTAATTAATTTTGTTATCACTTTCGATTTTTGTCGGTATAACACTTGTCTTATTTTTTGGGATATTACCTTAAATCTTGGTATAAAGTCCCCCGGGGAGTTAAAAATGACAAGTTTAACATGGTAGGATAGGAGAGTATTACATCGAAGGGATAGGAAAGGGAAGACAGATTTCGAACGACAAATTAATTACTTAAATAAGCCACCAAAATAACTATTAAACAAGTCCCCATGGGGGATTATTTCAGTAATAACGGCATACACTATCTCGGTTTTTGAACGGTCCTTAACAACTTCATTTTCTTTACAAATTAAAAGAAGCCGAGCTCTTGATAGTCTTGATCCCCAATCAGCAGTATAATAATTTATTTGCAAAAAAACTGAAAATCTGATTAAAATCCTTAAAAAACGAGAGAAAGCTCAACTGCATATGGATTTAAGTCATTGTTAGCTTTATTAGCAGTCGCTAGTTTTTAAAACTATAGGAGATATACAAAGACTTTATAATTTTTAGTGTTTAACCCTGTGCAGTCCATCCAAAGATACGAATTCCGACTGCAGTTTCATGATATTTAAATGCAGTTTATTCAGTTTTTTTTGCTAAGAAGATAAGGTGTTTGACAGTTGAAGAGGTTAAGATGTAGCCGAAGGGCTTTAATATCTTGATGGATTGAAATGAGGATGAAAGAAAGACATGTGCCGTCGTGTGCTTATTATTATTTACCTCAGAATTAGAAATCTTATTTCGAATCTGCAAGCTAAAAAACCTGTGCCAATTTCCAATTTTTTTAGCCTATAAATATAAAAGATTTCGCTAATTAATCAGGGTGTAATTACTGTAGCTGTTAAGAGTGTCAACAATCAATTCATTGGTGTCGACTCCACCCAGTGGAGCAGGTAGTGAAAATAGTGGATGCATTTCTAAAAAGAACTATTGCGAATTCCAAGGCAAAATAAGCGATTGCGAATTTCATATCAGAAATTTTATCGATCACACCGAAAATGTATTGCCAAATTCATGTAAAAATACGAATAAATACAATTATTTTTATATAACAAGTACTATACTTTCGTAATTGGTGACCAGTGAATAAATCGCTTTTGAATTTGACTTTATTGATATTAAATCTCCAATGTAAAATTGATGTACATATTTGTGTATGCAATTGCAATATGCAATTGCAATTGCAATATGCAATCCATCATGCAATTACTCGACATCCATTTATCTGTCTGTTTGTCCGTCGTCACTTTAACATCTGAAGCTTGTGATACTTTTTTCGAAAAATCATTTAGAACCTTTCGGCGGGGGTCGGATTTATTCGAGGGCCTAGAAGACGTTAAAGGTAGTCTACTCTCGAAATGGATATGGCACAGGTGCCCAAATCTCCGATTGAATTGTATTTTTTTGTGATGAATCTACAACTCATACGAACGTAAATGATGAAAAGATTAACAGCCCAATTTGATATCTGATATGTTTAAAAAATTCTTAAACGATAGAGACGTAAATAAATCGAGTGAAAATTAGAAATGAAAGATACCAAAAAATCAAGAAAAAAATTAGAAAAAATAATATCTAAATATTTCGCCATAATTCGCAAGGGTTGTCGAGATATCGGGGTGAGAAGTGGGGGGAAATGGGTACGGTGGTCAAGAGGTTAAGGGAGCGAGAAAGGTTGACTTTTTTGCCTTACGACTTTTCTCGCTCGCGCTCTTAACCTCTCAGCCACCGCACCCATTTCCCCCCACTTCTCACCCCGATATCTCGACAACCCTTGCGAATTATGGCGAAATATTTAGATATTATTTTTTCTAATTTTTTTCTTGATTTTTTGGTATCTTTCATTTTTTATTTTTACCCGGTTTTCGGGGTTTATCTCGAAAACACTTCTATGATTAACGCGTTTTTATTGCAGATTCGGAGTCTACGCAAAATTTGCAATAAAATGGTGTATAATATGTCCGGATTGAAAAAATTGACCCGAATATATGTCATTTTAGTAGTGGTATACTAATAACAAAACCTATACCAAGTTTACAATTACATTTTACAATCCAATGCTCACATGTCTCAAGGAGACATGTCTTTGTTATTTTTTAAAATATATTTAATTGTTCAATTAGACCTTTATTTTACATGGATTATCGATTCATAAATATCACGTCATGAATCTTAAATTATTGCTAATGCACACTATTAAAACTGTTTATTCGTCCAAGAAGGACGAAAGACGAAACGCTCGAATGCAGATTTCTTAAATTCTCAGTTTTATTCTTTATTATTAGTGTTAAACTATACGGATTTTTTAACTTAAAATTATAACACCCGACCCCGGAAGGAATGGATTAATAGAATACTGGAATGAATATAGAATTACAGTGTGGTACCATCAATTAGGTAATTGCTTTTAAATAGATTCAATCAATTTCTATTATTTCAAATATTGGCCGATTAATTTTGATCTTTTAAGTCGATTGTTCATCGGGGTCGTAATTGTTGAAAACAAATTTTGTAGCTTCAATCACTGCTCTTCTAACGATTGCAAATTCATCAATCTCGACATGACTGGCGAGCTACTTTGGATTCTATTGAATTTGGTGACAATCTTCGTAGTGGATTCAGAACCACATTTGGAAAGCCGTACTAAACCAAGATTAACCTGCCCACTCGATGTCAGTGTCACATCCGACTTCCCTGTTTGTTGTCATTGTCCAAGAATCGAAAGCTGGATCGGTTTTGACGGACTCTCGAGGAATAAATCACAATATTGTGGCTACGAGCTGAAGGCATTGATACCTGGAAATGATTGCCACGACCAGCAAATTTACTTGTGCCTTCGCCAGAATGGACTATCCTATACATCCGGTATCAACTGTACCCAGGACATTAACAATGAGGATCAGTGTGTTTTGGGCTTCTCTAAAACGGATAAGTCTAATGTCAGGAAAAGCAATAATAACACTACTGTCAGGAGATGTCTTCATGAGAAGAGCCAAGTCGTTGTACCGAAACCGGACAATATTGTCCCAAGACCGGATAATTTCGTCCCGAAATCGGGTAATTCGTCCAGTTAATTTGAAATTTTGACCAACAATGAAACATGAAACAATACTGGATCTTGATTTGATCGAATTTAATAAAAAATGGTTAAATATAGATTTTTATTGCTCATCAAATAAGATACATTTTGTAAAGATACAAATATTAACCATTCCGGTAATTGCAGTAGAACCAGTTTATTCGTTTTACGATAACTCTCTTGTAAGTTGTAATCAATCAAATAGACGACCCAATAAACGTCTCTTAAGTGCATTGGGACAATTAAAACCTGTTTAAGCTTGCAGCTTCAGAATCCTAATCCATCTTTAAACTGAATTTCCTGCTTCCTGTATTGAATTTACATACTTCCAGTTGTCATTTTGAAATGAACGAAAATTAAATTTATTCCAAATCCAAGATTTCATTGTTTCTCGAGTATCCGAAAACACAGAATATAACACCAAAACATTTAAAAAAAATCAAACCCATAAAAAATAAAAAATTCAAGGCAAAGGGCCCTTGATGGACCCGAACCACCAAGTGTAATTAGAAGATTACAAGTGTCGGTAAGGTTCGAACAAGGCCTGATTAAAGAACCATACATCTTCCTACAAATCTATATAACAACCAATCAAGATCACCTTCATCATAATTATCCGATCGAGAAAAAAAATCCCATACATTTATAACTAAAATCCACTATCCTTAAACCTAAATCCTCCTTAGAAATCTCAAGAAAAGAAAAATCCACAGATTATCCGATATCTATGATTACAAGGCCGGATAATAGGGATTAGAACGGAAGGCCAAAATCAAAAACCAACACTGCCCATTTTTTTCAAATTATTTCTTCGGAAAAGTCAATCATGGATTTTTTTAGTCTGAAAACTCTTAAGGGAATTTTAAACCCTTTTTTGGAGTCTTTGTCTAAAGAATCTGATGAGATGATGTGATATCTTTTGGGACTCTGCTGGCAATAATGGCTCTGTAATTAACTGTCCCTTAAATATAGATTTTTTCCGTCCAAGATTCGGAATTACAGGTAAGGAGATGGTGATGATAGTGGTGGTGGTGGTGGCAGTGTGTGTCGATAAGATTGGACTTGAAGGTGCAGTATGGAATTAGGATTTGACGGACTTTGGATTATTACAGACTTTTTTGTTTACTTTTCCAGCCCCTTTTGGGCCTAATAATTTATAGAAATTGGGATGAGTTGGGAAAAGTTTGGAATTCTAAGGGGTTTAGGGGCTTGTTTGTTGTAAATTTTGGTTTTAGTTCCCTGGGAGGTTATTTTTTAATACAGGTTAGGGAGGGTGGGGACTTATTGCGGTGGAATTCTTGCACAACAATAATTGTTTGTAATTAGGTTAGTGTACCGAAACTCCTAGAATTTTGCACGAAATGCGCTTTTTACCAGTTTTTGAGCCTTTGATTTGTTGGTTTCAGTCCATATTAATGATTTTTCTTGTTTTTTAAGACTAATCTTCTTCTTGGGGACTTATTATTCCGGGGGTCTTAATCCACCCAACCCTCTACATCCAGGGGGGAATTGTTGCAGAACAATAATTGCTTGTAATTAGGTAAATGTACTAAAACTCTTAAAATTGTGCACGAAATGCGCTTTTTACCAGTTTTTGAGCCTTTGATTTGTTGGTTTCAGCACATTTTAATGATTTCTCTTGTTTTTTAAGACTAATCTTCTTCTTGGGGACTTATTCCGGGGGTCTTAATCCACCCAACCCTCTACATCCAGGGGGGGGGGCTTATTCCGGGATTTACGGTATATGGCCTTGAAGATGTGTAATATTTGGATCCAGACGAAGTTTTAGCTGATGGATTTTGGTTGATGATGGTGATGACCTTTTCTGTTCAATTAACACAGAAGTTCTTCTGGCCCTTTGTGTACATTACCCTTTTGTAATAGATTGTACATTGATGATGCAATGATGATGATGATAGTACACAGAGGAAAAAGCTGGTTAAGATCCGAATTTACAATTTAAAATTTAAAAATAAAAAAAACAAGGTTCTAAGGGGCTTTGGGTGCAAGATAAGGTCGTGGCGTAATTGCAGCTCTGGAGAGAGGCAACAGGTCCAGGTAACAAGTAACAATTTCCTCTACACTTTCCTAATGATTTTGGCTGGAGGGAGATTGTAATTTCTGGACGTGAAATACCTGTCGCAATTTAAAATAGGAATCTAGTCTGGTTTTATCGATAGGACTTTGTCAGTCGAGTCGGCAGAAGATTGACCTTTGATCTCTGTACGAGTCGAACTCGAAACAATGTGTAATAGACGAGGTGATCTATTTGTAAGGGCTCGGATCATTAAGAATCAAATTGCAGTCTCGTCATGGAATTATAGGGATTTTGTTTGTTTTGGGTGTAATTGAACAGGAAGTTGTTTGGGTATTTAAACGGTTCTGAATTTAGTAAAAACTGGATAATTTTAAATACTTTACAGCCAGTTCTGCAGATCATAAATGCAATGGAGGATGGACATATTTTTATAGGAGAATGCAAAGTATTTATGTATTCTGTAATTTTTTCCTTTAAAATAGCTTAAAATTGACTAAAGTGGTCGTATTTATAGGATTAATAAGGTAAATAAACACTCCCTCTCGGATCTCGAATCTTAAGTAAAAACGCATTTTGTTTAATTGTAAGGTGCTTGTTCTTGGCTATGTCAATTTAGGTCAAGTATTTACCGAATACGAGTCATGGTTAATGGTTATAGGGTTGCATGTGTTGCAATTTGTAAGAATGCAATTGGTATTACTGATGGCTGGATTTACTTTAAATATTATATTGCAGTTATCCTAATGTTTAAGCCTGTCATAATATGAGCTAGATAGTTTTGACCATATGACAACATGAGATAATTGCTTAAATTCTTCGAAGTGATGTTAAATAGTTAAAACCTTTGAAAATGTAGCTAAAAATTATAAATTGGGCTGTGAATCTGAATTTCAAGACTTAATTTATCATTAGTAGCTTCTGTCTATTATCCTATTGTGTATGATAATAAATCGATTATTACACGGAAATGGACTATATATAATATAGTAGTAGCTAAAGCTTCAACTTTGATGAAGCCGTTCTCAACTCAAAATTTAGAGACAAAATCTTAAAATCCAAACAGAGACATCAAAGATGTTTTAAGAGGAGTAATTTCGGTGCCACATTAAAAGCTCATTTTTACAACCCTCTGAAAAAAATGACCAGAGATCCTTAAAAAACCCATGAGGGTACTTAAGTACTAACCCAAGTATTTTAGGGTTATTCTGCCAAATCCCTTGTACCTTCAATCTTAACCCTTGTAACCCTATTCTACAGATTAAAAAAAGATTCAAAGATTTTAAGGAAGTACGTGGATATGGATGTGGTGATTATGATATTGATGGTACGGTGTAGTTGGTAGTGTGGCTTATCTTAGATTAAATTAAGATAAAAAAATCAGGAGGAAATAATATAATATTAAGTTTACGAGTCGGAGAGGGAGAGGTGACATGATAATTATTAGATTTGGTTCCGAAATTTGGAATTAGCCCTTGCCTTCGGTAAGTACAACTGAACATTATGATTTTTTTTTACTTTTTAAGAAGTTACGTCTTTCTTGGTCCTAATGTACGTTATTACTTCATTTGAGAAGAATTTCGGTTAGAGTTGAGTCCTTATGAGCTTTGACGGATTTTTTATTTCCTCATGTGATTACGTATGGATGGAGTAAGTTTGGGATTTGTAAATTGGAAAATGATGAGGTGAGAGATATGTGGGATAGGTTGTGGTCAGGTTGTAAATTAGGGGAAATTGAGTTGCAGGTTGAGGAAGGTTAGGTACTGAAAATTAGTCGGAATAAGTCCCCACCACCCCGGAATAGCTCCCCACATTAAAGGGGTTTTGACTACAGGTTTAGGATAGTGCACATACAACATATCTTTAATTTTTCAGGAAAATGTGGCAATTATCTTCATGAAAAGGTTGAAGATTAAATTTCTTGAATTCAGTGACAAAGCCTTTGAAAATGTGGCTAAAAATGGGAAATTGAAGTGAAATGTATTGGAAAATGAAGTCTCAAAAGGCTTTGCATTTAAAACATCCAGATAATCATGAGACATTTTTGACAATAAAAATCGAACATATGTTTTTAAAACAAAATCTATACCTAGAAATAGGTTAAAACTTTAACACCCAGATTTCAAGAATTCTAATAAACCCGAATGGAGATTACGCGGTTACTAAATGTTTTTCAAGAGGAGCAATAATAAAAGAGCTTGTAGATATATTTTCTTGACCTGGATTACAATTCATATTTATTGTTAATTTGATTAATTTCAAAAATCCAGAACATTTTCAGATCTTTAATTTTACTTTTTTTATTACTAAAAACACTAAAATCCTTCGGAAGGGTCAAAAAATATCGCACCCTGCTGTGTCTTGTCTAGCTCAATGAAATCCCTCTCCCTTTCATCATCTCATAAAGATAGTAATCCACATACTTACTAAATACTTCAAAAACCTGTCTCTTATTTCCAGTTCAAAAATTTGACTCCAAAATTTATTTTCAATGAAAAGGTGCCTTTAAACCCTTAAAAACGAAATCAAAAGCATTGGTCTCATTTACGACAAAAAAACCAGGAGTTAGTTAGTGTCACCCTCATTAATCTTATTTTATTAGTGTCCCTTACTTACCTTTTCCAGCCCTTAAAAACGGTTTAAAACTCTAAGAACACGAGACCTTATCTTGGCCTGTTTTTATCGTCAGAAAAATATGTCAACAATCCAAAGCTCATTATCATTATCCCAAGATATAGCTCCAGATTTTTTTGTCTTCAGAGAAGATAAGGGGAAATAATTGTCAATTAACGAGGACACAAGGGTCGGAGTTGCTTCGTTTTCGGTGACATGACAAGAGTCCCCCAAGACGATACATAGACGGAACATTGATAGCTGATGGAGATAGGTTTTGGATTTAAAAAACAGGACAGCCACACAGAAGCTAAGGATTTAAGCAATTTCTTATGTTACGTTTAGATTGTATTGTATAAGATGGATTGTATTTTATATAACGAAATCAATTGCTATTTCATAGGTCAAGAGTGTTGAATTGTAAAGATACAGAAGGTTCTTTGTATAAGGTAACCGATATGGTGGATTTTTGTTAAGATTTTTTGAGTTGCTTCTGTTTTTTAAACATTTTAATTTAATTAATTGTAATTATTTCATTTTTTGTCAGCATAGGTAGGACAGTTTTTATTTTATTGTGTTTTATTTTTTTTAAATATTTTTGTAGATATAATTTTTAGCTGGAATTAATGAAATTCTTATAAACTAGACAGCTTCCACTTGCACGTTGTACGAGATCGATCCCTATTCTATTCGTAAGAACATTAGACCACCCACCCCCCCTCAAAAATCGAATTTTAAAAAAATTCAAAAATTTAGAATTGTTTCTATGATTAATTAGAGAAATGCCTAAATTCCTCTTTTTTAAAGACACTTTATGTGCTCGATTATTTCGAGTTTGATTTGAAATTATAATTAAAATAATAAAACCATAGGATTTTATTAATTAGATCCAGATGGGTTCATCGGTTGCTTTGGCTTTGGTCGAATTTTAGTCGACGTTACCGACCCTATAAAGGCATCTCGACAAGAATTGTAGGCTTCTCTGGAGAGACAAATACCAAGACGGGATCCGGCTCTACATTTTTCAGTCTCCTTAACTGCTTGAAGAGAGTAAAAACATTTAATCTTATTATTTAAAAAAAATTGAATTTTCAGAAATTTCCAATTTTCTAAACCTGAAGAATTTTCCGAAGATAACTCAAGTTTCTGAAGCCTTCGGATGAATCGGTGAATGCACAATTCCGCAATATCAGCAGCATCTTCCCTCGTCCCATTTGCGACATCGAGGACTTCGAATATTTTCGAGATTATTACGTTCCGTTGGGCCACTCCAAAATCGTCTAACTGAAAACGATAGGATAATTTGTTCTTTGATTAAAAAAATCGAAAAAATTTGATAAGCTTTAAAATAAATTCCCATCCCTACGACAAATCCATATACATAAAATTAGCCGTCTGTGGGTAACTGATGTTCCAGCTTACTACTTCTTACTGGCTTGAGTTATCGAAAAACTGAAATAGCCAAAAATTCTTAAAAAAATTCGGAATTACGGTAGGCTATATGACCTTTCAAAATTCCGTGACCTGCGACCTAGGCCAACTTGACCTAACGTTAAATTGTATGTAAATGGTCGTGTGACATATCAATTTACACTGTTGTTCTTCAAGAAATACTTTAGCAATGTTGGAATTTCAAAATTTTGGTTAATGACCTCAATAACGGTCAAAAGGGTCGAATTTTCAAAATCATCGTGTGACATACCGATTGACAACTCCTTTCGCCGAGAAAGTCTTTGGCTATTCTGGATTTTGAAATTTTGATATCCTGACCTTTAAAAACTGACAAGAAAGAATTTAAAACGACCCCTGACCCCCGACTTTGAAATTTTCAAAAAAGAAGCGTTCTGACTATTAGAATTTTGCAGTTTTTGAGCGGCTGACCTTAAATATAGCCACGTAGGTTAAGGTTTGAACTATTGTCGTGTGACAATTAACATATCTTTCAGACGAGAAACTGTTTTATCTATATTACTAGACGTAAGCCCTGTTTTAAAAAACCGGGGACCGAGGCGGGGCAAAATTAATAAACCCTTCAAAAATCGTAGAAACTGTGAACCATGCTTCATCTTAAATATCACAGTTTCTAGGATTTTTCAACGGTTTATTAATTTTGCCCACGCCTCGGTCCCCGGTTTTTTAAAACCGGGCTTACGTCTAGTAAGCCATAAAACTGTTAAAACATAACAGAAATAGAATAAGAACCTTACAATGGACATTCTTTGAAGCATACACTGGCCAATGCACTGCAATCAAATTATAAACACAACTAAATAACATACCAATTAGGGGCAATTTTTTGTAATTTAAATATGATTAAGTATATTTTAATTGCTTAAAAGTTTGTTGTAAATGAATGAATAATACGAAGCGGGACCCGATTCCACGCCGATCCCGATTTAGTTTTTTAAATTTTAAGTTTAAATTGTTTGAATTTAGATTATGTTTTATGTATTTTAAGATATTTAAATTTTTGTCTCAAACGCCAGGTGTTGTCTTTGGTTCCCACAATGTAATGCTTAAAACGCTGCGGTAACTGAAATCACACAGCTATGCAACCCGAATTGTTAATTAAAATATTGCTAATTAATGATAACCGGATTGTCCACAATAGCCTTGCTCTCCATAATTCTCCAAGGATTGTTAACCCGAATCCGTATCCCTGTGGGCAGGAATTCCTTTTCCCCAAAACCAAGGGGTGACCTTCTGACCCTCTCCGTTTTTTCGATAAGTTTGATATCCGAATCCGAGTCAAAATGACCCCCACTGATCGATGCATCGAGATCCGAGTTGGGGTCACCTCGATAAAAATTTGGTTCTAATTGGAATTCTCGTCGAACCCTTTGTTTTACCAAATGATTTGACCCTGTAATTAGTGTGGTACACTCGTTCAGAAATTTCGTCGTTTCCACGATCTCGTAAAATATGGAGCAGTTTTTTGAAGCCATCTAAAAACCAGATTTTATACAGAAATTTTGTTTGTTTTTGTAATTTTATTTTTTAAACAGTTATTAGTTATTGATATTCCTGGGATTTTTACCGTTGTTAATGACCGATTCTTCCTGTATTGCTCTGAAAAATAATAATATAATCACTCGAACATTATAGTTGTCACCTTCGATTCTTATATGTCCCTCAGCATACGTGGTTAGCAGTTAGCGAAACTTACCTAAATCCTCATAAGTCCAGTTACCAATTCCAGACTGTAGTCCTCCACATCGTTCTGGCGTTTTAATTACAAAAACAAAGGCTCCGATAACTACTAAAGTTAGCAGATTTAAGGCTGACATCTTTAAAAATTCAGCAGCATGCGTATATTTGGCTGACCGAATATTTCCAGATCGTTCAAAACCAATTGGAAAATTTTATTAAGCCGATTCAAAAGCAATACCTCGAATGACATCAAAATAATCGACAAGTCGAAGTCGAATTTACATGTTCTATTTCAGTATGTATTATTGTGAATTGGTAATCGTTGTATCCGGTATTTCGGGACAATGTCAATTCAAATTAACCAATTTTAAACATAATTATTATCTATTCACAAGAAAGTAACCCAATAATTAGCTAATAATTTCCGGTGGCTATCCACCAATTGAAATTTGATAATTCTACATCATGTTCACAATGATTTACAGTATGATAATCTCTAAACAAACTACCTTGATTAAGTTAATCAAGCATGATTATCGGGTGTATTCAAGCAATTCGAAATCAAAAATGGTTAATAGTTCTTTGAATTGTCATACAAGCTTGTGGTTAGATGAGTGAGGCTTTAAACATCCGTAAACACATAATTTTTCTGTTTTCTGGATAAATGACAAAGTATGGGATATTGATGTTGCACGGATTTAGTTTCAGACCTTTACTTCACAGTAAACGTTTCGCGATCCAAATATCCACGCTGCCCCCCCTCTCACCCTATATTATTATACTGTATGTTGTCCTCCAATGAAAGACCCAAACCACTCCCCCTCTATTGAATATACCGTTTCGAATCAACATAATTAACATTAGCCTTGGTCTAATGTGTCCCGATCCGATGAATGTGACGCTTACCCCCCCCCCCCCACCTCTCTATAATATTATTACACTGTGTCGTTCTCCAATTAATGACCCCCCCTCTTCAGAATACGGTTTCAATCAACATGATTAACATTAGCCTTGGTCTAAAGTGTCGCGATCCGATAAATGTGACGCTTACCCCCTCCCCCCATATTACTACACTGTGTGCCGTCCTCCAATGAATGACCCCCGCCCCCTCTTCAGAATACCGTTTCGAATCAACATGATTAACATTAGCCTTGGTCTATTGTGTTCCGATCCGATAAATGTGACGACGACCCCCCCCCCCCTATAACACTACACTGTGCTCCAATGAATGACCCTAACCTCCCCTTTTCAATATACCGTTTCGAATCAACATAATTAACATTAGCCCTGGTCTATTATGTCCCGATCCGATCAATGTGACGCTGACCCCCCACCCCTCTATATCACTACACTGTGCTCCAATGAATGACCCTGAACCCCCCTCTTCAGAATACCGTTTCAATCAACATGATTAACATTAGCCTTGGTTTAAAGTGTCCCGATCCGATAAATGTGACGCTTTACCCCTCCGCCTATATCACTACACTGTGTGTCGTCCTCCAATGAATGACCCCCCCCCTTCTTGAGAATACCGTTTCAATCAACATGATTAACATTAGCCTTGGTCTAATGTGTCCCGATCCGATAAATGTGACGCTTTACCCCTCCGCCTATATCATTACACTGTGTGTCGTCCTCCAATGAATGACCCCCCCCCCTTTCTTGAGAATACCGTTTCAATCAACATGATTAACATTAGCCTTGGTCTAATGTGTCCCGATCCGATAAATGTGACAATGACTCCCCCCTCTATATTACTACACTGTGTGCCGTCCTCCAATGAATGACCCCCCTCTTCAGAATACCGTTTCGAATCAACATGATTAACCTTAGCCTTGGTCTATTGTGTCCCGATACGATAAATGTGACAATGACCCCCCCCCCCCCTATATCACTACACTGTGCTCCAATGAATGACCCTAACCCCCCCCCTTTTCAATATACCGTTTCGAATCAACATGATTAACATTATAGCCATTGTGTCCCGATCCGATGAATGTGACGCTGACCCCCCACCCCTCTATATCACTACACTGTGCTCCAATGAATGACCCTAACCCCCTCTATTCAACATACCGTTTCGAATCAACATGATTAACATTAGCCTTGGTCTATTGTGTCCCGATCCGATGAATGTGACGATGACCCCCCCCCCCTATATCACTACACTGTTCTCCAATGAATGACCCTGACCCCCTCTATTCAACATACCGTTTCGAATCAACATGATTAACATAAGCCTTGGTCTATTGTGTCCCGATCCGATAAATGGGACGATGACCCCTCCCCCCATATATAACTACACTGTGTGACGTCCTCCAATGAATGACCCTACCCCCCTCCTCTCTTCAATATACCGTTTCGAATCAACATGATTGACATTAGCCTTGGTCTAATGTTTCCCGATGAATGTGACGATGATCGAACCCCCCTATTATACTTCGTGTGTCGTCTTCTAATAAATAACCCTACCCCCCATGTGTCCCGATCCCATTAATTTGACTCTAACCCACCCACCACCCCTATTTTATTATACTGTGTGTCGTCACTGTTGTCCCCAATGAATTACCCTAATCCCCTCCCCTTCAATATACCGTTTTAAATCAACATGATTAACACTAAACTTGATCTAATGTGTACCGTCCGGATTCGATAAATGTTACGCTTACCCCTAGCCCCTATATTACTACACTGTGTGCCGTTCTCCAATGAATGACCCTATGAAGTTCTTTTATCAAAATGAGGACCCACTTTTTTATTATATACCATTTTGACCTTTATGTACGATTGTGTCTAAAATCAAGGAAGATTAAAACTTAAAAAAAAGTAAATTGCATTTCCATTATAATGAGATTTGACTGTATCATTTGAAAAGTCAGTATCCACCATCAGGTCACAGACAGGCTATACAATACCGAAGTGAAGTCGGAATTATCAGTCCATTTCATCTCCGTCTAGTTCAATCAACACGTTTAAATAAACCAGTCGTATATCAATACAATGTGTTAGGCTGTTGAAATCTGGAAACGACAGGTAAAAACCCAACAATACCTTCCCAATATATCTGTAATAATAATGAAGATCGATAAATATTCCCATCGGGTCATTCTGGATCCCCACCGACCGGTGGTGATGGTGTCGGTATCGGCATCCCTAACTCAAAGCTAAAGAGAGCAAAAACCAATAAAGCTTGACTCTAATGACTTTTAAAGACAATGAAAAAAGTAAACGGTTTCAGAAATTTGACAGCTTCGGAGCTACCATTTCCTATAAGGACTGTTCATAACTGATGTTCAGATCTTGTAAATGTTAAACTGGGCCGTAAGACTTGTGTTAATTGAGCAGATTGGGCTGCATTTCGACTTGTGTGTGTATTTCTTATGCAGGAATGATTTTTTAACGTTTTTAAACATCAGAGCAATTTTTGGCATGGGGCGGTTATTGTAGGGACTGTTTTTGCACAGGGTGGTTATTGTTGGGGCGGTTATGATGGGACCGTTTACTCCGCATACTGTCAGGGCAGTATTTAGTCTCTCCGACGTCCTTTACGAACAGTCCTGAAACTGGACCAGATCCTGCACCTTCTGCTCATATTCTTTTAAGGAAGTAAGTAAGTAGCCCGTTTTATCTCACCTCGCGTGTCTCCTTCATTTCAACCACGTCGGGTTTCCATCTCTCTAAAGATCTGTTGATGATAATGATTCTGGGATTTTGAGGACCCGACGAAGATTTCGGATTTAAAAAAAACGGAACATAAAAGTAATCAGGAGCCACTTAGTTCCCCTTGTGAGGTCTCGCCAAGTCTCACTTCTACTTTCATCTAGTTTTTTTTTATATTGGAAATCGGATGGGGATGATAATATTATAAAAAGGTTCAAGTTGCATACACGAAATGTAGGAGAGTTTTTTCCTGATTCGGCATCAGGCTCTTTTCAGAGCTATTTATATTTAGACGGGCTTATGATGATTAGAGTGTGAGATTCTGGATTATTAGGGATTTAAAAGGATTAAAACTTGAAGACGGAGTTTCTGGGATTAAAGAGGTTAAAATGCGATGAGGGCTTAAGGGATTTCAATTGGAACGGATGTCGTTAAAAATTTATAGAGCTGATGATTTAGTTGACGGACAATTTTTCTGACTTTGGGTGCTCGGTACTCTAAACTTTGGTGATTGGGATCAGATTCGTCCCTCAACGAAATCAAAAGTTCTATAACTCTAGCAGTAAACTTTATTAAGAAAATGGTTCGAAAAATACCATTTCTGAATTACTTAAAATTGTTCACATTTTTTTTTTACGTTTTTGGTGCATCTTCCGAAGCTGTTTTTTCCACCACTGCCTTCATTGCATTTCCGTGCGGGACTTATTAACTTAAAAAGTGCCGATATTCAACCGTAAAATTTCTCGTAGAGCAAACAAAAAAGAGCCCTTAAAAAGTTGAACAAACAAAAAGATGATTTTTAATATAAAAAAGCAACCTTCACTTTTCATTGCTCTTCCGCTTTTTCAAATTAAAAGCTTCAAAGCTATCAAGAACTTTCGGGTAAAAAGCAACAAAGATTCGTAAAGGTTACTCATGATTAAGCATTTACTTAATGGGCTCTGTAGCTTGTTGTAGTAGTATAAAACTTAGATGTATTTAGGTATTTATATACAGGTTATTATCTGCTAAGACCTCATCATCTTTTCTTGTTTTTAAAGCGTAAAAAACGGGATCCAGAAGCCAAAATCGTCTGAGAAAGCGTGTTTCGTGTGTTTAATGGTTTTATAGGTCATTACTTATTGTATTTTTATGACATGACCACACAAGGGTATAAAAACTTCAGAATTACAAAGTAAATGAGAGGTAGAGCAAACATAATTACCCCGAAGTACACAAATTAAATGTAAGGCTTGGTAAGTATTTGGGTCTTTTAAGGTTTGTTTGTATAAGGCCTGTATTTTACTTGTTTGAGGAACTGTAAACTAGAATTTTAGCAAATCCTCTGATTTAAGGCCCCGGAGGACTTATTTTTGAGCATTTTTAGAAAGCAATGTCAAATCTGAATCTGATGAACAATATATTAATAATTACCTCAATTTATCCAGTGAAGGAAAATGGTGTTCAACAAGGGGATTTAAAAAAAATGACATAAAATATAGACATAAAGACAGTGGATCAGAAAATTTGTTATCAAAATTAATATTGAAGTAATTACTAAATCAAATCCAAAACCGTCGAGCTTATTGGTTGCAGAATATGTAGTGTTTTATTAAGGAGGGCGACTATTTTAGTCCAAAATCCTAATATTATTTACTCTGAATTTGTACATCGGGATAAAAAAGCAATAATTCAAGACATAAAATGGGAATTAAGTTGAAGTTTTCAATTTAATTTCTGGATAACTTGATTTACATTTTACAATGCTTTAATACTAATTGAACACACATTTACTCATTTATTAATTATTCATATTTTGACATTTAATCTATTTTCTATGAAAAAGCATGCATTTTTAACTCTGGAATTGAATTCCCGATCTCAAAATGTTAAAATGTTCTTCAATAAACATAATTTGACCTTTGACCTCAATCCGCATCATGACAATTACCGTATATTTTGACCTGGTAATACGACTTGTGAACGGAATGTAATTTACCCGTCTTGTGTTTACATTCCAATTAAAAGCTTTCAGAAGAAACTAACAAATCCATTCATTTCCACTCGGAATTTCAGAGTTGGTCCATTTAGCTTGCTTTGGATTGACTGTAATTTTTAAATAAGTCCCCATGGGCCTTATTTATCCCTCATTCATATATAAGGCGAAGGTAACTTATTTCGGAGTAAAACTCCGTTAAAACAGCTTATGGAAATCAGTTCAGTGGAAGAGAAAATGTTTTATTGGCAATTGTCAACAATAACAGTCCAATTTCTCGTTCCCATTAACTAATTAACAATGCTAGTTAAAGAGAATAGAATGGCTACTTGAATTAAATGCCACGAACGCGGAAATGAAAGCAAGTCCTGTGTTGGGTTTAATGTTCTAAAAACAATGCCCTGATTTCCCGACATTCTGTCAACTCAACTCGAAGGGTCAGGAGCGTCGTAATCAAAGTGACTAATTATGACAGCCATTAAGTTCGTTGTCATCCTTGCCGTCTTCGTTGCTGCTGTTGCAGGTGAGTTGTCAAATATAAGTTATTTGGATCAGGGACTGTACCTGTACACATAGGGGCTATTAGAGGTTGATTTGACCTTAAATGTTAAAAAAATTGACATTGACAGTCAAAAGGTTAATCCAGACTTCTGTTCAATTTGAAGGGTATCTCGACAGTTATGTACGAAACAGTTTGCCTTGGACAAATAAGTTCTTGCCATTTACCGTTTAACTGTCAAATACCAAATTGCAGTCGCTATTTTAAAGACAAATTTCTCCAATTCCAAAATAATCTCGACAATTATGTCCAGAACTGTATGCCTCTGACCAATATGACGTTGACCAACTCTGTCGTTTTTGACCTCTTACAGTCAATTACTACAATGATCATTTAAAAAAGCCAAACTACTCTAAATGCACAGTTACCTCGACAATTATTCTAGTGACAAATAAGTCACCTACAAATTCTGAGCTTCAGATAACCTAACCCGTTTTTGACCCAAATGCAACTGAACTTACCATTTTTGACCCAAACCCAAATTCGACTGAACTTGCCATTTCTGACCCCACCCAATCCGTTTTTGACCCAAATGAATCTGAAATTATCACTAAAAATATGTAACCTGTAATTAACCTTCACAGCGGGCGAACCCGAGCAGTCAGCCATGTCTGCCGTGGAAGCCGATACGGCCAATATGGCCGTCGCGAGGGAACCGCGAGGTTCCCGAGGTCGGGCCCGCGGGGGCCGACTTGCCGGAGGGATCGTCCTCCACGCCCCATCCGCCCGAAGCGGCCGAGGAATGAGGAAACAACGCGGTCGAATTGCCGGTGGAACGATTCTGAGGAAAACTGGCCGAATCGCCGGTGGCAAAGGGCTTACCTATAAGAAGACGGGCCGAAGTGCCGGTGGATTAGGCGGAGGACGTAAGGGACGTTTGGCCCTTGGAGTCGTGGTCCCTAAGAAGACAGGACGACGTCTTGCGAGAGGTTAATCTGGAACTGGATCACTAGAATGTAGTTTATTTTGGAACAAAATTTAAGTCCGTTTTTTAAGGACATTGGATTGGATTAAAGTTATTTATTCGTAGTATTGGATTTTTATTACAAGGAGCGAATTAAATTCTATATTTATTTTCTCATTTAAAGTCTTGTTTTTTTATTTTAATGTCTCATCATTAATGTGTTTCTATTTATCATCTCTGGTCGATATCATATGATTTTATTGAAACTACAACTCACTTGTCAAAGATAAGGCAAAGATTTTACAATGGGTTCTTCTCATCATCCGTACAAGAACATCTTTGCATCTATTGACAGGAAATAGTGGAGTTTATAAGAGAAATACATTTTAATCTAATAAAAAAAAATTGTCAATAATAAATGCGAATTTCTCATCATGATGCTGATTCCTGTTTATACCGTTACACATTTTTTCACGAAAATCTTAAAGGTGAGAATTTAGGAAGATTTCGATAACTTAATGGTCGACATCACCTGCACCTCTTCCCATCGGAAGTGGAATCTGTCGAATGTCGAATTCGACATTTGCCAGTTTGTCACCAGTACCACGTGGTTCTGTCACCGAATTCTGTTCTTGGAACGATACCACGAACACGGAAGCATTTCCATGTAAATTGGCAACTTGCTATACGTTATCGTAGTAACTACTTTAGTTTATTGACGCCAATTCGGCAAATTAAGGATAATACTAGGATTTGTAAAGTTCCTACAGGAATCATCATGACAGCCCTTAAGTACCTTTTTGTTCTTTGCGCTCTTGTAGCCGCTATTTCCGGTAAGTTATCGATTATTTTCTCTAATAGCATTGAAGTTAAATTTTTGTTAACAATAAGATCCACATGGGGTCTTATTCCGGTGACGAACGGGTGCGGTTAATGTCTCAGAAAAATCCAATTGTACGGGTTAGGCACAACCATTTAAGTTTTTTTTACCAATAATCGGGATCGTTTTTATCAATTTTGTCAAAAAATTGTATCGAGGAACATGTAATACTGACTATGCTTTTTCATATTTTACATGAAATCGTTTCTTGGGGGCTCTTGTTTTCCCAAGCTTCTTGTAAGATGAGGACTTGTTTAAGGGGGTCACTTATACCGGTACTTTTGGACTCCGATTTTAAAATAAGACTGATTTTTTAACATATAAATATTTCCCCAGCCAATCATGACGACGAGACAAACGCGATGGAACTTTCGGAAGGAGACGTTGACGTCGACACCGTAAGAGTCCAGAGAGACATCGTCCAAATGGGACGAGGGATATCAAACCGACACCAGCAACAGCAACAACGTCAACAAGCCCGAGCCTTCCCCAGTAAGGGACTCCGTGGACAACGTCAACGTCAACAATCTCGAGCCTTCCCAAATAAGGGACTCCGTGGACAAAGTCAACGTCAACAATCCCGAGCCTTCCCGAATAAGGGACTTCAACGTCAACAGGGCCGGAAGGGAGACACCTTCAACTGGAACATCAATACATCGGACAAGAAGAAGAAGTCAAAGAAATCTTCGGAAGAGGAAGAAGAAGAATCCTCGGAAGAGAAGAAGCCAAAAGGGAAGAAGCCAAAGAAGTGAGATATTTTACAGGATATAGAGCCTACTACTTTAGTTTGGGACAAATTTTATGAATTTTCTCGATTTTAAAATTAATTATTTTATTTTCAGGGGATAAAATGGGCGAAAAACTGGTTAAACAGGATGAAACTGTGTCAAGGGACGTGCGTGTGTGAATGAAATTGGGATTTTAAAATTGGCGTTTGACGATCGAAATGAATCCTTGCAATAAATATTTAGTTGAAAGTTAATTGACCACAGGTTTAAATACAATTAAAAAAATACATGCATAGTTTAATAGTCTTGTATCACTCAAACAGTACGACGGTCAACGGTAAGAGATGAAACTTATCGATACATCGACAAGAAATATAAATCAGCGTCATTTACAAACTGGACGAATTATGTGGTTCATGCAAAACTCACTGACATCAATATTCCGACTCTGACATAAGGTTTAAAAATTCATTACACATTAGGATTGATCCAAGTTCTGACATATTTGACAGTTATAAACAATGCTAACTATGCCACAACAATCCAAATACCGAAAATCCCGAAATAAATCCTCCACCCGTTCTCTCAATAAAATATCCCAATTCCCTGGGGACTTATTTCGGGAATTTACGGCATAAAACACAAGCTCCAAACAGTTATTTCAAACCCGGAAGATATTTGGCAATACAACTTCTTGAGAAAAGTCATCAAAATATTTTGCTTTCGTCACCCGAGGGGTCCAACCTCTTTGACCACGTGTCCTAACCTCCTTGTTATTTCATACAGAATTAATTGGATATAGTACACGGATTGTATATTTATTTACAGCTTCAGAATGAGGATTACATCCTTCATATGGATAAGCCTGACCCTCTCCTTCATCATCGTGGTCCAAGGTAAGCGCATATACTTACCCTGTTGTGCTTTAACATTAGATTGAGGAGTTATTACGGGGTGGGGTCTTAATTAAGTTTTAATTACTCTCAAAAGTTTTAATTGTTTTAAAATTAATTTGTGACAGGTAACCCTGAGTCGAATCAAGATGACGAAGTTGGGACGTGGAGCGAGGACAACGTCGACAGCCCCGCAGTGACGAGGGCCGTACGGGGCGCTCGAAACCAGAGACGCCGACAACAGGGGCGACAGCTCGTCCGATATGGCGAAGATGGTACAGAGCAGGAGGTGACTTATCAAGCCGAAGCGTTCTTCCCAAGCGGTGGAAGCGCTGAAGAGGTCGCTGAAGCTCCGGAAGCAGCGTACGAAGCCCCAGAAGAAGCGTACGAAGCCCCAGAAGCAGCGTACGAAGCTCCAGAAGCAGCGTACGAAGCCCCAGAAGCAGCGTACGAAGCACCAGAAGAAGCGTTTGAAGCTGATGAAGCACCGGAAGAAGTCTACGACGTTCCAGAAGATGCATATGAAGCACGGATAAAAGAGATCGCAGCAGAAGAAGCAGCCTACGAGGAGCCTGTAATAGAAAACGAAGCGCCGGAAGAACCTCTCTTTGCCCAGATATACGATTCCTATGAAGGAACTCACCGACGTGGAGGGGAGGAGTCCGAGGAACGTGCGTATCGACGAAAGAAAACTTATCGAAAGGGAAAGAAGAGCTCTTATCGAAGAGGGAAGAAGAACTCGTACCGAAAACGTTATGAGTATTAGTTTAATTTATTAAGTATTTCGAAATTGAATAAATTGATTCGGATTGTATTTGTTTCGTATTTTAATTAATAAATTATTTGTCATTGGAATAACCATTTTTAAATGCGTATTGACTATTGACTAAAGTGGAAATATATGAATTGAAGCCTGTAAATAAGTTCACAATATTCAAACGGTAAATATATGAACAGATCCCTCCGAAATAGATCCCCACCCTTTTGGATGGTATGGGAAAATAGATTTCCCGAAATAAGTACACCCCTCAATAGATCCCCACCCCAGAATACATCCCAGGGTACCGATTTAAATTCATTTTGATTTTAAGCATTCTTCAATTTCTTGACGGTGTTCGTAACCCGGTCCAAAGCTCGTTGCAACCTCCGGTCTGCCATGACTTCATATGATATATTTTTTGAATTGTCATTAACGTCCCTGTTTTTGACAAATTTGGAAACAACTGTAGTTTCTTGGAGCTTCTTCTGCGTCGAACAATCTCGAGCGAGTAATTCTGCCTCTTCCACAATTGTTGTGACGAGGAAGTCTAGCTGGTCCTTGGATAAGGAAGCCTTATCGGCATTTAAGCAAAAGCGGAGGTAGTCAGCGTATCTGAGGGTCACACAGGCGAACCCTGGAAGTAAATAACGAATTTTATAAAATTTAAAAAAACTAATCATCTTTGAATCAAATCACATAAAATTCTAATTAAAATTAAACCCTCCCAAATGGGCGAGCATGTATTTCAGACTATTTAGCTAAATCAGACATTTTAAGCCTATCCATGTGATCTAAAAACCATTTAAATGAGAGGGCATTTATTTCGGGGTTGGGGCATCATTCATGCAAGTCTTCTAGAATATCTAACATTGTTCAACAATAAATTGGCTCCGAGTAAGACAATTAATAAGAGCTAAATTAAGCATTTTAGGTCCATAGATTTTATCTCTAACATTTCTATATAGGAAATAGGAACCCTTGTTCAACTTAACTCAATAAATAAAGCTCCTCCTAAATAAAAGCCCATAGGGCATCTATTTCGAGATTTATGCCCTATATAAGAAAACCCCTGTTCGACACTTTGAATAGATACACACTCCCCCGAAATAGAAGCCCATGGGGCATCTAAATCGAGATGTACGTCATTGTATAGAATCCTTACCAACGGAGGTGAGTAGAGGTACCCAACCGACCATCTCCCTCACCTCATTCCCCCAAAAGCGGACCTTCCGACTGGCGGCCGGGAAGTTGCTAACGACCCCACAGCCCCCGATAAGGGCCGTACACATGTCCGAAAACCAACCCGGCATGCCCCCGTACAGTTGGGGCATCACGAAATTCAAATGCAATTCCGGACTTCGGCTCAGTCTATTCATCTCCTCGTTTACGGTCCTTAACCTCTCGATCCGACTCATCTCTTTCGAGTTCAAGTAGCACTTGACCATGCAATGGTGGTTCCTGAGCTCTAGATCCGGATGCGGCAGTAAAGCAGCTACAAGGCCTATGAGCAGTTCTTCGGAAATGTGACCCCGAAATTCGGGGTCATTCGATTCGAAAGATTCCTCAAGTTTCCGTAAGGAACTTGCAAGAATAGAGCAAAGAATCGCTGGCATCGATGACCCCGACTGGGTCTTGATTTCTTTGAGCAAACTCATCGATATGGGCTTTGACCATGAGTAGAGAGACTCCCCGCTGAAGTTTCGAACGTTCCACCGGCTCTTTGTCGAACTGGGAGGATTCAATAAGTTTCTCGCAACTTGAGAGGAAAATGTTAGAGAGCAGAATAAGTAGAAGAGGAATGTCGATAAGACTGGTCGACGTTTGGGGGATAGGGGGTCCACTATCCAGGGGAACGATTTCCCTTCGCTTTGGGTATAAGCTAGCATGAGCATTGTGCTGAGACCGTCCATGTACCCGTGGTGGACCCGGAAGATCCTGGCACTACGTATCGACGAACTGGCCGACATGGGGTCGGATAGGGACAAACTGGTCGATAATGGGTTATCATACTGGAACTGTGGGATTATCACATCTTCCCATTGGGGATGAGTTTCCTCCATATCGTTCGACAAAGCCGGGAGGATTTCGGAGAGTAGTTGCGTTTCGGTAACGATTTTCGACTTGTCGACGACACCACTGTCGTCGTCACCCAGACCGGGGTAAAACCTAACGTGTTTTTTTATGCAAAATGCGGTATCGTCTTTAAGGCAGAAGTACCCTAGTCTTCGAGTCCAGATTTTCTTCAGTTTCTGGTACTGAGGGAGACTCACAACGTGGTTCCTGTAACTCTGTTGATGGGATTTGATGTCGATGGGGTCCTCCTGAATTGCCACGTATAGGATCATCCGTTTCCCATGCTTGTGTCCTTCGTACATGTACATCCCATCGTACCCGGTGGGGTTCAAGTTGATTTCATCCCCGTGGTTGAGCCATAGGAGCATGGACACGAAGAAACGGACGATTTTGTTGAGGAGGTAGAGGAATATGATTCCTGGGAGGATTGTCAGGGATCCTAAAGTTACGGAGAGGAGGATTTCGACAAATAAGAGGAAGGATGATGGGAGTTTGAGAGACATTTCGACGATTTCGATTTTCGACAAGTCTGTCTAATTTCGACGAGCTGAAATTCAGGAGAGTTAAGGCTAAGTTCTTCGACAACCCTTTGTTCCATATATCAATTGGAAAGGCATGCATGGGCTTCTAATTACGATCGTAATTCCATGATCGAGTGTGTATTTTGGAATCTGAAATCAAAATTTAATTTTTATTATTAAAACTAGCAATTTTTACTTCACACCTATTTAATTATATTTAAAAAAACAACCGCATGGAATTGATTAGGGAATACTCCACTCACATTTGTCAAATTCTAAATTAAACACTCTTCATCAGTTGAAAACATACCAAAGTCTTAAAATTACAAGAATTTATTTTAATAGTAGTTTATTATAAGATTAATTACAATAGTTTTTAAATTAAATTCAATATTTGGAAAATATTCTATTTGGCCAATTTCATATTATTTTCTCGTTCCAAATGAATATTTCTTTGATATAAAAAATGTTCTTACCTAAACTAAATATTGATGCTTACAGAATTAATTAATTAACTGTCTTGGTTAATTAAGTTTATTTATAATAAGATCGGTATTTATCCAAGATTTAAAACTGCCGAATAACTGCCTTAGATTCTTTTGTAAACTGAAGAGTAGTAACAAACAAACTTTATTATTATTACAACCTCACATTTCCAATTGTTTGCATATTGTCAATTGTTGATTGGATTACTCAAACAGTCAGGTTTAGTCCATTGAACTAGTTCCCTTGTTGATGCAACGACCAGGTTTTACAATCCTTGATATTACTTAAACGGTTCATGTGCAATTTACGATGTAATTTCAGTTGCATTATTTTTTAAGACATGGAAATTAACTTGGTAAGTTTCATTTTACATGCAAATGGATAAGGACGACACGACAAGACACAGGAGAACAATGCGGCGGTGGTGGTCCTGGTTCCCATGTTCTATCTTTGATTTCCTGTATCCCAGGCCTTACTTCTAAATTACTGTATTTTTACCGAAATAAACGCCCTCCCTAAATAACATCTTCATACTCTTATACGAATTTCAATGTTAAAAACTGTCGTATATACAACAGGAGCTAACTGCAAAATACGGTGGGTAGGGGACAAACCTGCCGATTTTGTGATTTAAACTTTTCAATTATTTCAAACCACTTCACATGATTAAAATAAGAGTTTTAAATATGAGAATATTAGCTTGATCACGGTATGATTGTATTATTAATTATGTTATCTATCTGTTATCTACTAAAAATCTTATGTTAATCTGAACAGAAAATTAAAATTTTTCACTTAATTTAAGATCTTAATTATATTTTGTTTTAATAATTTTCCACCCTGTCAATCGTTCAAACTTATTTTTTTGCACTGCCTAAAACAGGTCCACAGAAATAGCATTTCCAAAGTTGGTTTAAAAAAAATCTTAAATATTTGGAATTGAAGAAACATTCAGGGTATCACACTAAATCACAGATAAGCACAAACAGATATGGCGAAAATCACAGAATCCAAGATTAAAGATCTTGTAAAATCCATGAAAAATCTAGGTAAGAATCCTCAGACATTGACAATAAAAAAATCATAGTAAGTAAAACTCCCCGATTTCCAAAATTTTAAACTAATATAATGCCACGATAACATTTATTACTTCGCCCAAAAAATTGTTCTTAAATAAAAAATAAACACAACACCAAGCAACAATTTAATAATAAATCACACTCCCGAGGCTTCAAATAAACCAGAATTCTTTAGAAAATTCACCTGCAAACTAACGTTAGTAATTTGCAATCGCAACACAACGGGACATGGACTCTTGTACCGGCTCTAGCTCAAATCAGTCTATTCAGATGTTCTGATAGACATTAGAGATTAATGAAAAATCTATTAATAGAACTCTTGAATCTCGCCTTGTAATCACTTTGTCCCTCCTGGCACTCCTGACCGGCATTCAGGCCATGATGAATGACACTACCTTTACATCTACTATCTACAGCACATTTTACAATTTAATATATAAATTCTATGTAAATAAGGCCGATTGTACTGTAATAATCGACAGAACGTCTTGAATCCTAAGGACCTACTTCTGATTAACGTAATTTAAATAATTCTCTAAAAACACTTCCGTTCTAATGGCACTTCTGCCGTATTTTGACTATTTTACAAGCTTTAGTAAGAATGACGAGAAATGATCAATGAAACTGTCATATCATCATCTCCTTATTCAGGAATTCAAGATGAATTTAAGGACCGTCCATGTGTTACGTAAGGAAAACACCTTATTAAGCGTGTTAACCTTCGTCTTGATGCAAAAATTAACACGAAGAATAATGCGGAAGTTGTCAGAAACATTGTAGCGAAATCTATGGACTTGTCAGAACTGTATTCGATCTTGATTCTTGAGTCTCGAGAATTGACATTGGATTACTGTGGATTATTGTGGATTACCATGAACCTATGTTATTATTGTTGTTAGCATTTTTTATTCAATGTCTCGTAGCCAAATATTACATGGGATCCTTCATTCAAGGCTCGATCTTTAGTATAAGTATAGCTAGAGCTCAATCATTCAACTGCAATACAAACACAAGCAATTAAACATACTTTAATTTACGGTTAGTTTCGTATGCATTTTTTTGGCTAATAACAATCAAGAGCTGACGATAGAACTCATGCAATGATCGACATATCTTGTAAGAACAAGGTACACATCTTGTAATAGGTTATTCCTATATAAGAGCTGGAGAATTGGTGATAGGTAGTTAGGATACAGTCAAGGTCGGAGGTCAGTTGTTTTTATTACTGTACTTGGGTACTCAATGAAAAAAAAATTATATGTATATTTGCGGAAATAACGTAAATCCCGAATTAAGTCCCCTGGGGAATTAATTAAGGAGAAAATAGAAGAATGCAGTCACTACTGTTGATATTTGAACTCAAAACCCCGGTTGCAAGGTTCAGTAACTACTTGTATTCAAAAAAATTAAACGGGGGATGGGGACTTATTTCGGGAATATCTATTTAGGATCACCTCTAAATTAACTAGTATTTTTTCTACAGATTGTTAAATAAAGAATGATACATTCTGAAAAATAGAGAAAAAAATCCTCTTAAAATCCCGTTATGATCCTTAAACCCATTTCCAATTATCCGCAGGAAATATTAGCCCTTAAGAGAGTCCTTAAGGAGAATTTGAAGAATGACGGAACTGACCCAAAAAACCCACGTCACTCTGCTAATTGTTCCAGCTGGGCCCTTACACTTACTGAACCTAACAAAGTACCGAATTCAATTACTGTCTCATCATTGTACCTTTACCCTTCACTTATTCTAATGCATTTTTTCTTATATTTTTACAAACATCGTACAGGGACTATATAGACAGTTAAAGAATAAGTAATTATCAAAGAAGTTAACCTATTGACCTTCGATTACCTGAAGGTTAATGGGGTTCGGATATTGTTCAAAAGAACTTCAATGATTGAATTCTCTAATTCTGTTCTGGCTTAAAGTGTAGCTGCACAATGTTATATTTTGAAGGGTAATTACAAACAAACTGGAACAAGTCCCCAACCGGAATAAGTCCCCAACCGAAATAAGTCACATCTTGCATCCTTAAAATTTTTTGGGGTATAAGAATAACACTAATTCTTTATTTCAGTCTGTATGGTAAAAGCATGGCATCCATATACATAATTCCGGCCATTTGTAAGTGATGGGTACATACGTTTTTGACTCGGTTGACTTATCAAAAAACGACGACAGCCAAAAAATCACAAAAAAATTAAAAGGTGTCCTAGGCTATATGACCTTTCGAAATTCCGTGACCTGTGACCTAGGCGTACATGACCTAGCGTAATATTGTACGTAAATGGTCGTGTGATATATCGATTTACACTGCTGAGCTTCGGGAAATACTTTGGCTATGTTTGAATTCTGAAATTTTGACCTCTTGACCTTGAAACGGTCAAAGTCGTCGAAATTTCGAAATTATCGTATGACATATCGATTGACAACTTCTTTCACCGAGAAATCTTTTGGTTGTGCTGGAATTTCCAAATTTTGGCACCCTGACCTTCAGACGTCCAAAAGGTCTAATTTTGGTCATTGCCAAATTTACGAAGTGAGGACGTATCTCCTTTTAAATGTCAATTAGTGATTAGAAGGGTTTAATGTTGTATGTTAATAGGGATGGAGGGTGTTTGGGGCAGGGTGTTCTAGATCGGAACCCTTAAACAACGGCGTTGGTTTAAATAACCAATACCGAGTAGGGCAACGTTCTAACGTTCAGAGGTGTCCGTATCTTGACCTACGGGTGCAATCGTAAAAATTGCTGTGGCTCACGCCTGAATGAAACTTTGTTTGAAATTAGCTGCCACTAAACGTTTATCTACAATTTTAAGGCCCGATATCGGGCCTGTGGCTGCCTAGTACAATATAAAAAAGAAGTATGAGTATCATAACAAACGACAATTGTTTCTATTCATTTGTCGCTTAACACCAGATTAAACTGTTTTATTCTAACGGTTACTTGTTTCCGATGACATTTTAGTAACAAATTAAATAGCCCCTAGAATGATGATTTATATGTCACAATAGCACTATCTGTACACAAAAACATCCATAAATGCCAGTACACATTACTTAAAGTGTCTTCAATTAATGTTCTAATATATAAAAACACTTTCGTAGAGAGTCAAATTCAATGTCAAAATATTCAAGGTAAGTCATTCTTCTGAAAACATTGATTTGGAATCGACTCTTATCCTTAGGTAAAAGATGAGTAGAATTAAATGAAGGTGAGAAGACCAATTAACTTGTTACCATTAAAGACTTACCAACAGTATTTAATTTTTTAATTCCTACATTTTAAATGTGCTTTTACAATTAATGTAAAACAGTTTGCCCTCAACAAAGAACATTACCTTTGTTGCTTGTAATTGACTGTAAAAGGTAAAATAAATGTAAGTCTGTTTGTTTCTATTTCGTAATGGGTTGAGGTTTAGGATCAAAATCAAACTTTTCGGTACTTATTAAGGTTCGCTGAAAGGGTATCCTAAAATGCAATAAAAACGGCAGTTTTTTTTTTCAAAAATAAGATGAATCTCTGAAACTGACAAGTAATTTATTTTTGTTCATAGATTCAATCCTCCCACTTATGTTTGATATATGCTATGAACGTTATTAAGCTTTTGAGGAGGAATCATAATTTACAATACAATTTAAAGATTAGAAGGTTTAGCGATTATAGAGAGATGGTTGCAGGCTTGGAACTAGCTGAATATAGTCCTTTTGGCATTGAAATCCCTCCATAAGATTCTGAAATCCATACCCGATGTTAAAGTGATTATAGTATACTGTAAATTAACTAGAAATCAATTAAATTTTTGGGATTCATCAATGATTTAACACTGTTACTGAAAAATTCAGTTAAAATCGAGAACTTTTCCTTTTACATATAACGAGTCTGGAATTCTACTGGAATTCTGAGCCGTACACATAAAACATAAATAATTTACATGGTTTTTTTTACTCTTAGAACTTAGAATCCATATCAGAATTTAACAAATAATTTTTAGCGTTCACAATTTAAAGTGTTTTAAACCCTAATTCCGTAATTCTTTAGATACGGCAGCGTTTTAATATTTGCAAAAGTTGTATTGTACGCCTCCTGTTGTCCTGCCACGTCACACGTACATTCATTCCTGCAAATACTCATCATTGATAAGAACTGATAAGCTCAATTGTTTGCTCTAATGAAACCCGGTGAGATTTTTACGACATCAAGTACCTAAGGATTGAAACATTTGAAACTGAATGGATTTTATATAAAAAGTACAAAAGTTACAAGGTGGAAATTATTTTAATTAAAGTTCGCAACTGTTTGGAATTTCGAATTTCTGAATAAGAAAAGGTTGGTCTCTTTAAAATTGTACTCATTTATTGTGAAATTGTGATAATTCAAAATGTAAATTGCATTTTAAAATAGGTTCGGAAATACCAACGACTGGAATAACCTGGATGAAACATTTGTTCAATAACTTGTCAGAACAGTTATCTAATCGAAGGTTGAAACGGTATGTGGAGTTACATTAACATCCTTTAATTAACATCGTTTCATTACCGAATCAGTTCATAACTTGTCGCTTCATAACAGGAAATATAAAATCAGACGAAATCTGCTGCCAAAAATTTGCTGAAAAAATGCAGTCACAAGAAATTCGAGAACAGATTGTGGACATCTTATTGAGCGACTCCATTTTTATTGAGAACCGGATGCGGTTCCTAAATTCGTTAAACCTGCCACAGGTTTATGTTGTGACGATTTGCAACTTAAGCCCCTATGAGTTCTTTAGCAAGGCTTTAAATGTTTGGAAGTCGACTAGGGGAAGCAAGGCCACCGTGTACGAACTTCGGGAAATACTTAAAAGCAAAAACTTCCTGCAGGTTGCAGGTAAGATAACTCGTCGTATAAAAATTTATAAATAATCTAATGAAACACCTACAACACTCCTTTGGCACTATCTTTATTAACAACTAACTATAATTGCTTTGATAATATTTTAGAGAAACTAGAAGCGGAATTCCCTAACGAATTTCCATCCACCTCAACCTTGATGAGTATGGATTACGATCCTGAACCAGTTTCATTTGAAGTTAGTACAGAAGTAAGGAACTTTACCGGAAGGTCAATGGAACTGGAACTACTCCAGAAACGCTTTCTCGAAAATGAAGAATACGTGGTCACCATAACCGGTATGGGTGGAATGGGAAAATCGGAGTTTGTCAGGCACTTCTCCCGTCATTTCTACAAAGAACATCAATTTACAACGATTTGGCTTAACGGCCAAAATAGAGAAACCCTAGACGCTTCTGTAAAGCGATTGGCCATCGAATTCCCGTCAACGTCAGCAAAAGATGACCGGGATGCCAAAAGCATGGAGGCAAAGTTTCTTACATCCGTTTCCAGAATCCCATCCAAAAAGAAGCTGATAATAATCGATAACGTTGACGAGGTCAATGACGGAGCTGATTCCCTCATCAACGTCAAAAATCCCGAAGACGACTGCATCTTCCTGATTACATCAAGAAACCTAAAGATGCTCGAAGTTGCTGGCGAAATAATCAAAATGGATGCTTTTTCAGATAAAGACGCTCATTCCTTGGTCTCTTCGTCACTTAAAAATGAAAACCCTAAAGATGTCAAAGATCTCTGTTTCGTGATGCAGAATTTCCCCTTAGCATTGCAACAAGCGATTGCATATATCAGTGCGCAAAAGCACATTTCTCCAGAAGGAAAAAGCTACAAAATTTCCCATTATATTCAACGCTTCGAAACAATGAAAAAAGAATATCTGGGTTATCGATTAAAACGTGAGCACAAGTACGAATTGACAACTCTAATCACTTGGCAAATCACTTTGGAAAAGATAAAGGAAGATCATGATTTTGGGGAACTTGCAATAAAAATCCTTAATTATATTGCTTATTTTGAACCGGACAGAATTGGCATGGATTTGCTGCAGCTGTTTTTCAAGAAAGGAAATGATGTTTCAAAAGCGATTGAACTTATTAAAACATACAGCCTCGTTAAGTCCGAACGAAATTTGGTTTCCATTCATCGATTACTACAGCAAGTCATCCAGTTAAATACATTCGACAAAGGTCAGGAAGTTCAGCAGCTCAGAGAAATGACACATTCCATCGTTGGCATTTTGGAAGATGGAGAAAATGAAATCCGTCGAATTCAACCCAAAATAATCATTGACATTGAATTTAAATTTGGGAACGACCATTTTGAGCAAAATGATTTGTTGGATTGCATTCGTTCAGGAATTGGACACATTCTCTCAGTTTGGAACCACAACTGCAAACATCCCAAATTAATATCAGAGTTCAAGACAACCCCTATTAAAATCATCGGTGTCGTCTACCCTCTCCGGACAAGGCGTAAAATCATAGATGACGTTACTTCTTTCACTAAAAAAAATGCTTCCCTATTCAAGACTAGATTTGGACCAAATGCGGAAGAAAGTCTAGAATTAGAGAGCGAAGTCGCTTTAGTTTCAGAACCGAAAATGAGTGAAATAAAGCTGAAGACATTAGATGAGATTTACGACAGACAAAGCTCAATTCTAGGAGAGGACAATTCATTAAATTTAAAACTGCTAGAAAAAATAAGCTATTCTATTATTTGTGAAGGGTGTTATTCTGATAGTAAGATAAGGTATGGGAAGTATTTAAAAGAATTCTTAAGATTACGAGAAAAGATGTCGGGTCGAGGTCACGAGTCAACGTTCCCCGTCCGATGGGAACTAATAGAGGAACTCGAGGGGAAGGATCCGGAACTAGAAATCAAGTTTAATGAGTTAGGGAATGAGGTCCCTCCTCAAGACAACGAACACTTCCTTCAAAAGATAAAACAATATGGAAAACATCTATTCAAGAAAAAGAAGATGGTAAAGGCTAATTATATTTACGAACTGTGGTTGGGTTTCAAAGTAAGTGAGGAGACGGAGAAAGTTACAGAGGCCAAGTGGACGTTATCCTCTATCCAGTATTATTTGGGTGATCGTGAGTCTGCCTTACAAACGCTGCAACAGGCTGCGGTTGGTTGGGAAAATAGAGAGAAGAAGCGGAAGTTGTTTGTTGAGATGAGGTCAGAGTGTGAGAGGGGAGACGGGATGGTGAGGGAAGGGGACCTCGAGGGCGCACTCCGCTTTTATACACGAGTGAACGACTATCAGAGGAGTATGAATTATCCCTTTCCTTCCTATTATAATTGGTGGAGAATGGAAACTCTTCAGAAGCGTGCCTCCGTTCTCATCCAACTCCGAAGGTACAAAGAGGCTATCCCCATTCTTCTGTACAAAGTCGATTGGAATCGCTTTGTTGAATCCGATCACAAGTTGTTAATTGAAAGGAATGAATTGTTGAAGAAAGCGGAGGAAGGACTCCGCTTAGCTCAAACAACGGCATCCACTTCCCCATTTAAATATGCATAATTTCAAATATTTTTTTAATTAGTCCCCTTATGAATGATTAAGCCTGCTTTACAATACTGTGCCTAGATAACTTGTCAGTTGGTTCTCTCCTTTCACTTTGTTTTAAAAAATAATAATATATGTATCATATAATTACTATTTAAATATAGTTATGACATGACATTATGCATTGTAAAAACATGCATTTTATAAGCTCAAAGTTAAACAACACTTCGGTAATCCCGTTTTCAAGCTATGTAGATTAGAGTATTATATGATTCCTTACAAATTGTTGTATGAGATGAACGATGATTTAAGTTGATTATTAGCTCGCCTATTAAAAATAGGTTTAGAGCTAATGAAGTCAACCTGTCCGTCTGTCTGTCTGTCTGTCTGTCTGTCTGTCTGTCGGGCCTTTTTGTGGATCAACGTTAAGACAAAATTAAACAGCCTAGAAGCAGGCCGGATTTAAAATTTAAAACAATTTAGACAAATTTTGATATTTGATATGAATTGTGAAACATGAAAATGGTTTTTGAGGAAATCGTATTGGTTTATATACCAAATCTATATATATGACCTGGATGCCCCTTTTCTAAATTTAAAACAATTTAGACACATTTTGAGGTATTGTGCAACATGAATATGATTTTCGAGGAAATCGTATTGGTTTTAATACCAAATTTATATATATGGTTTTTATCCCCTTTTCCAAAATAAAACAATGTTGAGGTTTGATATGAATTTTGTGCAACATGAATATGATTTTCGAGGAAATCGTATTGGTTTATATACCAACTGTTTTTTTAAATGCTATTGCTAATATAGAATATAAGTCAATGTTTTTTGGAACAATTCTCAAATATTCAATTTCTTCACGTATTTGTTATGGAAACTGTCTTTATCGATTTATAGCATCTTCGGGATTAAAACGCAGTCGTCTAGGTGAACGTAAATTAGGATATTTTGATTTTATACAATCGATTTTTAATATTTTTTCTTGTTATTGCAAAGCAACACGATTTCAAGTAATATTGAACGACAATCTATGCATTGTGCGAGCTGTCGTTAACGTTTACAACGTTTTATTACTTATGATTACTAATTTAAAATAGTATGTTATTTCAATTATCTCAAGTTCGACAGGCTTCTCTGGATATTGCTAGTTAAATCTTGATTTATGTTAAATGTAGAAGTTGTGGAACGTGAAAAGCAAATACAAAGTATATGTAAGTACATAGGGTATCGTATATGTAGTTTAGATAAGTTGAGACAGTTATAAATTCAGTTAGTGATTAAAATATTATTTAAACCTTTCAGAAATCCGAACCTGAAAGTCAAACTTTATTGTAATTAAAAGTGCCATTGAATTAATTATCCAAACCGTGTTTGTTCCTATTCCTTTACAAACGTTACTTAATGGTAATTAAATGTAGTTAGCTAAAAGAAGGTAGTTAACAGTTAAAGTTAGTTAGTTAATATTTAATAGTTAAACCTTATAATGTATGTTATTATGGTAGAATTTGAAAATATAATATATGTAAATACTTATGTTATCGTATAGTTTAGATCAGATAGGAGCGAAAATCGTCACTCAAGACTCAAGTAAGTGGCCTCATGCATCTCTATCAGGACGAGGAGGATTTTACATCATGCAAAAGCAGGATGGATGTCTGGTAAAAATTAATAGAATACAAATCATACGAAAATTAATTAATTGCAATTATTTTAAATCTGTAATTTTAATTTGAAAAATTACAGCTCCAAGAAATCCAAAGGAATAAGTAAACAAATCCGCACCCTGAACACCCAAACTGCCTTCCCCTTCATTTCCATATACGCCAGAAATGTGTCTGATAACTCGTCGCCTTACAGTCAATGATTCATAGTTATCTAACCAATTTGGATTTGTTAAAAATTTAAATGATTTCCCCGGATCTTATTTTTAGACATGTAGAGAAGTTAATAGGACTTATTTCAATACTTGTGGTAACTTTCACAATTAATTATTTTACTTCAGATAATTATTATACCTATTTTCCTTCCCGATTTCTTCCATTTCCGGTCGGTTTAATAATGTCTTTTCTAAAAACAAATCTTTGAAAGCCTTGCCGTTTGATATGATTTAAATAATGTAAAATAAATTTTAATGTAATGTAAACTATATTTCTGGCTTCCCTTAAATAGCGCTCCGTCCTTTGAGAGGATTAAAACATAATTCCTGCATTTAAACCATGATTTATGGTCCTGTAATTTACCTTATTAAAATAGCCTTAAGGATTTCATTGTGGAAGTCAAGTTCAACACATTTCAAATAATAAAAATAATTTAAATATCGAACATGTAGTTTTAAATGTAATTTTCATATAGATTGGAGGTTTTCAAGCTTTTGGGGTGGGGCTCTATTTCGGGGAATAAGTACGTACTTTCCAAGGAACAATGAAAGCAGTTCTTTCCTTAAACATTTTTATTTTTATACCCAATTCTCATGCTTTCTTAAGAACATTGGAACCCTTAACGATGGATTAACTCCGAAATCTGAAATGAATTCACGATTTATGCAAATACCAAATGCTAACTGTGGTAGTGGTGGTTCTTTGATTCTTGATCGTTGTCGATATCCGGTTGAAATGCTTGGTATTCCGCATTCAACTCACTTCTGAGTCTATATATGGGAACAAATGTGGAAGATATTTCTGGATCGCGTTTTTAATTTTCGTAAAATCCTTTATAAAATACACCCCCTTAATAAATCCTCCGGGCCTCTAATCCAGGGGAATGCATTGTTTTAAATAGATCAAAAAATGCTCAAACTCATTCAAATTCGAAACTTCGATAATTTATCTACAAATTGTTAGATATTCTTGAACAATAAATTCAGATTCTCACTACCTAAAATCTATCAATGCTTTATTATAGTAGTAGTTGCAAACCAATTATTCCACATGTCCAGATTTATTTAGGGAAGTGGGTTTCTTTTTACACTGACTGTCAAAATTTTAGCTCCTAAACACCGGAATTTCCGGGCCAGACAGTCGATGATTGGGGACTTATTTAGGGCTATTCCTTCTCTACAAACGGATTTTACAACATAATTGATAGAATGAAGTTCTTTGCCCTAAAATCACCTGTCCCTTTCCCATCCTCAATTAAAACTTTGAACCCCTTTGACTTTTTTAAAACGAAGGAAGACATTAAAATAATAATAACAATCCCGTTTATTTTACGATCTGTAACACGGCAGTTGGAGCACTGGGGAGTCCGGATCTTCGTAATTTTAATTGTATCTAGATTCTAAATGCAATATTTCTACAACTGAAATACCGAAAAAACCGTCTGATGCCATGACCCTTGGCAATTAACAACTTCACCAAGGCCATTTAATATGACATTAAAATCTTAAAATAACATCAGAATTAAGCCACCACCATCAGTTTTTGATGGACTTGTAGGTAAGGACATGATGTCTCATTTTTATTGGAAATTGGAACCCCTTAGAAATCACCGACAAGACAATTGTCTTGTCAAATCATGAGGGAATATGGACAATTTCTATACGGGAATAAGAAGTGGGTAAAGGCGAAGGAGATTTACGAGATGTGTTTGGGTTTCAAAGGAACTAAGGAGACGGATGAAGTTACATGGGCCAGGTGTAGGTTATCCGAAATCCAGTATTATTTGGGTGACCGGGAGTCTGCCTTACAAACGCTGCAACAGGCGATGGTTGGTTGGGAAAAAAATAGAGAGAAGAAGCGGAAGTTGTTTGTTGCGATGAGGTCAGAGTGCGAGAGGGGAGACCGGAAGGTGAGGGAAGGGGACCTCGAGGATGCACTCCGCTTATATACACGAGTGAACGACTATCAGGAGAGTATGAATTATCCCATTTCTTTCTATTATAATTGGTGGATTTACGAGACTAGTCAGAAGCGTGGCTCCGTTCTCATCAAACTCCGAAGGTGCAAAGAGGCTCTCAGTATTCTTCAGGGAGAGGTCCATTGGGATTTCTAAGTTGCTAATTGAAAAGAAGAAATTGTTGAACGCAGCGGCGGCAGGACTCAACTCAAGGCAACTAAAAAAGGAACAGGCTTTTTCTTTAGTTGCCTTGGGTTTGGGTAGGACTCCACTTATTTAGGATTCGGTGACAAAATGGTCCGGATAAAATGGTCGGGACATAATGGTCGCGGATACAATGGTCGTGGAGGAAATGGTCCCAGGGATAAAATGGTCAGAGACAAAATGGTCGGGACGTAATGGTATCAGTGAATGGTCGCGGATATAATGGTCTGGACATAATGGTAGTAAGAAATGGTCGCGGATAAAATGGTCTGATTTTTTAAATCACATTTCACTGTACTGATGGCCGCTGAATACAACCATTAATCTATGTATCTATATAAATTTTGTCATTTCCTATGGCTTACCTGTTGACTGTTTTTATCTCGCTGCATGCAGTACTATATATTTTACGGTGTACTACACTAATATTATTATTTAGAATTGAATTGTACTACTGTATAGTCTAAATAGATAGCTGAATACGACTAGGACCAATATTTTAATTAAATCCACCCACTCAAATATTTCGGGTCTACTTTGGTCATTTCTTGCTTTTTGTTCATGGTTAATCCTTCACAAAAGACTACAGTACCTACTTATAATTTGTAACATTTTAAAAGCCATACTCCAGCTTGGTCTACCCTTCAGATAATATGGGTCTACTTGTATCTTATTTTTCCATCCGTTGTTCGCTCCTTTAAAAAAATCTGTATTACTTCCTAGTTTCATTATTCGTTGTTGTCGCGGATTTGGATTTGTTGTTTTTGTTTCTGATTCAGCGTTTAATAAAATGGCAGAAATACAAGAGATTGAAACGGTTACTGAAGGACTGAAAGTTATATTGAGCTGCCGTGGTATGTTAATCTGCTGTTAAATAAAGCTGTTAAAAAAATTAACTATTTTTTTTGCTCACCAGACCATTATGTCCGCGACCATTTTTAGCTACCATTATATCCCGACCATTATATCCCCGACCATTTCACCCGACCATTCTATCCCGACCATTACTTCCCTGACCATTTCATCCTCGACCATTTTGTCCGGAAGATTTTGTCCCTGACCATTTTGTCCCGACCATTCTATCCGGATACCCTTATTTAGAAGAGAGAAGCATCAGAAAGGGGGACCAGTTCCCCCCTCTAAACGTCCACGACTTGAAACTTAATGTTAATATTTTAGTAATAAATCCAACCTATTGCTGTGATAAGTGAACTTCGTAGATGAATACAAGATTTTTAATCAAAATGTATGGGATTTGAATAACTGGATTGAATAAAGGTCTCATGGGGATCTATTCTTTATAATTCAATGTGTTTTTTTTCATGTTTTTGTAGTTTTATTACTGTATTCTGTCTTCTACGGTCTTATCCTCTTATCCTACATTCTACAGTGTTAAACTTTCATATTTTGAGGGTTGAACAATTAACGGTACAAAGAATTGGTGCTTTCATTTGGCTTATTGGAAGTAGTAGGTATCATCAATTTTTTAGCAGAATGCATTCCATTTCTCTGTTAGATAGAGTGCTGCATTAATTCCGGAAGTCCTGACGCATAATTCTGTCCCTATTTGGATGCCCGAAATCCTGACTCTGAAATAATTATTTTTCTTACAAGGAAACAACGGATTCGCTTGATTTTTTTTTTGTTTTTACGATTTTAAAGTATGAACTTTCATGTTAATTTTTTCATGTTTTGATTGTGTGTCCCTAAAGCTTCTTTCCAGCCTAAAGGTACAGGCACAATACCGTAACTAATACACTGGAATGGAATTATGCATTAGAAAAGAAGGATCTGCATTTGTCAAATAAAAATAAAACATGGGTATTTTGCATTGCAGGGGATTTATTGACTCTAGAATCCGTATCTCAATTACAAATAATTAATTTCTTATCATTTAAGGAACAGTTTTAAATTCACAACCCTTTGTGTAAACAGGTAGAAGTAGGATTATTACAAGAATCCTTAAAAGGTAATTCCTACAATATTTATCAGTAGTTTTGTAAATTGTAAATTTACATGATAAAGCTACAACTATACAAACTCTAATTAGGATATCAGTTAAGTTGTTTCAACAGGTAAATACTTAAAAATAATAATTTGAGCACCGTATGTGAAAACGCTTGAAACTTCAGTAGTCCAAGTTGTTTATTCGAGGTTGAGACACGATAGATAATTTAGAAGAGCAGCTTATTGATGCTTTTATTCGATTAAGAATAAAATACACTATCGAAATAAGTCCCCATGTAGGATTCTGCAAATGGGGACTTATTCCGGTACTTACATTACAGTTACTTTGGTCTTATAGTTTTAGCATCCCATTCTTATTACCATTTCATTGTGTTATTGTTTATGACTCGATTTTCGGTTTTATTCACGTTATAAATATTATTGCCATTAAGTTGCCTTTCTATATGAAACCGTAAAACGTGGGTTTAACTCGTTACTTGCACTTTCAAAAATAATCGAACTGAAAATGTTAAGATTGTAGGACACGGATATACAGGGAACCGCAAATGTAAAATAAATTGAAGATGGGGATTTAATTAGATATTTTAATGAAGTTAATTGTGGAATACAGTCCAATAAAAATTGTCCTAGTTTAAGTAGATAGAAAGTGTTTTATCCGATACTAAAGTCCTGACCTCAATATCCACAATTTATGCAGTGAATTAGAATCTACAAATTGTCACATATAACAAATGAGTTTCTAATTTTAAACCACGTTTTACGGATTCACATAACAAACCATACACTCGTAATATAACATCTCATACCGTATTCTTGAACTTCGTAATATTGGCACGGGTAGTATACAACATTAAACCCATATATTAATAGCACTGATGAAGTTTGGGGGAGGAGGTTTTAATTAAGAATCCTTATCCTAATAAATTTGAGGTCAGTTTTAAGGGGACTTAAACTAATTAAACGAATAATATCATATATTTAATAGGCCTATATAAAAATGTTCCGTTGTCTTGTATCAGTTTGTCCCGGGGACGAGGCCAGGTCGTTTACCAGGGGATCAATTCCAGATTCGCTCTGGGGTCAATTTGGTGGGGTCAAAAGTCATTTTTTGACCACTGGATACCGTTTGGTCATTGTTCTTATTTCTTCTGGGAACCGCAGCATTGAGTTGATTTGATTGTGTCTGTCAAGTAATTGACTGACAAGTTCCCATAATATGTCAATATTTAGTCTTCAAATATTGACTCGTTCAATCATAGTCATTTAAAAAAATGACAACGTCATACCCAAGCTCTTTAAAATTGAAGACAAGAATGATGACCTAATAACTTCAGAACACATTATGTGTGTGTGTTTATACACGTGTATTACAAGCCTTGGGATTTAGATAGTTGATGAGTTTCTAATCTAAGTAACAATTTGGCTTAACTCTAATTAACTAACTATACTTCATTTATGATAAGAGTTTTCCCTTGAAAAGCTGGGCTTGTTTGACCAATCATGTTGGAGCATCTTATCTCGGTCTGAAAGAGTTTAGAAAATTAAAATTTGGAATTTTTCAGAAATCCAGATTTTTTTAAAATTTTTAAACGAAATAACATTACCAGTATTTTCAAAGGAATAATTGAGGTTAAGTTTATAAGACAATTCCTTAAGTTCAACTCGAACACGGTTCAGCTCCTGCTGCCTTGTCCGTTTGAAACTTGAGCTGTGAGGATAATGGGTTGTCCCCGTGTCTTCTGTTTTTGTTGACGTTTCTGACATCTCGGACTCTAATTTTCGAAAATTTTCAATCAATTAAAACTTTGGAATTAATTGTTTTTAACAAATTAAATTTAAATGACCTTGTCTGATTAACAAAGGACTCTTGGATGGACTGGCGGTACTACTTCCATTTTTGCTAACGGTCTTCCCAGGGCTTCGGTTTAGTTTGGCCAAAATCTCAGCTTTGTCGTCCTTTTGGGCTTTGGTTGGTGGAACTGTTGGGGTACAATAAGATTTAAAAAAAAATAGGTCAAGGGTCACACTTAAGTGTCAGAGGTCAAACCGGAAATAACTCAACCCGAACGTTATTTATTTACATTTATTTATACATTTGAAACTAACAATAAGTACTAAAATCAAAATACCGAGTCCATTAACAACTAATTATGTAACTAAAAAAAATTAGCGTCTCTATTTTCATGTTTAAGTCTAAAAAATCGGGAAAAATCTACAATGTTCAAGTTCAAAGGGTTTTCTCAAGATAAATGTAAGATCTCAGGGCTTTGAAAATTATCAGAAAAATTAATTGTTTAAGTGCTCAAAAAATTAAATATAAGTCATTCAATAATTGATTGTCAGATCCTAAAGATTTACCCCGTCACTAATAATTAGATCATAATGTCCCAATTACCTGTTCCCAAAACATCCCGTTCCTGCAACTTGTAATTTTTAATTTTTTCAATCTCCTTTGAAATCTTCAGCAAATTCTCCTGTCTTTTAGCGATCAACGCCGTCCGCGGTAAGTCTTGTAAAGAAGCTGTCTTTGCTGTAGATTAAATAGCACATCGAATTTTTTAAAGCTCAAATTTGAGGTCAAATGTCATCATTTTATAATGAATTTTGCTATGGAACCTTTGAGTTCATCGGAGTGGATCAAATGTATTGCCAAGTCTTCGATCTCTGCCCGGATCTCTTGGAGTTTCCGATGAGCTTTGAGATGATTTATGTGCTGGGATAAGGGCTGTACAACTATTCAAAGAAGAGGATTTAATTGATCAGGTTGGGTTCGAAATTTTGAGGGTTTAAAATTAATTAATTAAAATTAATTTCATTTGCATGAATACATGACAAACTACAAACCTGGAGCATCAACAGGACTCGTTGACAAACTATCCTTCCCATGGTATTCGAATTTGAAATCTGTGAGGAGTGAAGGGCTTTTTGATGCGCCTTTAAATAAAACAATTAAAGTTAAAATTAATTACAATTAATGTCAATTTAAGTTCAAAATGGTGAATAATTCTTTATCACGGAGCTAAGAATTATCGCTCATTAAATGTATTATCGAATAATAATATTTACTGCCAGGGATGTTTTTAAACAAATGGGGTGATTATTTCGGGGTGGGGTTCTATTTCGAAAGGCGTTCCGATTGAGTGGGTGGGGACTTATTTTGGAGGTATACTTATTTAGTAGCATTCAAAGCCTAAAAACCCCATTCCAATGCCAGGAATACCTCTGAAGGACAATAAAGCTTACAGCCTCAAGCAGCTAATTAGGCCCACATGTTCCACTCTATTTTAATTAAATAATTAGTTAATTAAGTCTCATGAAGATCCCTTGCGCATTTACACCTCCTGCCTTGTACTTATATATTTATAAACATATATAGAGAATATCCTATGCTACGAGATGATCAGAACGAGTGGAATCCGCCGTCATGTAATTGTAATTAATCCCAACCTTCTAATGTTCTAATCCCAACCGCATTTTTTCGCTTTGTTTGTCACCAAGAGCCTTGAATAACTTGCTATCCTTATCAATTATGTAGCACTCTCTGGCACTAAACTCAGATCCAATGACTTTAATTGGTAATTCAAGACCTTGAGGACTAGAACGGTCGAGTGTCATCAAATGTACATGTAAAATCGCCGTAAGTTTCAAACAAGTATATTATGCTTGACAATAATATGGTGTCGGGACAAAACTCAGGACAAATGTGATCCAATTCAAAAATATTTCGGTATCTGCAATAAGTTAAATAAATTCATGACGTAGAATAAATATTGAGAGCTTTTCGAAGAAACCAAATTGTCCCTGACATAAATAATAATTGTCCCAGAGAATACGAACACTTCATTCATGATTTATTTGTTCAAGGAATTTGATTACTAATTATTGACATTATATTATGAGCTAAACAGAGTTAATCGTAAGATTTCTGAAAACTCATGTTTACTTCCCAAAATGGCATTTGCATCTCATTTCCCCTATTGTAATAAATAGTGGAGGGCTTGTATCAAAAGCAATTAAGAGCAGTAATTAATAGCTTCAGTAAAGTACAGACAAGCATATCTAAAGTTTATTTGAAACGAGTTGAAATCAGACGGGTAATTATGAGATTGTTAATCCTGCCGTTACTACTGGTCACAGTAACGGCATCCGGAGCTTTGTCCGATGTTCTCGAGAGTAACAGGGTGACGGACTATGGACGATGGGGTCGGTTTCAAAACTGCTCCGATGACCTCGTCGTAACGAGCTATCAGATGCGGATCGAGGCTTATAGTCGAGGGTCGGATAATACGGCGCTTAACGGGATCCGGTTTTTCTGTGGTTCGTTTGTAGATTTTTTAAACTCTAAATGGGGTGGGGTTGTATTTCGGGGTGAATTCCAGGTTGAACCCATGAAGATTCACATTAATTTATCAATTTAAATAGCATTTTAACATATTTTGCAGTTATTTCATATTTGATGGAGTAGAGTATTTCGGGGTGGGTCTATGTTTCTCAAACCCTGGGATCCATTTTTAGCATACAATAAATTCCGTGATTTTTTAGGTCATGGAACCCGAAGTTTCGTGTTCTTCAAAACGCTGGAGAATGTCACAAGTTCGGTTGGCCGGTGGGGTGGAACGACGGAAATTCAGCAATGCTCGACCTATGCCGTCGGATTTGATCTCAAGTCTCAGGAATATCAGGGGACTTCTAGGGATGATGTTGCAGCCATTAATTTGAAACTAATCTGTGAGGATGGGACGGTGTTACCGGGGCATGAGGATCATGATTACAGGAACAGTAGCTTTAGTGGGCCTAAGGTTTGCCCGGAGGGGCAAGGGCTTTGTGGGATTCAGACCCAGGTCGAGTCTGCACAGTTCTGGGGTGAGAAGATATTTCGATTTGAATGAAGTTAAATACGATATGAAAAAAAAATGAAACGGTTGGAATTTGGATTTTTATGGACGATATGGATTTTTAATGATTGTTCAGGCGACGACACGTCCTTGAATAACTTGAGAGTCAAGTGCTGTCCAGCTCCGTATATTCGCCCGACGGTGGCAACAACTGAAGCCGTTGTTCCTGAGGAATCCACTGAAGCAGTAGTTCCAGAACCAAGTACTGAGGCGGTTATCCCAGAAGAAAGTACTGAAGCCGTTATACCTGAAGAAACCACTGAAGCGGTTGTCCCAGAAGTACCTACTGAAGAGGTTGTCCCAGAAGAAACTACAGAAGGGGTTGTCCCAGAGGAAACTACTGAAGCTGTTGTCCCAGAAGAAACTTCTGAAGTGGTTGTCCCAGAAGTGACGACTGAAGCAGTGATCCCGGTTGAAACTACAGAACCAGTGGTTCCAGAAGAAACTACTGAAGCAGTTGTTCCAGAAGCAAGTACTGAAGCTGTGATTCCTGAAGAATCTACTGAAGCAGTTATCACAGAAGTGCCGATAGAAGCAGTAGTCCCAGAAGCAACGACTGAACCAATTATCCCAGAAGTACCCACCGAAGCAGTTGTCTCAGAAGTACCAACAGAAGCGATTGTCCCAGAAGAAACTACCGAAGCGGTTGTCCCAGAAGTACCTACAGAAGCAGTTGTCCCAGAAGTATCAACAGAAGCGACTGTCCCAGAAGTACCAACAGAAGCGATTGTCCCAGAGGAAACTACCGAAGCGGTTGTCCCAGAAGTACCTACAGAAGCAGTTGTCCCAGAAGTACCTACAGAAGCAGTTGTCCCAGAAGTACCAACAGAAGCGATTGTCCCAGAAGAAACTACCGAAGCTTTTGTTCCAGAAGTACCTACAGAAGCAGTTGTCCCAGAAGTATCAACAGAAACGACTGCCCCAGAAGTACAAACAGAAGCGATTATCCCAGAAGAAACTACAGAAGCGGTTGTTCCAGAAGTACCTACAGAAGCAGTTGTTCCAGAAGCAACGAATGAACCAATTGTCGAAGAAGAAACTACTAAAGAAACAATTCCTGAATAAATCCCTAAAGCTATGATAACCAAATGTATGAATCCCTAGGAAGGGTCAAAAGCAGCTAAATTAAACTTTAAATCGATAATATTACTTGGTTTACACATTTTGTATAAGCAAAACTTCTTTAACCTCCATATCAATCGCTTCTTTCACCTCGACTCTTATTACAGAACTTTTGAATAAATGTAATCAAGATCTTTGATATTTGGTGGTAATAAACCTGATCTTTCTGCTTCCACAAACAAGGAAATAATGTAGGACAGAAGGATATCAATTAGTTGCCTTACCCGGTAGGTCTTGTTGAGACTGTTGCCTGGAGAGACTCTGGAGATTTTCAATTTCCTCCTTCAATTGCCTTAGTTGTTTCTCTCTCCGGATTCTAATTACGGACTGCGGAATGTCTTGTAAGGATATCGAGTTCCCTGAAATTCAATTACAGATTCATTACACACTAACAAACCAAAAACAAGCTCTTTCAATTTGCAAACAATATATGGGGAAAACAAGTCCCCGAGGTATCGGGTCATCCATTAGAAACGTGTAATAAAACACTGGAAGTTAAAATACCGTAATTCTCTAAATAGAACCCCTACCATTTTGATGGGTTTAAAAGTAAAACCCTGTAATTTTTACACAGGTTTTTTAGGCCATATCTCTAAAAAATTTAATATATAAAGTCCCAGTAAATTTCAAAACCCCGAAACTCTATTTTAATCCGTTTTGGGTCATATCTCAATGTATTTGTAGGGTTAATATTTTGATCACATAAAATCTTTCTAACTCGCTATAAAATCTCCATCATCTTGATACAGCATGAGTAGGAGTTTTTAAAATTATGGTTATTTTGGCAATGTCCACAAATGCTAAAAAAAACGCTAGATCCTTGAATACTAAAAACCCCCAAAAGTCATATTTTTATCCAGTTTTGACAGTTCTGATGCCACATCTGAAAAACGGTTTTGAGTAACACAGATTCGGTTATGGTTGCCTTTTCATGATTTCACCGAAATAGTACAAAATAAGCAGGTTTTAACCCTGAAAAACACGAAAAACAGATTTTACACGTTTTTCGGCATATCTCAAAAACACATAATGGTCCTGTGGCTTTTTATTACATTTCTAAAATCTAAAACGAAGCTACAAACGGTTTCACTTAATTACATTAACAACATTAATTGATTTAAAACAGCCGTCACTTACGCTTTAGCGGTGGACTGTCTGCAAATGCCCCGAGATATTCAAGGTCGGAATCACTTGCTCTGGAAGTCAGCGTCGTGTTCTTCTCCTCTGCAAAAATAGCTTCCGATTGTTAGGTAGATTTAATTTTGTTTTATTAAATGGAATAACTAATTTCTTTAACCAATTAGTAAAATAAAAACTTTACTGATTCAAGGGACTTATTCAATACAAATAACTAATATACCTACGCTCGTTTGACGAAATATTTCGACATATAACACCCCTTCACGGCGTTGGTTGTAAAAAAAAATACAACCAGAAATCAAATCTACTAAATTCAACTGGTCAACTTGTCACCCCTATCAATACGGTATCTGAACACTCGAAAAAAAATAAAATTTAACGATTCATATTCACAAACCTTCTAGAACCTATTCTCATTTTGACCTGAAATCAAGAGCATTGTCTGCCTAAATTTAATGAAATTTCCGTGTATACGTAATTTTAATTTAACTAAACACATAGCTCATTAAACCTAGAATCTACTTACGATTGAAGAATTTCAAAAATTCACGAGCTGACCATTTTTGGTGATTTTTTGACAGGGTCAAAGGTCAATATGAAATTGGTCAAATCATTTTTACGTTTTTATAGTTAAATTACTTCTAGTACATGTATTTTTTAGCACTTTCCAGTGCTATGTTTTTAAAGCTAAATAACTAAATAGCTAAATAGTTTTTGCAATTCAAATCCCATGCATTTCTCCAACCTGTCAGTTGCAGTTCCAAATGTTCGCATTCCTTCTGCAAAATGGAAAGCCGTTCCTGCCGTCTTTCCTCGAGTATTTCGGGGGTCGGGGTTTCCTTTCGGACGAAGGACGGGTCCTCCGGGTCATTCTTCTTGTTCTTCCGCGACGGACACCAGCTCGGGAACCTCAGCTTCTTCATCGTGTAGTAGAAACAGGCACACCACAACCAGACTAAGGCTATGACAAGTCCAAGGGCCTGTGAAAATTACAAAAAAATCTTACTGTTAACTGTTGGTCGTAAGCCATGTAACAAGTAACCCAGTAAAAATTGAACAACCCGATTTTTACCCGGTTTTCGGGGTTCGTTTCAAAAAGGTTTTGTAAATGGATGAATGAATGGACGTTTTTGTTGTAGATTTGAACTTATTCAGGTGACTAAGCGATTGGCTCAACTTAAGCTAATAGAATTACTCATCCAGAGATAAAAAGCTGGAAGCTCCGATTCTGTTATTTTTTCGTGATGAATCTACTATTCATGCTAACGTTAATGACAACGAAATTAGCGGTCGAATTTTATGTTTGAGAAGTTTAAAAAAACTGCCAAACAATGGACACGCAAATAAATGAGTTGTAGATTCATGACAAAAAAATCAAGATAATCGGAGAATCCAGTTTACTTCATGTTTCTGACTTAAATTGGCAACATTCTCCCAAGCTATTCAAAGAGAAACACAATTCCTTAAAATATCCATAAATTCTCGGTTGGATATGGGGTTTTATTTCGAAGAGGCACTTATTTCGAACCTTTCAAATCCCTACATTTCCCCAAATTAATTATGCATTAAAGCTTTTGAATGTAACCCGTTGGGGTTTTAACACAAATGCAATTCCCATTCCACTCCGCCTGTCTTACTTACATTGCAAGCGAAAAAACTGTCACCTGTCAACTGTCAAGGTGTCAGGGACTGAAAGAACATCTTCCTTTGTATTTATTATGTGTCTAAAGCTAAAGCACCTCACGAACGAAACCAAAGCCAAGTTCAACCTCCGAAATGCTTCAATTCACAATTTTTCTTTACTTTCTCCGTAAGTTACAATGACAGTAAGGATTCAAAGATGCCAAACAGTCCTTTGTGTAAACTGCCAAAGATTTTTTTTTTGCAAAAATTGCAGAAAAACGTATCGTATTTTTTTTAGCAAAAATACAAACACAAACCTTCACTCGGAAACCCTTTTACCCTTAATCAAACTGTCATAGCCCGGAAATCCTGATGGATGGGCCGAGAAATCCCGGTATTAAATATTTATTCCCCAAGTTACAAGTTCCATTTCGACAGTCGGTCTATCGACATTGACGACGACGACGAGCTTTTTTATAAATGTACCTTCGACTTGGATCAATTTCAATTACCTCGGTTATACAAAAGCTATATGCTTCTTTAATTTGTTATTCCGTTCCGATTGTTTGAAATTGCCAATTAGGAGTAGGAAAACATTTTGAAGGGAAACCGATTAAGGTTTCTTAAGCACAAACTTGTGATTGGCAAAGTTGAAAATATTCGAGTAGTTTGTAGAGATCTTCAAGTCAACGATGGAGTTTTAAGGGGTCAAACAATTAATAAATTATTTCCAGGTTCAATTTATAGATTACGAAAAAATGTCATTTTTATGTAATTTTTTCTTCAATTTTTAGTAATAATCGACTTTCACAGACCTATTAGTACTAGTTCTTTAAAAACTATCGTATAAAAAGATTAAAACACCATTCCAAAATGGACCTATAACTGCATGCTGAATTTTTGTACAAGTGGTATTCAATTGCAATTATTAAAAAAAACGCACAGAATGCAATCAAATAAATCCTATCCTATATGCAAGTGCCAATCTATTTATAGCTCAATTCATTTACGAAATACCAAAATTTTAATGAAAAATGGAAAAATTCCATCAAAATAATCAAACCTCTAAAAAAATACAACCGAATTCTCTAAAAATCCACGTCACCAAATCGAAAATTAAACCCGTCGTTCTCTAAATAAGAAACCAAATCCAATGAAACTTACAACCCAACAACAACCCGATCTCATTACAAACTAGCCTCGTTTATCCCCTGAAATACTTGTTATTTGCAAAATGGCAAATCCAGACCCAACTCCAGTCAATGTCAACTATTTATTACTCCAAACCTGAACCGAAACAAAATGCCAAAGCCGAGAAACGCAAACTTTTGAGAAGTCAACAGAATAATGGTGGTAGGTAATACCCTTAATGTCCTATTAGAATGATGATGATGAGGATCTGCCGTCTCTCCCACACTCTTTTACCTCCTACCGTTCTACCCGGTTAATCTAATTAAGCTTGGGTCGTTCCACAACAAAAACCGGAGAAAATAGAGTATTAACTACTGTACTGCCCGGGTTTTGTTTAGAAACTAAATGCCAGCCTGAGCTGGTTAAAGGCTAAAGGCTGAAATGTCAAAATCCAGAAAACCCTGTCTGGAGAATGGAAATGCCACCTTCAATCCGAATCTCACGGCCTATTTCCTATATTTGCTTTTGTAGATGCTTTATGTGAACGTGCGTGGTGTCTGTCTGTCCATCTATTTTGTTTTTGTTTATCCGATAGTGATTCTACAAAGATCGAGTTCGTTACTTAAAAAAAACTGATAAAATTGAGGGAAATAAATAGGGACATGGCTTAATATTTAGGTGCAGTGGAATAGGGAGAAGAGAAACCGTGAGCGTTTTTGGATTTGACCCAAAATAAGTAGAAAGTCAATATTTGAACGGTTACAAAATTTTAATGCACATTCACTCGCTCACTTTCTTCCCAATTTTCTTGGTATTTTTGAAAGTAAGAGTATTGTGTAAAGTAAATTGTGTCAAGTAAATTTTAAAGTTATGTTGTATGCCAATCGAATCGCCTTGAGACGGAGAAATATTTGATACCCAAAAATATAAAAAAAATCGTATCTTTAATCCCAACTCACTTTTTTTTAACATTCGATGTATCAAAAGTCAATGTATTTGATTTCTTATGCGATTTTTTTCTAAATTCATCGTCTTCGAATTTCCAATTGTCCGAATTTCGACAAACAATACTTCTTTACATCCGTTCATTCCAATATTTCCTCACTATTATAATATGAGTTTATGTCTTTTTGCAAACTTGCCGATACCCGTATTTCCTAGTCTAAATCCACCTCCTATATGCTAAATCTGACTGAAGATCCAACTTATATTACATTATCCCGAAAAAGTACTCAACAAATGACAAAATAGGAGACATAATGGACTTACACTTGAAATGAAAGCAGAGGCTTAGGCGGACTCAAATGCAAAAATCAATAGGATTCAACCGCATAAATAAATGCAGAGTATATTCTTGTCAACTATTTCTTCTCTGGAGATTCGGCCCGACCTCACCTCGACTTTTGTCTGTCTTTTGTCTAATCTTTCTCCTGTTTTATTTGTATTTGTATTATGGTCAGATAGACCGTAGTGTAGTATCTTACAATGATATTATATTCACCAGGAAACCCGACTGGGATTTGACATTGTCTTCAGTGATTCCACTCGGTTCTTTCAGACTTCAAGAGCTTCGGTAGCGACTCGCTTTCTTTTGACCATTTTTTGCTGCTTTATTCTAATCTTAAGTCACAAAAACCCTAAAGTGTATAACCTACTTCACGAAAAAAACAGTGAAATATCTCAATTTTTTTAATTTTTTTTACCTTTAATTTGATCGTTTTTGCCGTGCTCTCCAATTTTTCAATAATAGCCTGCTTTTTCGGACTCTATTTTTAGAATTCAAGAGCTTCGACAGATACTCACTGTCTTTTGGATATTTCTTGGTTGTTTTTTAGCTGCTTTATTTTAAATCACAAAAACCCTGACTGGTTGTAACGTGTATGACCTACCTCACCTAAAAACAGTGAAATATCTCGTTTTTTGCGTTTAATTTGATCGTTTTCCTCGTGCTTTTTTCAATTTTTTGCTAATAATAACCTGCGTTTTCCGTTCCCGAATCACACAAAAAACCCTGACTGACAATAGAATAATAACCTTTATCAAAGGCCAGAGAGAGTGGACTATCTCACGTTTTTTGCTATTTTATTCTTCTTCTAAGAATCTATCTATAAGGCTAACCCAGTTTGAAGTAGTAGTAGCCTCGATTTTTTTGCGATTATATGCGGATTTCTCGGTTCCGAAATCCCTAAACCCTGACTGACAATTGTATTATTTAGAACCTCTGTATAAGAGGCTAAAACATGAATATCTCGTTTTTACTATTTTTTAGATAATTCTTTATCTGCAAGGCTTAAGGCAAAAACACTGGAATATATCTGTTTGTCGGTTTTGTTATTTTCTCATTTAATTCCCAACCTAACCCTTCATCTGTAAGGCTTATAAAACTCAACTGCTCTTGTTGTCAGTGTCTAAATCCCAGACTGACAATGACAACAACCTTTCTTCACGATCAAAAACAAGGTTGTATCTCGTATTTTTTTTAGCTTTCTCTTTATAATTCCTTAAATATATCCATAATAAACAATTTATCTGACACACATAACAGCAGGAGTGGTCCAAATGTCCTCGGGTGTCACTTTCTATTCTATCAAACTAATTAAGTTTCTAGTCTCTTAATTAGGTGTTAAAATCTCGATCCTAATGAAGGCCAAAAACAGTGGAATATTTCCAAAAATCAGAATTCTTAGAATTTTTTCCGATTCAGTTCCAACACGAACCTTGGCTAAAAGCACTCTGGACCCAATCTAGATCCCTTCCCGACCTTCTGCCCATTTAATTTCCACTATTACTATTACTACAATTTGTGCAGTATCCCTATCCCGCTATACCCCAGAACTATAGGTCTAAACAATATCTGCTCTCTATAAAAGTTTTGAATATTAGTATTACCAAGATGAGAGGAACGATATAAAAGGAGGATAAGGGAGTAGTCCCGTCGAAAAAGGATCGATTCAGACGAGCCAAAATTTGGTAGAGGTCCAACTTTCTCTCAATGCTTTCACCACTGCCACCATCACTGCCAACTTCACCGCCCAAAGAGCCAGTAGGACCAGGATCTCCAGAACCACCACCACCACCACCACCACTTGTTAGTACCAGCCTCCTGCTCGTCGGTGTCAAGAACACTTTGTACAATTTGCTGAGGAAGTCTTCAGCCGACGTAGAATTCATCTTATATTTAGAGAGATGAGATGAGGAAAAAAGTGCATCGAGTCTTAAAAAATCTCAAGACATCCGAGGGCTCAAAAGCCTGGAGAGAAAGTGCTGTTGTTGTAGCAGGAGGATATCGATATCAACGAGGTTCCCACTTTCTCCTGCCCGAGTACCGGAGCTGGAGAAAGGAGTAGCAGAGGCATTTTATAGATTTTAGAACTTGGCACTTGGAGCACAATGGACTCGCAAGACGGGTTGCGGAGTTGGAAGGGGGGAGAAAGTAGAAAGGAGCGATCTGTGGAGTTGTAGTACAATAGACTCGCAGGTCGAGTAATGCAGCTGAAGTGGATACCAAGAGGTTGTAGGTACGACTCCTAAATCCTTTGACAGAGTTGTTTTTGGCCACAATGGATCCACAAATCTTGTAAAGCAGCTATTTTTCAATGAACCGTAGATTATATGGCACAATATACTAGCGAGGCAGAGGTTCCATTGAATGAGGATACTTAAGATACAGCCCAACTGTTTTTGTCAACAATGGACCCGCAAATCGCTAACAATTTAGCGTTTAGGAGAAGAAGGTTCAGTAGGAAAACCCGCAAATAGAAACTTCAATTCTGTAGCAATCCCATAAATCCCTTTATTCCGTAAAACAAACCAACACCATCGTACAATAGACCCGCAAATCCTCCAAATTCGCAACTATTCTGAGCTGAAGCAGCTAGAGGTAGTACTGTTATAATAACTTGTCGAAATGCGTATTTTACGGGACTCGAGCCCCAGTTTGAGCCGATTGAAATCGTTATTTTTAGCTCGTTTTAAGTTCAGGGGGCAGATGATACATACCCGAATACTCCAGTGAAAGCAGTGTAGGTGGTAGTGGTAGTTAGGGCAGGTGTGTGTCTGGAATTTATTATTATTTGTAGATGGACTGGGAGGTGATGAGGAGTTGGGATGAGGAATGCGGAAATGAAGAGATGAGGGTTAACGTTATTATGTTAAACTCCAGCAGACTACCTTATTTGCGAGTGGGGAAAGTTATAGGGAAACTTGAAATCCCGGCGAAAGAGTCGGGAGAGAGAGAAGTTGGAAATATGCAGGGCAAGGCGGTGGGAGTCCCGAACCTAATACTCCAGTTTAACAACTACGGAGGGAAAGCCGTGAGGGTTCTTATTCGCAAGCCTCCCTGCCAGAACTGGTGGTGGTCGTCTCGGTGGTCTCGGTCCTCATCTCGTCAGTCTATATATACCCGGAATCCGAAGAATATGATGATTATATAGGGTTCTTCGGGTATTTGGAGAAAGTTGTGCGAAAATAGGGACATGAGGAGAGGACTTTTACCCCGTTTCCGGGGTTTATCTCAAAATACACCCAGACTGTCCACGTTTTCTTTCCAGATTCCGACTCCCCATCAAATCAACAACAAAATGAGATCTTCTTCGTCGGGATTGAAAAAGCAAGGGAGAAGACTATTAAATGTAAATCGATATGGAACGAATGGCATATGACAAGGGGTCCAGATCCTAGAGAAACGGTAATATTGTTATAAGGGCACGCTTGGCCTGGTTTTAGTCTCCTACATCCACTCGTAGGAGCCTAAACTAGGCCTTAGAATTCTGTAGCTAAACCTTCTTCTCTGTCTAGGGCAGGTCGGCTCTCCCAAACCCCGAATTCGGAGAATATTCGAAGAACTGAAGAGAAAGTAGGGCAGCCGGGAGTCAGGAACTTTCCCCGATTTCCGAGACTTTTTCAGAAATTCGGTCCGACTTTAGTCTATCGTATATACTAGTATGCCCCGAGGATGAACCCATACTGTCTATAGTAGCATAGTTTAGGAAATGTTAGAACTCTTGGAAATTAGAGCACTATGCACTATGCTCCAGAAGACCTGATTTTGGACCTTGTCGATAGTACAGATGAACTACATAAGATCAGAGAAGCCAGATCCTGTAATATTGATAAATTGTACGGGATTGATTGGAATTCTCAATAATATAACGCGCGTTGTAGACTTTAATGATGATATTTTTTTTAAATGTGTATTGGGAAACTATAAACTCACTAACCATTGTCGATCAAAAAATTTACGTCTGTTTGCAATTAATGAAAAAATTATACCTTTCTGACAATCATTATCAACTTTAATGTTGGATATGAATAGAAATTATTTTTTCTCATGAAATTAATAAGTACGGTCAAAGTTCATGCCCCCATGACCTAAATCCAACCACTATCCTAGAATAGTAGGAGTAAAAACCACAGAAAAATAATAAAAACCGAATAATCCTCGGAGTAAAACGACCCCAAGGGAACAATTTCCAGCTCTCATTTCCAACACTTTCCAAGCCTCAAAAAACCAGCTCTAAAAGGTGGAATTTCTAAGGAACGGATGATTCAATAAATAAATGAAAGCTTATAGTAAAGGGGACAAAAGAGCCAACCCATTTATAATAGAAGCCCACTACACCTAGTAATAAAAGGAACTTATGATCATATGATGAAAACGCAGGAAAAATCCACCTCTCAAAGTTGGTAAACAAAGAGATATTTATTTGGAAGTAGTGGGAAGTTCTCATAAGGATAATAGAAGTAAACAGCAATAAAAAATGACACCGATAAAACTGTCACATTCGAAATATTGGCGACTCGGGATCTCTCATCTCTCTATCTCTTTGAATTTCGCTTGATACTATTTCCTGCATTATTAAGCGATAAAAGATAAAACACTTTATGGGAAAATAATGTCTGTATGTCTGTCTGTCTGTCCGCTTACGCTCTAACTTCTGAAGAAATGGAGTTTTTAAACGTGCATTTGCATGGGTTTAAACAAAGTTCAGATTTGAAATAGTCTGGCACACCCCCAGAGCATAAAACAATAAAACCTAGAGTAAAGTCTTAAATTGTGTATAAATATTCGAAAATGTGTCGTTTTGGCTTCAACCCTTTGTTACACTTGGTTTGTAACGGTTTATTCAAGGGAAAAAGCCTTGCATGGAAACACCTTGTCCGCTGTCCGTCGGTCAATTTATGTTTTAACTTCCGGAACGAATGACGTTTTTTGTAACCTGTTTTCGGATTTGAACCCTACATTTGCTTCGGTTTAAGAGAATTACTAATTTAAAGTAGTCGGGCACGCCCCCAAACCCTCAAATCAATTTACAAGCAAATATTTCTAATTTTTAAAATATTTTAGAAATATGCGTCGTTTGTTCTCACCCCTTTTTTACACCATTTGTAAGGGTATATTATTGGAACAGATTCATTTCTGTACATATAAATAGAGCTAAAATGACAGGATGATAACACTCATCTCATCTCATCGACAAAGGTTTAAGATTGACTTTTTCCAGCTTCCAAGAGGCTTACTCTAGCATTAACTTGGCTTTTCGGATGACTTCCTCCCATTCATGCAAAAATATAGGGATTTTTCCGCCGATTTTTTTGGCCAAAACCTCGTTCGGATTATGGGAATGCCTATTCTAGGCATTAGATTTCCATTGGAATATAAATATAGATCCTGGTGTCGTTAAGTTGTTGGGAGGAATCTCTGGAGGAACTGAAACTGGAACGTGTGTGTAGACTATAGACGGAGGAGAGAAAGTAGTTCATTCTGAATATAAGACTTGGTATAGTGTGGAAATCGGTGGTGGTGGTGGCACTTTATAGAGTGCATCGGTACGAGTGTCTCGTATTGATCTCGTGTGGTCTGTTCGTAATCGAGGGGCTTGGTAGGAGATCACTTGGAGTTAGATGTTAAATTTTGGGGTAGATGAAGGGTTTTAAAGTACCGAAATAAGTCCCGAAGGAGTTAGTACAAACCAAATGCTAGAAAAGGGGGATTTATTTCAAGGGGGGATTTATTTCGGTGTTTCTAATCTAAAGGTCTGTTAGTTTTGAGCTGTAAATGACACCAGAAAGTAGGAAACAATGCTTTAAAGTTAACTAGGTTATTCCGGGGTGGGGCTTTATTTAAAGAGGTGGAAGCTTGTGTGGTTCATTAAAGCTATATATGTTGAATATTACTGGGGGTTTAAGTACCGAAAATACTGAAATAAGTCCCCACGGGAATTACTCCCCAAAAAATGGATAGGAAATCGAGATTTATTCCAAGAAGTGATTTATTACAGTGTAGATTTCAAAATCTGTGAATGAAACCAGGGAATACGACATACTGGGTTATTCCGGGATGGGGTTTTATTTAAAGAGGTTTTAGCTCGTGTGGTCCATTAACAAAGCAATATTGATGTGTAAGCTGCTTCGAGTAGGCTTCCTAATTAACTGATTTTACAGATACATTTCAGGGGGTGTGGTCAAATTACCGGCTTGTCTTTTGCAGAGATGCTTTTTCCGATTGTATGTATTGTACATATATTGTATTCTTTCCCAGGATTTCGGATTTTTGGGACGAAAGACTAGAGTCTGCAGTCAAGATAGAGGGTACCCTATAGGGCCTTCCTTCACCTTTACGTTCAGCAAAGTTGACTGAGAATATTTTTATGATGAGAGCTGTGATTTTTTTTTCTAGCTTCAGAAGAGAGGCTCGATTCCGATTCGAACAGGAAAGTCTGATATCCGAATTCGTGACTTTCCCAGGAGAAACCCGCACCGAAAGCCGAGTTGATAAGAGATTCCAAATTTGTCTTCTCGTCTGACAAGTTGATTCTACTACGCATTTCCTTCAGATATAGGAACGATGAAAGGGACTAGGTTCTATTGTAAGGATGGCATGTGGGGGCTTGTTCATAAATCAGAAGATATGTTTATAATTAGAAGTAATGTGAATTCCGATAAGTCCCCAGGTACAGATTCTACTTATTTCGGCGGCGGTTATTGGGGTAGTCTAATTCGCAAAAATCTGAACGACAAACCTCAATTTTACGAATCATTCGGTATATCATTCCCTAACTGTTCGGACAATTGAGGCGTCAGAGAACCAAATCTCTGATTGTTTTTTGTGATGAATCGACAACTCATACGAACGTTAATGACGAATATTTAGCGTCCCGGTCTCATATTTGATAGGTCTGTTTAAAAAATTGCCAAGCAATGGACACTGAAAATGGCTTGCGGAAATGAGAAATGGAATGTATCAAAAAATCAAGAAAAAAATTAGGAAAAAGAAAATCCGAATATCTATATGTCATAATTCGCAAGGGTTATTGAGAAATTGGGGTGGGAAGTGGGAAAAAAGGGTGCCGTGGTGGGTGAGAGGTTAAGAGAGCGAGCGAGAAAAGTCGTAACGCAAAGAAGTCTCGTTTTCTCGCTCTATTAACCTCTCATGCACCGCACCTATTTCCCACCACTTCCCACTCCGATTTCTCAATAACCCTGTCGAATTATGACATATAGATATTCAGATTTTCGTTTTCCTAATTTTTTTTATATTTTTTTATACATTCCGTTTCTTATTTCCGCTCTCTTAAATTCCGTGTCCATTGTTTAGGAATTTTTTAAACATATAAAACACAAAATTAGGCCGCTATTTTTTCTCCATTAACGTTCGTATGAGTTTAAGATTCATCAAAAAAAAATCAGGCCAATCGGAGATTTGGTTCTGTGACATCTACCTTGTAAGAATCCGAACTAATACCGTATTAGTTTATTAAAACGATCGATTTATCCATGATCTTCCTTATTTTGTGGGAGCTTATTTCGGAGTGGGACCTTAATTAAATAATATTTATGAACGACCCCCGAAAGTTTCTAATTTCAAATGAATTTGTAAACGAAGTCTGGAAATTGTTGGAAACATTGGAAATGAGTTGTGAATCTCTCGCTTTCTTTGCCGAAGGCTCCTTTTGTGCTCCAACACCTGCACCACCCTTCCCCCCGGACTTCCTTGTCTTTACAACTTGTAATTGTAATAATAATAATTATAATCATAATTCTATTCTTGAACAATGAAACCGGAACAATGGGACAGAGTCGGTGAAATCATGCTACGTTTTCTTTTGTATGATTTTACAGAGAAAATCCATGTCTTTTTGTGTCTCACTAATTGAAAAGAGACTTGGAAAGTGTATTCTGGAGAAATGATAAAGATAGAATGGCCGGATTATTTTCAAGTATTTTACTTTCTTGATTTTTATTTAGTTTAATCTTCCAGAGAATGTAATATTTTGGAAAAATTCATTTTTTTATCATAAACTTGAACTGATTGACTTGATAATCCGTTTTTAACTGTTTGATAAAAATGGACGTAAATGATTGCATTTTATTACATTTTCAATGGCTGATACTTCTAAGTTAAAATATGATGTTATATTTATAAATATATTATTTTTATTTGTTTGAATGTTCCGACGTGTTCGATCCGCTCGTTCCTTTACAACAAGCTGCTGGTTTAAGTTTAAACAAATAAACCGATTGACTGACAAGATAATCCCTTTTTATCAGTTTGCTAAATGGCCCAAGTGATTTGAAACTTTGGGGTTGCATTTTATTCATTTTTCAAGGGTTTCATTCTTCGAAATTAAAACATCATATTATTATAAATATTCATCCATGCTTTCGTAATTGAAACATTCAAAGTGCAATTACTGGACAGATGATGGAGAATTTTGAGCTGAGAGAACTATTTGAAATCGATTATATATATATATCAATACTTTGTTATTCCTGTTTTAGTATCGTGTTTCGTACGGAGAAAAACGAGGTACAGAATTATAGCTCTTTGGCTGTGATTAGAATATCCAGAGTCGATCATCCAATACAAATATTGAAACTGCACAGAAATTCTTTATCGTTATATTTATGATATCAGATATCGATATAAGTTCATACGACCAACCTCGGGAATTTTCGCTTACACCAGCTTTTTGATTTACAACCTTTACTAACTACTTTTACCGTAATCCTAATCATTATCTGGTATCATGTTATCTGTTGAAACGTCCACAATTCTGAAATACTTCAACCCGGCGAGAGTCAAATTCCGTCCGACGTGTTCCTAAAGCATATAAAGCATCATAAAAATCGAAAGTGATATTTGGCAAATTTTAAAAAAAAAGTAATTATTACGATCAGACGGGAATGAAAAGTTTTAAGAGGTTAAAATCAAACTATCAAACTAATTGTAAGAGTTCTTCTGCTGTGCTTTGAACTACAATCATATAATGCATAATATAAGTACATAATTAAAATTCCTATCGTCAATTTCCATCATAACTGTTTCTAAAGCATACATCATCATAAAACACTATAAAGTGATGTTTAGAAAATTAACTGATTAGGTGATTAATACAACCACGATCGAAGGATTCAAAGGAAATACAAAGCTAAAAATCAAACGGACATTTCGTCAAAACTTCGCTTAAGAATGCAGTCACAGGAGAATCGAACAAAAATTGTGAACATCTTGTTGCAAGACGTTAACCTCATTAGAAACCGTAATCGATTCTTAGATTCTTTGCTCCTGTCGGCTGATGATACTGTGACGGTTGAAAACATACACTCTAATTATGAGTTCTTTAACAGTGCATTAGATCGTTGGAGGTCGACTATTGGACTCAATGCAACTGTTGACAAACTTTGTGAAATACTCAAAAGCAATAAGTTCCAGTTTGTTGTAGGTATGATCACTAATTTGTTCTATATATATATACATGAACCCGTATCCGTATGAAACACAGATACAATATTGATATGGTACTTTGTTATCCGTTTATGCATTTTTAAGTTCAGAAACTTGTTAAAGTCATATATGCATGGATGGTAATCCTGTTAAAAATAATTTGTATAGATAAACTTGAAGCACAATTCCATAATGAATTTCCTTCAACTTCAAGTTCGACCCAGAATGAAATTGACCCCGAACCAACCGTTCCACAAGAGATGCAGAACCTTCCCTCAACTTCGACCCAGCATAACACTGACCCCGAACCAACCGTTTCATTTGATCTTACTGAAACGGTACCGAATTTTACAGGACGTTCAAAAGAACTACAATATCTCCGAGAACTCTTTCGTGGAAATAAAGAATACGTAGCCACGATAACTGGGATGGGTGGGATAGGTAAATCCGAGTTGGCCAAACGCTTTGCCAGTATCATGCACAAAGACTATAACGTAACGACCATTTGGTTCAACGGCCAAAATAGGGAAATCCTTGAGGCGTCCGTAAACAGATTGGCTGAACAACTCGGATTAAAACCAGTGACAGATAATGTCGTTGTTAAAAACAGTAAAAATAGGTTAGTTGAATTTTTTTCCAATATCCTGTCTTTCTCAAAGAAAAGAAAACTGGTAATAATAGACAACGTTGATGAGGCCAATAAAGCAGCTAATTCGATTATAAAAGCCAAAATTCCCGAAAATGATTGCTTTTTCCTCGTTACATCCAGAAACCTCAGGGTCCTTAAAGATGTGGGTCAGATCATCGAATTGGGCAGTTTTACAGATCAAGAAGCTCATCTTTTGGTGTCCAGGTCACTTGAAACAGAAACTCACGAAGATATCAAACGTCTCTGTGTTCTTCTTCAGAATTTTCCTTTAGCACTGCAACAGGCAGTTGCGTATATCAAAGAACAAGAGCGTATTCCATGGAATAATCAGGCCTACAAAATTTCGAATTATGTTGATAGCTTCAATAACCAAGCATCTAAGAAAAAGGAACTACTGGGTCATAAATTAAATCTCGAACACGGCTACGAACTGACGACTCTAATCACTTGGCAAATGACGATGGACAAGATTCGCAAATTTAATCAGGTTGGTGAACTTGCAATCAAGATCCTTAATTCAATTGCTTATTTCGAACCGGATAGAATCCACGTGGATTTGCTGCAACTGTTTTTCAAGGAAGAAGAGGAAGTTGAGAAGGCAATTCAACTCATTCAAACCTACAGCCTTGTGAAGGTTAAAGATCGGTTCATTTCCATTCATCGATTGCTACAGCAAGTCATCCAGCTCAATACTTCCGACGAAGTTCTACATTTGAGAGAATTGACACATTCCATGGTTCTAATTTTGGAAGATGGGGAAAATGAAATCCAAAGAATTCAACCCAAATTAGTCATAGACAAGAATTCGAGCAAAGATTTAGACTCAAATCTTCTTTGGAATTGCATTCGATCAGGAATTGCACACCTACTCTCTGTCTGGAACAACAACTGCAAACATCCCGAATTAATAACAGAGTTTAAAAGAGTTCCAATTAAAATCATCGATGTCGTCTACCCCCTGCGAATGAAGTTTGAAATAATTGATGACATCACTAATTTTACTGAAAAGAATTTCTCTCTTTTCAAGGCCACATTTGGAGTAAATGCGATAGAAACTCTTGAATTAGAGGCTGAAGTCTTTGCTTCGAAATCAGTATTAAATGCAAATGAATTAGAAAAGATTTACACAATTCAACGATCTATTATAGGGGAGGATAATTTATTGCGGTTAAGGCTCCTGGAAAAGATAGCATATTATATAGTTAGTAAAGTTAACCTATTTTATAACCCGGTGTTTGATAAGTATTTAAGGGAGTATTTAAAGGCAAGAGAAAAGATATGTGGTCCTGGTCATGAGTCAACTCTCCCCGTCCGATATTATCTACAACACCGAAGGCAGAAGTATGGGAGTTCAGTGGAGGAGTGCGAGTGCGAGTGGGATGAATTACTGGAGGATGCCAAGATCCTTTGGGGACAACACAACCACCACACACTCACAATTATGAAGAAATATGGAGACTATCTATTCCTGAATAAGAAGTGGGTAAAGGCGAAGGAGATTTACGAACTGTGGTTGGGTTTCAAAGGAACTGAGGAGACGTGGGAAGTTAGAGATGCCAAGTGGAGGTTATCCGATATCCAGTATATTTTGGGTGATCGGGAGTCAGCCTTACAAACCCTGCAACAGGCGGTGGTTGGTTGGGAAAATAGAGAGAAGAAGCGGAAGTTGTTTGTTGAGATGATGTCAGAGTGTGAGATGGGAGATGTGATGGTGAGGGAAGGGGACCTCGAAGACGCACTTCGCTTATATACACGAGTGAACGACTATCAGGAGAGTCCCAATTCTCCCTTTCCTTTCTATTTTAATTGGTGGAGAATAGAAACTCTTCAGAAGCGTGCCTCCGTTCTCATCCAACTCCGAAGGTGCGAAGAGGCTCTCGATATTCTTCAGGACGAGGTCGATTGGGATGTCTTTGCTGGCTCCGATCACAAGTTGGAAATTGAAAGGAAGGAATTGTTGAAGAAAGCGAAGGAAGGACTCCGCTTAGCTTAACAAACGGCAGCCACTTCCCCATTTAAATATGCATAATTTCAAATGTTTTTTGTTTAATTAGCCCCCTTATGAATAATTAAGTCTGCTTTATAATACTGTGCCTAGATAACTTGTCAGTTGGTTCTCTCCTTTCACTTGGTTTAAAAAAAAATAATATATGTATCATATAATTACTATTTAAATATAGTTATGACATGACATTATGCATTGTAAAAGCAAGCAGTTCATAAGTTTAAAGTTAAACTTTAACAACGCTACGGTAATACCGTTTTGAAGCTATGTAGATTAGAGTACTATATGATTCCTTACAAATTGTTGTATGAGATGAATGATGATTTAAGATGCTTGTTACTTATGATTACTAATTTAAAATAGTATGTTATTTCAATTATCTCAAGTTCGACAGGCTTCTCTAGATATTGTTAGTTAAGTCTTGATGTATGCTAAATGTGGAAGTTGTGGAACGTGTAAATCAAGTAAAAAGTATATGAAAGTAAATAGAGTATCGTATCTATAGTTTGGATAAGATGAGATACAGTTAAAAATTCAGTTAGTGTTTAAAATATGATTTAAACCCTTCAGAAATCCGAACCTGAAAGTCAAAATTTATTGTAATTAAAAGTCCATTGAATTAATTATTGAAACTGTGTTTCTTCATATTCGTTTACAAACGTTACTTAAAAAGTAGTTAAATGTAGTTAGCTAAAAGTAGGTAGATAACAGTTAAAGTTAGTTAGTTAATATTTAATAGTTAAACCTTATCATGTATGTTATATATGTAGAATTTGAAAATATAATATATGTAAGTACTTATGTTATCGTATAGTTTAGATAAGATAGGAGCAAAAATCGTCACTCAAGACTCAAGTGGCCTCATGCATCTCTATCATGACGAGGAGGATTTCACATCATGCAAAAGCAGGATGGATGTCTGGTAAAAATTAATAGAATACAAATCATACGAAAATTAATTAATTGCAATTATTTCAAATTGGTAATTTTAATTTGAAAAATTACAGCTCCAAGAAATCCAAAGGAATAAGTAAAGAAATCCGCACTCCGAGCACCTAAACTGCCTTCCGTCACTTCCAGATTTGCCAGAAATGTGTCTGATAACTCGTCGCCTTACAGTCAATGATTCATAGTTATTTACCTTATTTGGATTTGTTAACAATTTAAATAATTTCGCAGGATTAACTTATTTTTAGACACTTCGAGAAGTTAATAGGACTTATGTCAATAATTGTGGTAACTTGCACAATTAATTAAAGTATTTCGGACAGTAATTATACCTGCTGCAGGTTCCATGTTTTCCTTCCCGTTTTCTTACATTACCTGTCGCTTTAATAATTTCTTTAAAAAACAAATCTTTGAAAGCCTTGTCCTTTGAGACAAATTTTAGATGATTAAATAAAATAAATAAAATTTTAATGAAATGTAAATCAGTTTTCTGGCTTCCCTAAATAACACTCCATACTTTGAGAGGATTTAAAATGCATTTCCTGCATTTAAACCATGATTGGCCCTGTAAGTTATCTTATAGCCTTAATTTAATACTATATTAAGGTAAAAAAATAAAAATTATTGTTCAACAAGGCTTTCATTGTGGAAGTCATGTTCATGTCATTTCAAATCATAAAATTAATAAAAATAATATAAATATCAAACATGTGGTTCTAAATGTCATTTTTCATATAGATTAAAAGGTTTTAAGCTACTTAGATGGGGCTCTATTTCGGGGGATAAGTACGTACTTTCCGAGGAACAATCAAAGCCATTCTTTCCTTAAACATTTCTATTTTCATACCCAGTTCTAATGCTTTCCTACGTGAACATTCGGAGGGGATTAACGATGGATTAACTCCGAAATCTGAAAAGAATTCACGATTTATGCAAATACCAAATGCTAACTGTGGTGGTTCTTTGATTTTTGATCGTTGTCGATATCCGGTTGAAATGCTTGGTATTCCACATTCAACTCACTACTGACTATATATACGTGAACAAATGCGGAATATATTTCGGGATCGCGTGCCAAGACGGTATTATCTGAGGAGGTCTGATCCTAACCACGGGAATCATGACCAACGCGGTAGTCTTCGTCGGTGGTGGTGGGGGCATTAATATTGATGAACTGTCAACACGGAAGGCTCAACAGTCACATCCAATAATACTCGTTCTTACGAGGTTAAGAGAGCGGGCGAGGAAGAGTAAAAGAAAGTCGCGTTTTCTCGCTCTCTTAACCTCGCAGCCACCAGTACCAATTCTCACCCACTTCCCACCTTGATATCTCCACAACCCTCGCGAATTACCACAAGATACTTCTATTTTATTTTTTCTAATTTTTTTCTTGATTTTTTGGTTGATGTAATTTCCCATTTCCCCTCTATTTATTTCCGTGTCTATTGTTTAGGAATTTTGAGGCATATCAAACGTGAAATTGGACCGCTAATTCTTCGCCAATAACGTTCGTTAGAGTTGTCGATTCATCGCACAAAAAACGAATAGGAGATTTGAATTTGTGGCACCTCCCTTGTAAAACCCGAAAGCCTTTAGTTTATTAAAACGACGGACCTATCCATGCTCTTCCTTATTTTGTTGGAGATTATTTCGGATTGAGAACTTAACTAAATTATACCTTATGAACGACCCCCGAAAGTTTCTAATTTCCAATGAATTTTGAAACGAAGTCTGGAAATTGTTGGAAACATTGGAAATGAGTTGTGGATCTCTCGTTTCTTTGCCGAAGACTCTTTTGTACTTCGACACCCGCACCACCCTTCCCACCGGACTTCCTTGTCTTTACAACTTGTAATTGTAATTATAATAATTTTAATTCTATTCTTGAACAATGAAACCGGAACAATGGGACAGAGTCGCTGTCGGTGGAATCATGCTATGTTTGCTTTTGTATGATTATTTTATACGGAGAAAATCCATGTCTTTTTGTGCCTCACAAGTGACTAGTTGAAAAGAGACTTGGAAAGTACATTCTGGAGAAATGATAAAGATAGAATTGCCGAATTATTTTTAACTATATTACATTTTGTTGATTTTTATTTGTTTTAATCGTCCAATGTGTTTAATCCCTTTGTTCCTTCATAAGAAACTCTTAAAACGTAACAGAGGGAAATGATGGAAAAATTCATTTTTTTATCATCAAAATAAACTGATTGACTGATATTCCCATTTTAACAGTTTGCTTAATGGGACTAAACGATTAAAAACTTTAAGAGTTGAATTAATCAATTTTTCAGGGGTTTCATTCTTCCAAGTTAAAACATTACATTGTTTATAAATATCCATACATACTTTCGTAATCGAAACATTGAACGTACAATTTTTAATAAAGATTAGTTAGAAACTCAACTATATTTTAAATATCAGAATACCGTGTATGTATTGTGAAATTGTGATTGTCGCCCATTAATAAAACTATGTAAACCGCACGGAAATTCTTTATCAATATATTTATGATATATTTATTGATTTAAGATCATACAATCCACCTCAGCAATTTTTGCAGCCATCAGCTTTTTTATTTACAGTTTACAACCACTACTGGCTACTTATTGTGTAATCGTAATCTTATCGGTATTATGTTATTTGTTGAAACTTACACAATTCTGATATTCAACCCGGTGTGAATTGAATTCCATCCGACGTGTTCCTAAAGCATATAAAGCATCATAAAAAACGAAAGTGATATTTGGCAAATTAAAAAAAATAATTATTACGATCAAACGGAGATTAAAGTTTTAATAAGTTAAAATCAAACTATCAAACTATTAGTTCTTCTGCTGTGTCATAAACTATAATCATATAATGCATAATATAAGTACATACCTAAAATTCCCATCGTCAAATTCCATCCTAACTGTTTCTAAAGCATACATCATCATAAAACACTAAAGTGATGTTTCGAAAATTAACTGATTAAGTGAGTATAACGAACGAAAGCAAATACAAAGCTAAAAATCAAACGGACATTTCATCAAAACTTGGCTTAAGAATGCAGTCACAGGAGAATCGAACAAAAATCGTGAACATCTTGTTGCAAGACGTTAACCTCATTAGAAACCGTATTCGGTTCTTACATTCTTTGCTCCTGCCGCCTGATGATACTGTGACGGTTGAAAACATGCACTCTAATTATGAGTTCTTTAACAGTGCATTAGATCGTTGGAGGTCGACTATTGGACTCAATGCAACTGTTGACAAACTTTGTGAAATACTCAAAAGCAATACGTTCCAGTTTGTTGTAGGTATGATCACTAATTTGTTCTATATATATACATGAACCCGTATCCGTATGAAACACAGATACAATATTGATCCGTTTATGCATTTTTAAGTTCAGAAACTTGTTAAAGTCATACATGCATGGATGGTAATCCTGTTAAAAATAATTTTTATAGATAAACTTGAAGCACAATTCCCTAATGAATTTCCTTCAACTTCAAGTTCGGCCCAGAATGAAATTGACCCCGAACCAACCGTTTCACAAGAGATGCAGAACCTTCCCTCAACTTCGACCCAGCATAACACTGACCCCGAACCAACCGTTTCATTTGATCTTACTGAAGCGGTATCGAATTTTACAGGACGGTCAAAAGAACTGCAATATCTCCGAGAACTCTTTCTTGGAAATAAAGAATACGTAGCCACGATAACTGGGATGGGTGGGATAGGTAAATCCGAGTTGGCCAAACGCTTTGCCAGTATCATGCACAAAAAATATAACGTAACGACCATTTGGTTTAACGGACAAAATAGAGAAATACTCGAGGCTTCTGTAAAGAGATTGGCAGAACAAATCGGTGCAAAACCAATAGCTGAGAATATCGTTGTTAAAAAAAGCAAAAATAGGTTTACTTCATTTTTTTCCAATATCCTGTCCAGCTTAAAGAAAAGAAAGCTGGTAATAATAGACAACGTTGATGAAACCAATAAAGCAGCCAATTCGATTATCAGAGCCAAAATTCCTGAAAATGACTGCTTCTTCCTCGTTACATCCAGAAACCTCAAGGTCCTTAAAGATGTGGGTGAGATCATCGAATTGGGCAGTCTTACAGATCAAGAGGCTCATCTCCTAGTGTCCACGTCACTTGAAACAGAAACTCATGGAGATATCAAACGTCTCTGTGTTCTTCTCCAGAATTTTCCTTTAGCACTGCAACAAGCAGTGTCGTATATCAAAGAGCAAGAGCGTATTCCATTCATCAATGGTCAGGCCTACAAAATTTCGAATTATGTTGATAGCTTCAATAACCAAGCATCTAAGAAAAAGGAACTACTGGGTCATAAATTAAACCTCGAACACGGCTACGAACTGACGACTCTAATCACTTGGCAAATGACGATGGACAAGATTCGCAAATTTAATCAGGTTGGTGAACTTGCAATCAAGATCCTTAATTCAATTGCTTATTTCGAACCGGATAGAATCCACGTGGATTTGCTTCATCTGTTTTTTAAGGAAGAAGAGGAAGTTGAGAAGGCAATTCAACTCATTCAAACCTACAGCCTTGTGAAGGTTAAAGATAAGATGATTTCCATCCATCGATTGCTACAGCAAGTCATCCAGCTCAATACTTCCGACGAAGTTCGACATTTGAGAGAATTGACACATTCCATTGTTCTAATTTTGGAAGATGCGGAAAATGAAATTCGAAGAATTCAACCCAAATTAGTCATTTCCGATCGTGACTGTGACTCTGATGTCTCTGATGATGATTCGGAACATTCGAATACAGATTCCAGTGAAGCATTAGTCATTGACAAGACTTCGAGCCAAGAGTTTGACTCAAATCCTCTATTAAATTGCATTCGATCTGGAATTACACATCTCCTTTCAGTCTGGAACCACAACTGCAAACATCCCTCATTAATAAGAGAGTTTAAAAGAATACCAATTAAAATCATCGATGTCGTCTACCCACTGCGAATGAAGTTTGAAAGAATAGATGACATTACTTATTTCACTGAAAAGAATTTCTCTCTTTTCAAGGCCACATTTGGAGTAAATGCGATAGAAACTGTAGAATTAGAGGCTGAAGTCACATTTGCTTCAAAATCAACATTAAATGCAAATGAATTAGAAAAGATTTACACAAGTCAAATATCTATTATAGGCAGAGATGGGAGCGCTCCGCCATCGGAGCGGAAAATACACCGCTCCGCTCCGCTCCACGGAGCGATTTTTCGGAGCGTCGGAAAATTAGCCGCTCCGCAGAGCGGAGCGGAGCGATAATTTTATATTGCCGGAGTGGAGCGCCGGAGCGGCTAAAAAAAGCCGCTCCACCGCTCCATTTACTCAAAATTAATACAAGGAAAAATACAATTCATAAATCCGTCTATTTGTCTGTCCGTCCGCACGATTTCGCGCAAATAGCTCTAGTTTTTAGTTGTAAAGGTATGTTACGCTCCGGAGCGGAAATGGAGCGTATGTTTAATAAAGAGGACGCTCCGGAGCGAAAACGGAGCGATAATGGAGCGTTTGTTAAATAAAGAAGACGCTCCGGAGCGATAATGGAGCGGAGCGCTTAATAAAGCAAACGCTCCATGTTCGCTCCACGGAGCGATAGTGGAGCGGAGCGAGAGCTCCAAAAACCGCTCCGGAGCGGAGCGAGAGAGCTCAGAAATCGCTCCGGAGCGGAGCGGAGCGATTTTATTTTTTTTATTCCGTGGAGCGGAGCGGAGCGAACTTTGCCGGAGCGATCCCATCTCTGATTATAGGAGAGGATAATTTATTGCAGTTAAGGCTCCTGGAAAAGATAGCATATCATATAGTTAGTCAAGGTAGGGCATATTACAAGCCGGCGTTTGATAAGTATTTAAGGGAGTATTTAAAGGTAAGAGAAAAGATATGTGGTCCTGGTCATGAGTCAACGCTCCCCGTCCGATATTATCTAGTAGAGCGACTGAGGGAGAAGAATCGGAAATCAGTGGAGGAGTGGGATGCATTACTGGAGAATGCCAAGATCCTGTGGGGACAACACAACCACCACACACTCACAATTATGAACCATTATGGATACTTTCTATTCTTGAAGAAGAAGTGGGTAAAGGCGAAGGAGATTTTGGAACTGTGGTTAAGTTTCAAAGGAACTGAGGAGACGAAGGAAGTTACATTGGCCAAGTGGACATTATCCTTAATCCAGTATTATTTTGGTGACCGGGAGTCTGCTTTACAAACGCTGCAACAGGCGACGGTTGAGTGGGAAGATAGAGAGAATCAGCCCAAGTTGTTTGTTGAGATGAGGTCAGAGTGTGAGAGGGGGGACCGGAAGGTGCGGGAAGGGGACTTCGAGGACGCACTCCGCTTATATACACGAGTGAACGACTATCAGAGGAGGAGGAATTATCCCTTTCCTTCCTATTATGATTGGTGGAGGTGGGAAACTCTTCAGAAGCGTGCCTCCGTTCTCATCCAACTCCGAAGGTGGACAGAGGCTCTCCAGATTCTTCAGAACAAGGTCCGTTGGGATCGCTTTCTTGACTCCGATCACAAGTTGCGAATTGAAAGGAATGAATTGTTGAAGAAAGCGGAGGAAGGACTCCGCTTAGCTCAAACAACGGCAGCCACTTCCCCATTTAAATATGCATAATTTCAAATATTTTTTTTTTAATTAGCCCCCTTATGAATAATTAAGTCTGCTTTATAATACTGTGCCTATATAACTTGTCAGTTGGTTCTCTTCTTTCACTTTGTTTTAAAAAAAATAATAATATATATAACATATAATTACTATTTAAATATAGTTATGACATGACATTGTGCATTGTAAAAACATGCAGTTCATAAATTCAAAGTTAAACTTTGTCAACACTTCGGTAATACCGCTTTTAAGCTATGTAGATTAGAGTATTATATGATTCATTACAAATTGTTGTATGAGATGAATGATGATTTAAGTTGCTTATTACTAATTTAAAATAGTATGTTATTTCAATTATCTCAAGTTCGACAGGCTTCTCTAGATATTGTTAGTTAAATTTTGATGTATGTTAAATGTGGAAATTGTGGAACGTGGAAATCAAGTACATAGTATATGTAAGTAAATAGGGTATCGTATATATAGTTTAGATAAGATAAGACAGTTATAAATTCAGTTAGTGATTAAAATATGATTTAAACCTGAAAGTCAAAATGTATTGTAATTAAAAGTGCCATTGAATTAATTATCGAAACCGTGTTTCTTCCTATTTGTTTACTAACGTTACTTAATAGTCTAATTCGTTAATAGTAGTTAAATGTAGTTAGCTAAAAGTAGGTAGTTAACAGTTAAAGTTAGTTAGTTAATTTTTAATAGTTAAACCTGATAATGTAATGTTATATCGTGTAGTTTAGATAAGATAAGAAGAGGAGCGAAAATCGTCACTCAAGCAAGACTCAAGTGGCCTCATGCATCCCTACCAAGACGAGGAGGATTTCACATCATGCAAAAGCAGGATGGATGTCTGGTAAAAATTAATAGAATACAAATCATACGTAAATTAATTAATTGCAATTATTTTAAATCGGTAATTTTAATTTGAAAAATTACAGCTCAACAAATCTAACGGAATAAGTAAACAAATCTGTACCCTGAACAGCCAAACTGCCTTCCGTCATTTCCAGATACGTCAAAAGTGTTTCTGATAACTCGTCGCCTTACAGTCAATGATTCGTAGTTATTTTATCTTATTTGGATTTGTTAAAAATTTAAATAATTTCCCAGGATTAACTTATTTTTAGACACTTCGAGAAGTTAATAGGACTTATGTCAATAATTGTGGTAACTTGCACAATTAATTAAAGTATTTTGGACAGTAATTATACCTGCTGCAGGTTCCATGTTTTCCTTCCCGTTTTCTTCCATTACCGGTCGCTTTAATCATTTTTTTTAGAAAACAAATCTTTGAAAGCCTTGTCTTTTGAGACAAATTTTAGATGATTAAATAAAATAAAATAAATTTTAATTAACAGTAAATCAGTTTTCTGGCTTCCCTAAATAACACTCCATACTTTGAGAGGATTTAAAATGCATTTCCTGCACTTAAACCATGATTGGTCCTGTAATTTATCTTATAGCCTTAATTTAATACTATATTAAGGTCAAAAAATAAAAAGTATTTTTCAACAAGGCTTTCATTGTGGAAGTCATGTTCATGTCAAGTAATAAAATTAAAAAAAAAATATAAATATCAAACATGTGGTTCTAAATGTCTTTTTTATATAAATTAAAAGGTTTTAAGCTTTTGAGGTGGGGCTCTATTTCGGGGGATAAGTACTTACTTTCCGAGGAACAATCAAAGCCATTCTTTCCTTAAACACTTCTATTTTCATACCCAATTCTCATGCTTTCTTAAGACCATTCGGAGGGGATTAACGATGGATTAACTCCGAAATCTGAAATGAATTCACGATTTATGCAAGTACCAAATGCTAACTGTGGTGGTGGTTGTTCTTTGATTCTTGATCGTTGTCGATATCCGGTTGAAATGCTTGGTATTCCGCATTCAACTCACTACTGACTCTATATACGGGAACAAATGCGGAAGATATTTCGGGATCGCGTGCCAAGACCGTATTATCTGAGGAGGGCTGATCCAAACCACGGGAATCATGACCAACGCGGTAGTCTTGGTCGGTGGTGGTAGGGGCATTAATATTGATGAACTGTCAACACGGAAGGCTCAACTCACATCCAAAAATGCCCGTTCTTACGAACTTACGAGGTTAAGAGAGCGAGCGAGAAAAATAAAAGAAAGTCGCGTTTTCTCGATCTCTTAACCTCGCAGCCACCAGTTCCAATTCTCGCCCACTTCCCACCTTGATATCTCCACAACCCTCGCGAATTATCACAAGATACTTCAATTTTATTTTTACTAATTTTTTCTTGATTTTTTGGTTGATTTAATTTCCCATTTCCCCTTTGTTTATTTCCGTGACTATTGTTTAGGAATTTTTTAAGCATAACAAACGTAAAATCGGACCGCTAATTCTTCGTCATTAACGTTCGTAAGAGTTGTCGATTCATCCCACAAAAAAAGAATAGGAGATTTGACTCTGTGAGACCTCCCTTGTAAAACCCAAAAGCCTTTAGTTTATTAAAACGATGACATATCCATGCTCTTCCTTATTTTGTGTGAGATTATTTCGGAGTGAGACCTTAACGAAATTATACCTTATGAACGACCCCCGAAAGTTTATAATTTCCAATGAATTTGGAAACGAAGTCTAGAAATTGTTAGAAACATTGGAAATGAGTTGTGAATCTCTCACTTTCTTTGCCAAAGGCTCCTTTTGTACTCCGACACCCGCACCACCCTTCCCACCGGACTTCCTTGTCTTTACAACTTGTAATTGTAATTATAATAATTTTAATTCTATTCTTGAACAATTAAACTGGAACAATGGGACAGAGTCGCTATCGGTGGAATCGTGCTACGTTTTCTTTTGTATGATTATTTTATACGGAGAAAATCCATGTCTTTTTGTGTCTCACAAGTAACTAGTTGAAAAGAGATTTGGAAAATCCATTCTGGAGAAATGATAAATATAGAATAGCCGAATTATTTTTAAGTATTTTACTTTTTTTTATTTTTTTGAATCTTCCGACGTGTTTAATCCCTTCGATCCTTCATAAGAAACTCGGAAAAATTCATTTTTTTTGTCATCAAAATAAACTGATTGACTGATAATCCCATTTTATCCCGTCCCATCCCGTCTTCGTCTGTGGTGGTGGGGCATTAATATTGATGAACTGTCAACACGGAAGGCTCAACAGTCACATCCAATAATACCCATGCTTTTGTCGAGATATTAGTGAGTTTGCCTGTTTTCATGAATCTCTGATTTTGGGAAAAACAACAGAACCCACGTAACGTGGCTTGTAGGACCGTTGACTGAACTTCAAAGCTACAAAAAAGTAACTTCGAACTATAAGGAAATCAATTGTAGAATTTCATGATGATTTTTAAAAACAATTTTTAATTTTCGTAAAATCCTATAAAATACACCCCCTTAATAAATCCTCAGGGCCCCTAATCCAGGGGAATGCATTGTTTTAAAGAGATCAAAAAATGCTCAAACTCATACAAACTCGAAACTTCGATAATTTATACACAAATTGTTGGATATTCTTGGACAATAAATTCACAATCAGATTCTCACTACCTAAAATCTATTACATGTCCAGATTTATTTAGGGAAGTGGGTCTCTTTTTACATTGACAAAATTTTAGCTCCTAAACACCGGAATTTTCGGGCCAGACAGTCGATGATTGGGGACTTATTTAGGGCTATTCCTACTCTACAAACAGATTTTACAACATAATTGATAGAATGAAGTTCTTTGCCCTAAAATCACCTGTCCCTTTCCCATCCTCAATTAAAACTTGAGAAGGAACCCCTTTGACTTTTTTAAAACGAAGGAAGACATTAAAATAATAATAACAATCCCGTTTATTTTACGATCTGTAACACGGCAGTTGGAGCACTGGGGAGTCCGGATCTTCATAATTTTAATTGTATCTAGATACAATATTTCTACAGCTGAAATACCGAAAAAAAACCGTATGATGCCATGACCCTTGGCAATTAACAACTTCACCAAGTCCATTTGATATGACACTAAAAATCTTAAAATAACATCAGAATTAAGCCACCACCATTGGTTTTTGATGAACTTGTAGGTAGGGACATGATGTCTCATTTTTATTGGAAATTGGAACCCCTTAGAAATCACCGACAAGACAATCGTCAAAAAAATTAATACGTACTTATAAGGGTCTCTCTCGCACTTTTAGAGCATTTTTTTTAATTTTGAGGACTACCTCAATCTCTTTAACCTTACGTGTTTTAATGTTTAGGTCCTTTACAGAAGGCCGTCTACCACATGACACAGCTTTGAAAGAGGGGATAGGGACCATTAAAAATTCAAGAAATTACAAACTGTAACGGGTCGCTTTTTTAATTTGGAGTACAATTAGAATTAGGAAAAAAATATAGTCCACATTTTCCAGAGGTAAAAATCCGTGATAATGAAAGTCAGCTCATTATATCTGAATATTATGTGATAATGATGATCAATAAAAATAAAAATATTGGTAAAAAATGCTCTTCTATAATTAAGGAGGAAGGTTTCCCTTTTCATTCTTAATCGACGTGTGTAGAAGATATAGGGAATATGGTGGGTATTTTTATAATTTACTGATGTATTTACAGGGTGTTTCAAAGGAAATTAAACAGTCACTAGTCAGGTTTATAGTATTTAAAATATGAAAAATTCGACCCCAGCTTTTTTAACAATTAGGAAATCTGAAACCTTACCCCTTAAAATTTCAGCAAACACAAATACTACGAGAAACAGATTAACAGAAAACTAAATTAAATTAATATTTCTGTTAATTTATAAGTTTATTGTCCGTAGTATTTCGTGGGCTGAGCCGATCTGGCAAATATTAATTTTTATTCAAGAACACGTCTTATAATATCAGCCTTAAACTCGACATTTTTAAATTTCATAATTGGTCAAATTAATTTCTGTGCAAACTTAATCGAACTGAAGAGAAATTGATAGGAATTCGATGTTTTAATCGCTATAAAAAATTCAAGTCCCCGGTATAGTAACCCACCCCGAAATACAACCCCACCAACCTGACGGATTATATAGTATAAAAATTAAATTATTTTAAAACCCGGAACACCCTGAATAAAATAGATCAAAAAGCGACAGTGTTTAGAACATAAGATAAAGATTAAGAACCCTGTCTTTTTTTGTTCTAAACATTTCATTCATAGATTAGTTTTTTTTATTATTCTTAGAGGCTGAATTAGATGGAAAGAGACCCTTAAGAAGGCCTAATCTAACGTAAAGGCGTCTGTCCCTACAGTTAATTTAACAGGCTATATGTACTATATAGCCTTATAATTATACCTTATAATTGTATTAAGGCAAAGGGTTAACAAGTGAAGGCTTGGGTGAGGGTACTTGAATGTAAAATAAATCCCATTGTTTTTTATGAGCATTTCTTTTGAAAAAACTGAGAAGAATGGGACCTTCTGCGTGAAGAATTCCTATTCCCCCGAAATTCGAATTTAATAACAAGGTTATTAGAATATAATCTTTAGGTGGAGGAAATAAGTTTTTGTCCTGTTTTAGGGACTGGTTAGAGCTTAATTATTCCAGAGGGCTAATTAATTCGAAGGATTTCATTGACATTTCCTATGTGGCATTTATTGAGGTAGGTATTAGGTAATAGTAGGTAATTGACTGTTTTTGTCTTGTTGTTTAGCGTGAATTACGTGTGTAGAATATACAGCATAAGATTTACAGTATGTCGATTTTGAAAGCGAAAAATTCATTTAAGTCGGCGGACATATACTTGCGATACCCACCAAACCGATGTTTTAGGGATTTGTAAATTGTTCAAAATTAAATTGTACTTCAAAATTTCGCAGGAAGATAAAAAATATACAGATCCATTTTTGAAATAACATTTGAAGAGTATGAAAAATTAATTCCGAAAAGAGTCTTATTTCTTTGGCTTATGCAATTCTTTTTATTTTGGACCATGTATGACTGAACTGTTTAAATCTTGCAAACTATCTATTATTTATCTGTACAAGTTCATAAAACTTAAAACGCTTTAATTTCGACAATTTTAGCACGTTGCACATCCCTATTCTCTATGTAATATCTCAAGCCTAAAGACTCTTCAAAATTAACAAACGTCTTTTAAACCCAAAAAATTAAACCAAATTTTTAAGCTTTTCCTAAAAATCCGTCAGCAAAACCCCAACCTCCGCCTATCTCTATCAAACATCAAACCTCGGATCAAAAGCTGTCCATCTCGCCACCACTAATTAAACATCAAGTCATCAGAATCAAAACCAAGATACACTTATTAATAAACACTCCCCTTAAATAACCTTAATTTATTCAATTTCACAAAGAAAGTGAAGGGATTAAAAGATTAGACGCTGACTCCCTAATGTTGCCCAACAGGACCTGTAATTATCCCTCTGCTCCTAACGTTCTAACAGTTTATAAAATTAAAAAACAGAGACGTTTCCCACTTCCTTATTCATGAAACGGGATTGAAATCGATTAAAAAAATAAAACTTAAAAACCGAAAGTCATTTCATCCTCGTCTCTTTTAACCTTTTGATGAGTAATAATTTAATGGTCCGATTTACAAGAGAAACCTACGTTTAAAAAAACAGTTTATAAATTTTTCTAAAATTAGATAAGTACATTTTAATCATTGAAAGGCAGTTGGGCCTATTTAATATTCATCTCAACACCCTCAGATCATCCGGCAATGGAACCCTCTCTGTTTTGAAGACAGGCACAAGACAGGAGGAGCATTTTATTTTATAAATACAGACATGGAAGGGCACATCAAAATCGAATCAAATTAAATGATTTAATTAAACCCGAAAGACTTGAGCCTTGATGTTAATATAATAAAATTTATTACGTTAGACAGCCCCCAGCTCCCGACAACCTCTTTGGGCTTTTCATTTAGTTTTAAAGGTTCGTTTGTAAATCCCGGATTTAGAAGCGTTTGTGGGTGTTAAATTTAACTGTTTTTATGTATCATTAGCCTTATTAAATCGTTTCGTATGGCACAGGAGATTTATAAATTTACTGGTTTTTAGTCGATTTTTATTCCCTGGAAATGGGCTGTTGTAAATGGACTTGACCGTTTGCAATTGGGCTAAAAAATTAGATTGGCTTAATATCGTTTCTGTATTTTTTTTAGTGTAAACATAGCAGAGGTGTATCTTAAAGTTGGATTTTTTCATTGGTTTTATGGTAATTGTATTAAATTCGGGTTGTGGAACGTTGATTTTATTTGTTATGGTAGATTGTACCTTACTGTAAGCTTTAAGCAGGACATCTTCCCAACGATGATCTGTTTAAAGTAAGAATTATTAAATTTGACAGTCTTAGTAAAATCGGAGTCAGAGTTTAGTTTTTTTTTAAATATTGGATTGTGGTTGTAAAGTTGTAATCAAAACAAGTAAAGTAAAGGCCTAAACAAGTCGAATTTTAGAAACATTTTGTTTTGATATTTCTAAACTTTAGTTTTGTTCAAATTGCTAGAATTTGTATTATTTCTGAGTCTCTGTTATGAACGGCCCTTTTTATTCCATTTCGGTTCATTGTTTTTTGTACTGTGTTTTATTTTAATCTCGATTAAGCCTCTAATGTTGATTTTAGGGACTCTGGTCCCTGTTTCTGGCTTGTATAATTTGATAATCCGACGGTTCGTAAAAATACAGGATGATCAGGGTTCGGGATGTTGCTTTTATTCATCTGTGTTTGTAAGATTGGATGTTGATTGTAAAGATCTCTGTTAATCTGTTGATTCGGAATAAAAATGATAATGGGTTTTTCATGTCTCCCCTCTTCCTATCTGGAATCAATTATTTTTTAATTCTAAAAATAGCTTTTAGAGTATTATTAAAGGGCTTTTACTTTCTATCCTTAACACATTAACGCCTTGGCTCTGCCTAAACACTCGCTTCGAAATTGAATTAACATTTATTTTAGTATGTTGTATTGAACGTGTTTCGGGGAATTGACTTCACCACCGATTAAAGCAATTATTAAGAGGCGAAACCACTTTATGTGAACTCTTTGTCCGTCTGTCCGTCGGTTAGAGCGTTTTTTAAAACGGTTTCGGGTTTAAAACCTTCATTTGCTTGTGTTTAGACTGAATATGAGTTTGAAATAGTCGGACACACCCCCTGGCCTTAAAAATGTGTCAGTAAGGACTTATGACGTGTATATACATATTTTGCGTCTGGTTTCACTCAAAAAATTCAACTCCGAGTGTCTGATATCCCTTAAATCTTGGAATGTTAAAAAACACATCAGAAATCCAACGATTTAAAGTTATGAGTAATAATAATACTGAACGTTTGATATTTATTTTTAAAAAAGCTTGTAGTGAAGTATATTAATGCAATGACCCTGTTTTAACATCCATAATCAAGCCCGAAAGGGTTTAACAGGCCCCGTTTGCTGTTTCTTCAGTTCCGCAATTAAAGTGAGGACCACCCAAAGGCAGTAAAGACTGTAGAGGAACGTAAAGGCGTCGTACATGGATGGCTTGATTGTTGCATTTTCACCCAGAAATACAAACCCGACAAAAATCCCGATCGAAAATAGTGCCCCCGATATCTTGAAAGCCACCCAGGCTTTGAGGAGAAGTAATTTTTCCTGTAATTTTCAAAAATTACAAAAAAAAATCGAAAAAATTCAAATTAAACCAAAAAATTTGACAAACCCTTTTGAGCCCTGTGATCAAAACGAAGCCAAATGCCATTTGCACGACGCAGAGGATAAGGAAGAGGCTTAGGACCAAGTACAGCCATGGAACTAGAAAAAATATTCATCGATAAGAGATAAGACTATATATCGATCAGATTTTGTTTCATGTCGAAGTGTCGATGAGTTGTTGTCGAACCTATTGTTTCTATACGATCTGCTTTGGAAGGTGCTGAGGATACTGTTGTTGTGTTGGATGTTCCTGGTGAAGTTCCGGTGTGGGCGATTGTAGTGGCTATTCCATAGCCGGCTAACATTGCTCCAAGAAATCCAAAAATCTGACATTTTTTAAGAACAAAAAATATTAAAATTGCGGGTCGGTTTATAGAAATAAAATGACAGCTAATGGGTGAGGAATTATTTCGGAGGGGGGTTTATTTAGGAGAGGATCTTATTAGTTATTGTCCATCTTTGACTCTGTTTAATTCTATGGATTTTTTTTATTTTTAACTAACTATACTTAACTATTTTTTAACGTTAAACAATTAAAAATAAAAACACACCTGTCATTCATTTTGTTAAATAAATACAGAGCATAATTTAATTTAGGCTGTTAAACCCAACTTACAATATCCAAAATCCCAATGATCGAAACGCCCTTCTTCAGCTCAATACAAAAACAAGGGTTCCCAATCGCCATGATGAACTCAAGAGTTACGAATCACACAAACAAAAACAACAACACTGCGACAAAACAAAAACAAAAACAAAACTTTTAAATCCAGTTAACTTATTGCATAACAGGATCACATAATCCGTCTCCCAAAACTTCTATTATACAATCGCTTAAATTATCTAATAAAAATTTCCCTGTGGAATTGGACTAAAAAATCTCGACACTTCCTAAAGCATAATAATTATAAGTGCAGATTTTTAAAGCTGTTCCATATAGGAGAAATGTGTGGACGTTTTCTCTCCTTAATCTATAACCGACTGCACTGCCTCGAGGTAGTTTTTAACTAAATGGGAAGTGTGTAGGATTTTAAAAGTTAAATGTTAATGTTATTACTATTTTTTATTGCAATTACGAATGCAGGTCTATATGGAACTGATGCGTATATTGATATAAATGTAGTATGAGTAGTGGTATGGATAATAGGCCAAATATATTCATTATTGAACCAAGACACCTTGCAAAGACAACTCTCTCTTTCCGTTCTATTATCAATTCGTAATAGCTTATAACATTCGAGTAACATAATAGCGGAATAATAACAATAACAATGAAGATCTCTTATGCACCACAGCACCACAAGGGAATCTAGACGATGGGTTCTATCTAGAACCTGAGGTGTTGCAGTCTGCTTTTAAAAATTAAATAATTATTTCAATAGGGCCTGATTGGTACAAAAATCACGTTTGTTATGGATAAAAACACCCCGGAATAAGTCCCCATCACAAATTTTGTACTTAAATCAAGCAGTAGGTGATGCATTTTAGAATTGGACAATGGACAGTCAGAAAAATGCAATCCCCGGAATAAGTCCCCATGCTCATTTCCTTGCACAATTGAAAAAATATAGTTAGTAATTACTCCGAAATAAGTACCCACATTTGGTACATATCATTAAAATTTAAACTGCCTGACTATATAGCAACTCTAACTGCATAAGAGCAGCTACATTTACTGAAACCAAAATTGGCGAGATGCTCAATTAACAATTTACAATTCCAAAAACCTGTCTCAAATTGCATAACTAACTGCAACTAGTGAAGGTTTAAGTTTAAACATAATTAGCTTCTCAAACCTCGAAGATCTCTCACAATAATTTACAAAGAAAACTCAGCCTTAGGACTCTCTTAAAACGATATATAGTAACATTGACAGCTCTAAACAAAACCTTTCTAAATTCGGCCGTTAAATTTTTTGGTTGTCAGTACAATTTCAAAACTTTAAATTCAGCTTTAAACCTTACTGCATCCTTATAACATCATTAAAAACACGAATAGTATACTACGGAGGAGGAAAAATATTCGCTTTTATGTCGACTTAAAACGAACGATTCCTGACGCTATATATCTTAAAATAAATTTTAGAAACCTAAGCATTTGTCATTAAGTTATAAGAATCGATGAGATAGCAAAAAAACAGTTCCTAATGAACCGTCCTTAGATACACACAACTGTAAATGGCGAATGAAATAGAAAGTGAACGAGGTTCTGGTTGACTATATAACATTATTTTACTTTGATATTATTTAACCTGCTGAATATGTGAATGGATTTTTTTTGCGTATTTAAAGTACATGTATATCGTGAGTGCTTAGAACAGAATGGTACGACTTCCCAATTCACGATTCTAATTGCAATTATTTTTTAATGAGAAAGATACGCGGTTTATTATTTACTCGCCCTGCTTCTTTAATAATGATCAAATCGAAATCTAAGGGAATCTCTGACAATAAAAATCCCAAACAAAACATTAGCTAGTAAGGTGGTGATTTTTATCTTGATCTTGTTTATTATTGTCGAAAAACCCTGATTTGTATACAATTTTCTGAGAATATCACTAATTTTTTGTAGATATTCTTTGAAACGTCGTTAAAAATCAAAGGATGTCTTTTAATCTCTGAATTTTACCCGATTTTAGGGAAAATTTTATGCTTTAACTTACGTTTCACGCTGAAATAACCTAATCCTATCAGGTTTTGAAATCCGGAACTTTGGATTTTTATCCGGTTTTGGGATTTAACTCGAAACGAACTTAAAATAAATTATTTTTTTCGCAGATCTCGAGCTATAAATTCAAGACTGGATAAAGCCCGGTGATTTTTTAATACCTGAAGTGTTAAGGTTTGGAAATTGTGTAAATTGTGTTAAAATGAAGATTGGAGGTATTTGTGTAGTTGTTGATGAGCCGAGTGGATATAATGTATGGAAATTACATTCAAGGAAAATGTGGATTAAATTCCATGAATTCTATAACTGTTTTTTACTCTATTTATTAGATGTAATTGACAAACATATAATTTTGGTTTGTGAATAATTCATAGCTATTGTGTATAATGTATAAATGAAGATAGACAGGGTCGGTGGTATCAAATCTCATTGATCAATGTTAAAATGTCATGGGATGAAAATGAGCGTAATGGGTGCAACCAGTAAATCCATTGGACCTGTTGAGCTTCATATCGATGAACTAATCGATGAACTGAAAACTAATCGACATGGGATCGGCAATTTCTTGACATCAACATCGAAATTGATAGTTTTATCGTGTGTTCTTGAATTAAAACCCATTGTGAGTCAAGGTATCTGCAAATCTCGGCGGTTTTATAGGGAAATTTATTCCGGCGGTGACTTAATTCGGTAATTACGGCCGATTTTAACCGTTGTTTCAGTAACTGGACATTATCGATGAACTGATCGACATGATGTTTGTTTTTGCTAAATTGATCAACAGGTTGAGTACACATGCTTATTTAGGTAACTATTTAGTGGATCGTGCTACAGCCCTGTTCAAATATCCGGTGTTTTGATTAAAATCTGATTGTCATCCGAGATGATGGGCCGTCGGATGTGAAGGCTCATTGTTCAGCCCCTTTCCTCCTAATAAATTGATGCTTAAACAGACCCGATCCATTATTACAGCTTTACATTGTCACGTACTGGATTTTTTTCGGATTTAAATGAATCAATGACGTTGATTGGAAACGGTGCAGTACAGTTGGTCTTACGATCAAAATTAAAACTACATGCCGAAATGCAATAAATCTCTAAAAAAAATCTTTTAAAATAAACTAAAATACTTCCTCCTTTATTAGGTAGTTTTATTATTAAAATTCAACAGTTTTAAATTTGAACCTAATTATTCGTTCGATAGATTCGTATCAAGTCCCGTCCAGGTTTTAAAGCATAATTTTTAAATTAAGAAACCAGATCCCCTTAATTTAACCCCTTAATTAGGTTTAAATGAACTTAATCTTAACTACTCTAATTAAATCTAGTAAATAAAGCATTAAATAAAAATTGTTCTATAATCTTAACTGTTCCGTTACGATTTGAGCGTAAAGTGACCTGTCTAATGGAACGTATTCCTCGCCTTCGAAGAAGTACATCTTATCCTTCACAACTTCCACGTTGAACCCTTCCTTTTGTAACGCTAACTTCTGGAGTTTGAACGTTCCTGGAAAGCAATTAAAAAATCAGTTAATTAGGGGTCTTAATGAATGAACTGGCCCATTCGCTATCAAAAGACAATAAGCTTGGACCGAAATGTCATCTGTATTAATAATGTTTTTTCTAGCTTTGGCCAAAGTGTGAAATTGGCCTTTTATGTGACCATATTTTGCATAAATTTTTGAATCTATAGAGAAATCACCTACCTGGAGGCAGGAAATTGTCTTACCCCTTCGAAATATATATACCCTTACGACGTCTAAGATTTAGTGCAAAAAAAAATGGAAATCAGGAGAGATACACTTACCCGTCATCTGAATTTCCTTAATGATCCTAATGAACAAGGGCCGTGCATATTTAGGCAAACTTCTCCTAATTTCGAAAGTAAGGGCCTTGAGGTCGAGGTCCCCTTGAGGGTCGGCAATTGTGGCCATTCCAGCTCGGCCCTCGGTCCCTGCCACTTGAACTCCGTAGACCACAGCAGCTTTCATCCCCGAACCCCGGACAATAACCCCCTCCACTTCGGCTGTTGACACGTTCTCCCCTGAATATCAATTTATGGTCAATTACAGTTAGGGTCAAATGTCGAATGAAGCGTTTCTCTAAATTAAACCACACTATTATATGTGGTTAAGTGCCCCAACTGAATATTCTGTTTTAATTGTTAAAAGAGGATTTTTTATTAATATCTATCGATAACGGATAGGTTCATTGGAAAATTAGACCCCCTAAATAAAGCCCCACCCCGAAATAGAGACCCATCCCGTTGATGAAGAAGATTAAAAATAAACCAAAACACTGGGGATTTATTTAGAGAAATTTGAATTACTGTTTACCTTTCCATCTGAACGTGTCCCCAAACCGGTCCTTGAAGTACAAGTAGCCGTAGACGTCTCGGGACAGGATGTCACCTACAGTTCACAACATAATTTTAATTTCCGACCTTTGACCTCTGACCTCAATTAAAACTGGAGATGGATTAGGCTACCAGTTCGGAAAACAGAGTCTCCTTTCCTAAACACATTCCGAGCTATTTTCTTGTTTGATGATTCCTGGTCTGTGTATCTATAAAGCGTTTTAAAAAAATCACGTATGAGAGAGAGGCATTATGTTATGATAGAGTAGAAGGTTGAATTAATGTAAACCTCGATATAAGTCCCCAGGGGGTGTCATGATACTTATTTTATGGGGATGATTGCTTCAATTAAAAACAATCGAATTTCGCAATCGACATTCTCAAAGAACATTATCAATCTAATATGATTAAAGAATTTAACTAATTTCGGGGACTTATTAAATCGAGAATTTAAGCTTAAAATAGTTATTTTAACTCTAATTAGTTCAATACCCATCATACTGCCTCAGAGGATCTCCTTTCTTGACAACCCCGACGAATTCTCCGGGTTCTCCGAAGTCACATTCGATTCCCAAACCCGTCAAGGGGTCGCGAATTATTTCTCCCGTCGTTTGGTCCACTCTGACAACCCCAGCGGGGACGAGGGGCCAGATGAACATGGGCACAAACCCCGCTGCCCCGACATGACCCTCGAAATTTACTTTGAAAAAATATGGTTATGATTAGTTAAATGTACTCCAATCCAATGGCAAAAAATTACATAAAAGTGACCCCAAATGACTCAAAACGCCCCAATATCTACGATCAAACCCCATAAGCCCTTATAACTTCTAAGCCCCTTACTGATATTAGCATTCCCCTCCGTCGATCCATACATCTCCTGAATCCGAACATTAAATCTGTCGGCGAATTTCTTCCAAATCCCGGCATTGACTCCGTTCCCGAATAAAAACCTCAAACTGTGCACCTTCTCTTCCGGCACTTCCGGTTGGTTGTAGAGGTAGCGGACGATTTCCCCGAGATATTGGCAAATCTGTTATGATTTTCAAAATTGCTTCAAATTCAGGGATTTAAAGTTTAATACATTTTTACACAAAAATAATCTCATCTAGAGAGGAATCCGGATTTAGTTTCGGGTGCTAGGAAAACTTACAGTGACATCGTACTTGACGCAGTCGGTCCAAAATCGGGTCGCGGAGAATTTGCGGACGAGGACTTGAGGGATCCCGAAGCAACAGGCGAGGCCGACACCCGAGATGCCACCCAGCAAGTGGTACAGGGGGATCGGGGTCATCAAGACGTCCGTTTGGCACATCCCTTGCATGATGTACATCGATGTGAACATCACGGCTCTGCGATTTTTTTTGGAAATTTGGAAATTGGAGATTTTTCGAGAAAATTGATTTGAAATGGAGTTTGTATATCTTTAAGTGATTTATTATATGTGACAAGGGACGAAAGGTTAAAAGCAAACTCGATCCACTTGAAATTAACTAGTTGCTCTAATTTAGGTATACTATTCTTTTAAATTGGTAAAATAATAAAATCGATAAAATTGATATTTTCAAACGATTAAATCATGTCAGTTTCATCTACTTCTTGTTTTACTAAGCATAAACATAGTAAACATATGAGTATTTTTAGGACTGACCTGGAATTTCTGAGAATCGCGGCCTTGGGCATTCCAGTCGTCCCGGACGTGTAGATATAAATAAGAGGGTCTAAGGCCCCGATCCGGTCGAAAACGTAGACGGGGGCCGAAGAGGCCTTTTCTAGCTCCGAATTCAGGTCAATGGATTCGGGGAGAAGGGACTTTGGGGTCACTTGCTTTGGGGTCAATTGATCCGGACAGGATTCATCAGTCCAACAGTAGAGTTTGATCCCTTCTAATCCTCCAGCATTTTTCAGGTCTCGAATTGCTGGGAGAATATTGAGGATTTAAGAGACAGTTTGAGCTTTGTGTCATAATAATAATTAAAATGGTTCGTATCACAGATGAGTGTTGAGAAAAAAATGTACGGAATTTCAATCTTAATTTTTTGTAGAAACTCTGGTGGTACGATTTAATTTACTGCTAAATAGTCTAGGTTTATTTTTTGCAGTACAAACCTTGCATCATCTCGGATCCAAAAATAATTGCTTTACAGTTCGAAATGTTAATGCAATGCTGAAGGGACTCGTGTCTCAGGTTCCAGTTTAGAAGGGATGTCACTACTCCGAGCTAATTAAAAATCATTTGTCGTTAGTAATACTAACATAAAATCAGATCAATAATGCGTATGCGTTGTATTTATTTAAATATTTCATCCATATTAATTGACGAACTCTATTTATAGTAACCAAAATGCAAAAAAAACCACCCATGATGGGGTCTTATATTACCGAAAATCCTGAAATAAGTTCCTCCGAGAGGTTAGTTTTTACACCCCCAAAATCTGGGTTCAAAATGAGAGAGGATTTAAACCCATGGGACTTATTTCAGTCTTTACAGTACATGTTACTTAAATTTAATTGTAGTTAACTAAATTAAATTATAGACTTACACGGCTTAGCCCCAACCAAGTGCAGGGATATTGAGGACGGTTTTCCATCAACAGAGCGATATTATCACCTTTATGGAATCCTTGGGATTGGAAATAGTTCCCGATTTTGTAACTCAGTTTCTGAGCCTTTTTTGCAGAAAATCCAAAATTTAAAATAATAGCTGATTTTAAGACAAATTTTGAAATATTTTATTGAAATTTTGAAACCTTTTTAAAAGTCCAGATCTCATCTTCGAAATACCAACAAACCGCATTGGCCTTCTTCCGAACCGTCCTGTCAAACATACTGAACATGGTCTGGTCAGTCCAGAAACATATCCGAGTGTAGACCTTCACCCAGAAGTATCTGTAGCATCCTCTGTTTTAAAAACGATTTTTTCAAATAAAAAAAATCAGACATAAAATCAAGAAAACAAATTAAGATAAAAAAACCGTACAGCATATCTCTCGGGAATTTTAGGGCCATCGGATACAAATATTTCTTATATTTAATAGCCAAAACGGACAGAATCCCAACGATAACGGAGCCAAGAATCCCAGCCAGTTTCCAGAGGGTGAAAAACCCCGTCGAACTTGCTTCTAACATTTTTGAAACTTAAATGTAATTTTAACTTTAATTTAAATTAAACTTTATCCACTTTAAACCCAGTTTTACAACAAGACGATAGATTGAACTTGGCTTGTTGAGTCTTGGATCGTTAATGAAAATTAATTCAATGTTAATCTCTGTTAGAGTTTAAGATCAAATTATTTCAAGCATCAAGGGCAGTTAGCTTGTCATATTTATGTGTCGTAACTTATTATAGGACGTTAGAGCCCTTACTTGGAGTAATTACTTAATTACAATTAAGTTTTAAATGTTTAAGTACATTAATCTAAAATCTACAACTTATTGCAGATTTAAAAGGTTAACCCCAAGATGGATTGCTTAAGACGTCCGTAGAATAACAAGAATAGCTTCACGGTTGACATTGTCATGTGCAATAATGTTTAGTTAGAAATGATTAAAATGCGACTAGTTGTGAATAGCAATGTTACGGTTCTAGTTACAATAGTTAATAGTTTTAACTATAGTTAATCTTAATTCATAGTTAATTGTCCGATGTGCCAATAATTGTACAGAGTTGTACATCGTTTACTTATATTATTTTAGGAGATTCTATCGTTGAATTTGATTGTACCTCTGATGTACTTTTTCAATTTAATCTAGCATTATAATTAATATGCTATTCAATGTAATTGTAAGAAGTGCACTGAGAATTAGCTATACAGTTAATAGTGAATTAGAGCCTTTAGACCGGAACATGAATAGTAATATGCAGTTTTGAATGTACATCGATGAGTTTAGTTGTTATAAAGGTCGATGAAATTTAAAGCAATCCATCGTCAGTATCGGTCAGTGTAAAGCCAACTCCAGGTTACAATAACTTTTCGACTGGATATCGATGAGTTTTTTTTTCTCTCCAAATCGAACAGTTTAGACCATTAGCTCTATCGATCAAGCTAAAAACATGTTAAATTACCACATGGAAATCTAGAGTTAGTAATAATATTAGCTATTTTTTCAATATATACTATTAATAATATTATATTATTATAGTATATAATATATTATATAGTATACTATTAGATTACTATACTATTAATTCTTACAATTCATCATCTTCAAAAAATATCAATGAAATACCATAAACAATGCAAAAAAGCTATGAAACTACCAAACCGTGACTTTTAACAATAGCATCACATCCATACGGTAGAAAACAGCTCACCTATTAAGTCTATTGTAATTACACAAATGCAAGCCATTGTTAATGGTCAATAATTAAAGTTCATAATCCCCTGTTATACTCAAGAAACATCGCAGATTCACAACTACAGCGAATTTAACACATCCATCGATTTAACCAAAAGATCTCCTTAAAATTAGAACCATATTCAGGTGGGGACTTATTTCGGTATAATATACTCGGCCCGACTACAAAATAGGGAATTCCAGGACTCCCATTCCAAACTCATTTATAAAGACTCCATTAATTCGAATAAAAAACGGACACGCTGCGGTGGTCTTTGAGATCACCCTGATAAACTAATTTATTAAAACTTGGTATAGAATTACATATCCCTCTTATTTATTAAAAACTGGGGTAAAAAATAAAATAATATTATAAATTAATTTAAGCTCATTGAATACTCCTTTTATTTCTGGATTATTTTTCCTAATTCCTAATTTAATATTTCTTGTAAGTCAAGTAGCTAGTCTTACAAACTAGGACTATTGTTTGAACCCTTCTTGGTAAGTACTAATTACCTTGTAACATTAGGAGCTGTCAGACCCCTCACGGACTCCCGATGATTTATGCCGGCCACACAGCCTACGATTCAACAGCATAATTCATAATTCGATACACTAATATTAGAATTATTTTTATAACCTTCAGGAGAATTTTTTTATTTAAAATAGTAAGGAGATTAAGGCTCCTGAATAAGTACCCTCTTCTTAAATATTAAATCAAATGATATTAAAATTTTTGAAAAAATGGTATGTAATAATATGGTGGGGTTCTGTAATTTAATTCAATATTCCAGTCGTAATGAATGAATTCATAATATCGTTACGGATTAAGATTTAATTCATTGGCCTAGGTTATTATCATTATCAATCTCACCGAGGGTGGAGGGGGGCCTGGGTTTCAGGCCTTCAGATGTTTTTGTAGTGCTTTTTGGTAATCGTGTTTTGCTGTAAATTTTTATTTGTTTTTGTGGAAAAAGATTTAATGTATTTTTGGTTGAAGATTCTCCTTCGTTAATTATTACTGTTTTAATGATCGTTACAATTTACATTTTTAAAAGAAGATTTGAGATTTTAGGATAGAGCGAGCGTTTAACAATAGGAGGAATATGCAGACTCAAATCTAATTTAGGTAGTTAAAGTTACATGGCTTATGATGACAAAGCTCCGCAGCTTCGAGCAACATGGTAGGTATAGGGAATTCCGTCCTCTCCTCTCTCTCACACATCTCCCAGAGTTTAACATTGCAAGTATAGGGAATTCCGTCCTCTCCTCTCTCTCACACATCTACCAGAGTTTAACATTGCAAGTATAGGGAATCCCATCCTCTCCTCTCTCTCTCTCTCACATCTCCCAGAGTTTATCATTGGCAGTATAGGGAATGTAATCCACTAATTAACATGTCATATTTAGCAGTAGCGTGTATACTAATTCAAATACGACTTTTTTGGTCAGTCAGATATTTTGGCAACCCTAACAGGCCCAACATTTTCTTTACTAATATAAAATATATGGAGTTATTCTGGATATAAAAGCCCTAATTACTTTAAAACCAGAGGGGAGGGCGGTTATTGAGGTATTTTTTACAATTTTAAATTTACAAGTATTAGAATCTAACTAACTAACCTAAAGAATTTTGGTAAGTTTTAGTTAACTAAAAGTCAGTGACTAAAAAACACCAAGGGTTAAGGCCAATAAACTTAATTTTCCAGCTTAAAGCAGCCGATTTCAAACTTCCTTGATGACTTCCTCATTTTTAAACAAATTTTTTTATTCTAAAAACTTAAACAGTTAAGAGCAGGGTCCAGGACTTAAATTATATCCCTTAATGTTACCTAATAAACATAAATTAATTCAATATTCAAGTCAAGGCTGCACTATAAATAATTACGTGAAATGCGGGTGTGCCTATAAATGATACTGAACATTGAATGGGATATTATTAAAAATAGGATCTGCTATGCAGGTCACAAAATAACGATCCGGGAATAAATAATGAGTTTATAATTTGTACATTAAGGGCTGGGATTCTAGGTTTCCCTTCTAATTACGGACCTTATTTCAATCCATTAGGATGTAATGATGGGGAGATTTTTTTAGCATTTTTTTCATAAGGAAATGAATTATCATTTATATAGAAAGGGAATCTAAAACGTAACGTGTGGTTCTAAAATTTATTTTTAAAAAATTAAATGAGAATTTCATACGGGACCTGTGCCACTGGTTAAGTTCTATATGCAGATTGAAGATGGGTACTTAAGACAAGGTGAAAGGGCCGTTTATAAGTTCATAATTAATATAAGTAATTATTCTGTAAATGTCGAAATAATTCCTCTCCGGAATAAGTCCCCACCAGTATGGAGTATTCAAAATAGCTGACTACACCGGAATAATTGCCCAACCCTAAATAACTGGATTTACGACTGGAAAAATACTACCTCGTAGTGTTCATGATTTAATTTAATGTGGAATTTTCAGATTTTAGGGTATTGTGGCTGTAATTTAATGCTGGGAATATTTATGGCTATTCGAGTTTTGTGATTTTTGAACGGTCCTACCTGTTGAATAAAAGCATGTATGTTATTTTAACCACATCATTTTATTGTGTCTATTAATTTCATTTTTATTTTTCTACGGAAGGAAGGGAAGGGAGCAAACATCAGGGTGGTTTTCAGATTAAAAAAATACATGTTAAACATAAATGAGATTAATGGGTTTAATTGTGTAATACTCCAGATTAAAATGCAGAACCGGTTGCTTAGAATATTATAGGTTTTTTAAATATTGGCCTTATGAAATATTGGGCAATAATTTAGTTGTGAGAGAATCTGATCCCAAACCAGGCTTGGAAATGACTAGGGACTCCGATTCTTCGATATAATTCATATTTTTATGTAAAACATGTTCCTTATGTCAGAAAACAATATATTGCAATAAAACCCTTTAATTGCAGTGAACAATTAACCTATTCGACAGTCACAAAAGAAGTCATGAAATTTTTAATACCCGATTGTAACCATCACGTTCTCGCCTGTACAATATGCGATTACTTATAAAATAGGAATGATACGAATTGGATCCGTTCTTCCGTTCCAAAGCACTTTACTGACTTGACACTCTTAATTTCAAAAATTTAATCGTAGATTTTTTTTTTTTAAATTCCACAATGTTTTTAAGACACTCTATACATTTCCTGATTATTTTGGCAACTTTGGCTCATTTGGGGTCCACAATAATCATCATTAATCAGCAGCCCCCAATGCAACCACCACCTCAGCAACAACAACAACATCCTCAGAATCCAGCAGGACCGGATGCACATAGTAATTAATCATTAATTAGTTTATTTAAAAGTAATAATTTAAATAACTAACTAATTCTAACTAATAATCATGATTTTATTATTAGAGGGTAACACTACTCAGAGAGCTATGCCAGCTTTTCCGCGTCCACCTCCGTATCCTCAAAATCCTGGTCAGTAATTAAAAGCGTTTTTCATTAAATACTATGGGATTTGGTTTTAAATTACATTAAATGACAAAATTATCTCAATTAAAGCTTATAACAGATTATAATTAACTCATTACTGATTCATGAACTTTCAGGTCAGAATGGACGGCCCTCATTCTTTCCTCAATCTCAAAGTAAGTTAAAACAGGAGTTCTAAACGGTTCTAATTAAACCCATTAAAATAATCCACTAAAACCAAATTTCAGACGCCCGAGTCAACTTTGTGCCCCTGGGAGCCCTATTGTTATCGGCAGCAGGTGGATAATAATGAACAATTCCAATACAACAGATCAAGACACAGAAAGTAATAATTTTAAAACACATTCCTCATACTGATTGTAATAAAGTTTAAAATTAAATACATCGTTTACAATTTAACATATCTAATTAAACCTATTATAAAATGATAGCACATTTATCGTCACTCATTACAAAAGTCTTTGTCTCTAAAAAAAGCTAAAGAATTACACACACTAAAAATCATCATCATCTTCAGTCCGTCCAAATTTCCACTGCAAAATCTGGAGGATTATAAACATAGTCGTAGCCATTCCTAGGAAGCAGGACCGATAATTTGCCAAACGTAAGAGATTCTCCAAGTATTCCTTGAAACAATTCCAGAGGACTAGAGCTCCTCCATTTGTTATCCGGTCAAGATTTTTCGAAAAGAAACTGTTGAAAAAACTGTTCTCAACTTGACGAGCCGTTAGGATTGGAATAATCCAACGAAGGCCAAAATACACCGCTACAATCATAGCCAGGCGAATCTGAAATCGTTTAAAAAAGTTGACAGTTGACATAAATGTTGAAGGCAAAGGTCAGTTTAATTTAGTTTAGTCGCGGGTCATACCAACAAAACCAAAATGTGTTGACGCATGGTATCAGCGTCCTCGCGGTAAGTAATTCCAAGGAAGACGGAGAATTGGACCAAATGGAGTATCCACTCGTAATCCAGTCTTACTAATCGAAGCACCAGGGTCATTATCGACGGCATAATGGCGTACACAATCATTATCTTTAGCTCCGTCATCTGTGAATTAAAAATATATTTTATATTTAAAAATATCTGTTATCATAATTATATTAAATGATTAAATATATACTGTCAGTACTTACAAACGACCATAAGCCCTCCTTGCATAAATCAAGCTTTGTTTTTTGAAACATTTTTCTTTGATTATGTATTAAAAGTCGAAGGTCGTAGTATTGTGATTTTAGCACATTATGAAAATTTCAAAAAATTCGGGTTGCCTTTTTATACATCGACTTTTGTTTTAACAGAATTTCTTTGGAAACTAAACATGTAATGGATTTTAGACAGAAGTCCTATGTCCTTATCTATAATGGACACTGTGGACAACAAATCACAGGCAATGAGGCAGATATTTACAGATAGTTTAGTTTTTCTCAACAATTTATTGGCTCTGAAACATTTAATCGGTAAATGCAATATAGTAATCACGGCTTGCTAAAATCTTATGACATTCATTCGAGTACTTTACAATGTAAAAAGAGCCGAACTTTATATTATATCAACTGGTTGTAACTTTGGAACCGCGACAAGTCATGTTGTTATCCATTTGCATAAACGTGACTTTCTAATAATGTTAATTGTTAATGTAGGTAATACTATTCTCGAACGTCAATTTCATTTTGGATGCAGGCACCGGTTAGATTTGTCATAGAATAGAACAAGAATGACGATTTAGACAAAAAAAAATCTATTTTTGACAGGAACAGCCGTAAACGACTATAAACGCATTTTAATTAATTTCTAAACTACAAACGATTGACTATTACTAAATCGAAACATCGAAATATTTCATAACATTTCTAAAATTGGGGAATTTAATATTATACTCACTATACTGCCATTCTAAATTGTACAATTGTCACTGAAATTCACAACCCGAAACTGTTATTTATAAAATATAAAGAAAATCAAAATGCGAACGTTAATGAAACGATTACAAGCATTCGACATGCCACATGCCATGAGGTCAAAACGGCCATCCTCTAATAAATACTAACTACCCATAATTTAATTTATATTTAGGCCTAACAAAAAGTTAATCAGAAAGAGGATCTTCATCTTCATCCTCTTCCATGTAATCATCTTGGCATTGTGCACCGGAAGAAGTGGCAGTTTCTTCATCATCGTCGTCAGAACCTTTGTCTTTTTTCAAATCATGTAATTTCTTGTAATCTAATGAAATATTACATTTTATGGATTAATTCGTCACTTCGCCAGGCAAGTATAATTTATTTAAATTAAATCAATTAAGACTTTTCAGACTACTTACCAACAACATCCTTTAATAAATTCATATCTCTTCCATAAACTATTTTCTTTGCTTTAAGGGTTTCGTGGTACTTTAAATGCCTTGAGAGGTTGGCCGACTGGGTAAACGCTCGGTCACACTGGTTGCATTGAAATGGCTTTTCGCCTGTATGAACTCGACGATGACGATCCAAGTCTGATGCTTGAACAAAGGACTTTTCGCAGATATCACATTCGTATCTGTAAAAATAGAGGAGAGGAAATTAATAATTTACAGAATTTAAACAACTCTTCAACAAGTAAAGAATAATAATATGAAATTGTGAATCTTACGGCTTATCATCACTATGTGATCGAATATGCCTGGTTAAACTAGTTCTATGTGAAAAGGCCTTTTCACAGATTGGGCATTTATGAAACTCCTCAGGCCTTTTGGGCCTATCGGGATCATCTTTCCTCGAAGGCCTGTCCCTCTTAACCCCTTCATGAGATTCCTTGACATGTCGATCTAAATTCCACTTGGCCGAGAAAGATTTCGAACAAAGGTCACATCGGTAAGGCTTCTCCTCTTCGTTCAAATGAGTCTTGAGATGTCGATTCAATCTGGCTGGAGTTGGAAACCCCTTGTCGCACATAGTGCAGAGGTGAGGGTGGTGGTGACTATATTCTTCGCCGTTTGGTTGCTCTTGTGGATAGGCCAATGAGGACTGCGGGGAAACCCGGTCTTGATCTTGACTTCTTTCAGTTCTTTCGCCTTCTAAAAATGGAATATTTAGATGAGGTTGGCCTTGGTTTTGAATATGATGATGGTCTGAATTCTGAAGATGGTGGAACTGGAGTGTCTCTCCTTCTTGGAGGGGTTGCTGGTTCGGGTTTATGTGATTTTGGTGGGGGTGGTGCTCGGATCCGTGATTTCCGTGACTATGGATAACGTTGACGATGACGGACTGTTGCTGGTGCAGAGGATGGTGCTGGTGTTGATGCAGAATTTGTTGGGCTCTTCGAACCACGTAGTCTTTTACGTCTTCCATGGTTCCCTTCTCTTCTTAAACATCCTTCAATTGATGTATAGTTAAACCCTTCCGTTCTAAAGTTTTTTCGAATTATGAATTAGAAATCCAAAATCCCTGTTCTTGTTCTTGTCACGATCGGAAATCTGCACAGGAAAGGTGAAAGGTAGGTCTGTTCAATCTTCAATATCTATAAATGTAAACATATAAATTATATAAAACACAAAATATTGAATATTAGTACAATAACAAATCACAAACAAAATAGAATACTCAATAGAACCTGTGTGATCGTGGCCTCCGACCTGGATCTGACAGCTCAGACAGTTCACAGTTGAGAATTTTGAGTTTTGAGACGATGGATCAACCAACAATGATATAATATCATTGATGATATATTAATTAAGTTAATTGCAAAATGTGATGGTGGATGGACAAGAATTGAGTGTAAATAAATGCAAAATGCAAAGTCAGTGCAAAAAACCCTCAATATTGTTCTAGTTTCTAGATTCCATTCCAGTCTAGTGCGTGACGTTCGGATTGATTATATACTCCTTAATGTCACTATGCTAAAAAACAAATAAATCGTATTGAAATCCGAATGCAACTTAATTTTGTAAACTGATGGATTAATTGTCAACAAACGAGGAACTCTTTGTGGCTCTGTTTATTTTAATGAAAGTGCATGAAAGAATCGAAAGTCATTTTCTCCCGGCTTTTTCACTGGGGAAGCCCTTTAAATGGGGCACCCTGACTAACTTACATCCACATTCACCTCCATGAAAAACCATCGCCTTATTCGCGTTTCGCTAAAAAAAACCCAAACAACAAACATAAACATAATATTATTAGACATGGCAGGTTTATGAAACCTAAAATTATGAGGCAAAAACCTTGAGGTGAGAGGGTGGAAAAAACCGGGCTGTCGACTGGCCTCCTCCGGTCCCACGTTCTACCTGATGTCCTGATAGTCCAACAAACGGTGCCCGTTGATTAAGGTTATCATGCACCTTGCACCACCGGCATTTGAAAAAAACCTTGATTGCGGTGAGACGGTGAGAGGATAGAAAAAACCGCAGGGGCCTCCAGTGACTCCAGTCGCATCTGGCACTGAAGCTAACGAGAGGCCCCAAGTCCCCATAAATTAGTATATGGGGAGGCCCTTTGATAAGGTTTTTTCCACTCATCTATATCCCAGATGCATGGTGTTAGCTAACGGGCAACGGGCGCTGGTGGAAAAAACTTTTTTTTCCCCGGTAATCCGGGTAATCTGAAAAAATTTCCCGATTTTGACCGTATTTAAAATGGGAAGATGAGAACAATTTGACAATTTCGATGGAAAATGGACTTTTTTAAAACAAATGCCCAATTTTTCAGATTTCCCGATCTCCCGAAAACTTTCCCGGCAACGTAGTTGCCCAGTGCTAACGGGGGGCCTTGAATAAGGTTTTTCGACACTCTCATCGGTCTCATCTACGAACATTTAGTTGGAACTTGGAACTTCTGGACTGGACTCTGCCCTAGAGCGCAGCGGGTAGAAGAAACCGTTGCGCTGATGCCCAGTTTGGGCATCAGCCCACTGATAACATGTCATATGAGGAGGGCACCACGCCCCACACCGGCCACACCCATCGATTTTTTTTGCCAACTTATTCTCATCGCAATATCTCAATATTCTAAAATCTCAATGTACCCCTCGAAATTCTAGCAAGATTAAATTAAAAATTATGATTTAGTAGGCTTAGGTTTAGGTTATCATTTTCGGTTTATCTCATCACTTCATCACCATCAGTAAATACTACAGCCATTCATGATTTGATATCCAATCCATTGGTGCACAATTTGCGTGTCCATATTCCATTGTTAGTTTTTTAGAAATTGTTAGAAATCCGAACTGTCCGTTTTTGTTGGAACGAAATAATGGGGGAGCATGACGCAGTTGTGCCTGTGCGATTTCAGATTTGTCATTCTGTGCCCTCTAGTCTAGTTTAGCATATAATAGCATAGCATATAGCATAGCTAGCAAGTTCAATCGAAATCAGCCTGAACTGACAGAACTGAACTGAACTCTGACTGCGCAATGCAATTCCCGTTCCCGTCAATACCGTCATTTCACATTTCCGTCAGTCAAGTCCTCCTCCTCAAGTCTGCTATGTCTGCCAATTAAAATACAAGCCATGCACACAAGACACTACACTACACACTAACACAATTCAATACCTACTTACGCGAATAATTCGAATAGTGCCAAGGACTGCCATATTGTATTTGTGACTTGTGCAACTTGTGCTCTAAAATTATCCAAATCCGAATTCGACTAATTCATAAATTCAGGACGGTCAACGGCCAATACATAATACTCTCGGATCCGATATCAGTTATCCGATTCTGTCAAGGTTCTCACATGTCACATCTATCTCATCGTTCAACGTCAACCTAGAGCAGTGCATTTTTGCTGAGCTGTCGCACTTGTCGCAGGCGTTACTTACTCACTTTTGCTCTTCTATCGTTCATCGGCAAATCGGGTATTTCACTTTTCACACTCATTTTGCGTTTTGCATTTCTATCCGACCGAAGGGTGTAGGACAGCCAGGGCGAAGCGAAGTCCGAACCAAAAACCGAAATTTTGAATTATACCTATTAATGTTAAAATTTGGTACTTGATATTACATAACTAGAATCTAAATTAATTATATTTGAAAACTTTATAAAAAAATAAGGACTTGATGCATTGTCGGACCTCGCCTCAGCCACCCGCGGCCGCCCCCGCGCGTTGGCAGTTGAGGTAAAACAAAATACAAAATACAAAATACGGTATTTTTCATTTTTAACAGTTCGCATTACGCTAATTAAACTAATAATTTGGATTTAAACCCCCCTACTTACTAATCAAGCCAAAAATTTATAACAAATATGAAATAGACCAATATTCCCAACATTTATACCGTCGTATCCTCGTTCGTACCGGTACCGCTATGGCTATCGTTCAATTTTTAGATGAGATGTTTCGAACGGTCTCAACTTCGAGTTTCAAACGTATAATAGCTGTCTGTCTGTAAACTACAAATGTCAATTGTTCAAAGTCTTTTGTAACCGCTGACCTTTCTGTTTTTCTCTCCAAATCCAAAATAGGTCGGCGACAGCAATAGGGATGCCGCAAGGAATATCATACGGAAACGGAAGGACAAACGGACATGCTCTGGTAGAGCTGGACCAAGCCAATACCTCCGGTATGATTCCGTACATCATCGCCCGCCGGACGTTGGAACTGGAGTTGGCGTACCGGGCCAAAGCAAATATGCTCCGCCGTGGGGACAGGGAACTCATCCTCGGATTCCAGGAACTCTACAGAATGGGAAACGAGTACGAAATGAAGCATTTTGGACGAATCCGAACCAGCAATGAACTTATCGATCGAGATAACGCGATCGCTGCGGAGGTTAAGTCTAATCAAGCCACAGTCCGGTCCATCCTCTGTGCCAAGCGTCGTCACCCTAAAGTTGAAGCTAAAAAAGAACGATAACCTAAATCTAAACTGGTCCCAGCCCAGGAGGGAGATGAGGAAAGGAAAATCAGGAAATCAAAAGGATTTTTTCCATATTTGCACGTTTTTAAGGATAGAAATATCTATTCATTTTTCGGATTCTCAATTGCATGTGTTTTTATTCAGTGATCAAAATATTTCGTTTTCTTAAAATAAGCTAGAAATATTCATTTTTCGGATTTATAATGCAAAATTGTATGTGTTTTCAATGAACTATTCAGAGATCAAAAAAATTCCTTAAAATAAAATAGAAATATTCATTTTTCGGATTTCTAATGTAATGTAATTGCATGTGTTTAAAACTATTCAGTGATCAAAATAAAATTCCTTACAATAAATTTTAAAAGTTTATCATCATAAATCATTATTAATCATTTCATTCTGTAGTTAGTCTATTTATTATTCTTACTGCATCTCTGATTTGAACTCAATTTTCAATTTGAGATTCCATGTGTTCACATTTTTTTTTTATTTTTAAAGCAAGTTTAGCTTGGGTCTCCGTCTTGAAGAATTATCCGCGATAAGCGTCGAGAAGTCATTATACTTCCGCTATGTTTTGTTCAAATTCGTCCATTGTTCTCAAACAGGCAAATCGCAATCGCAAAAAATCCATGACCTTGCTGCGGGCAACTACTTTAACCGTTTTGCATCCCAACTTTCGACCCTTCGAGCAAAAGTACTACATCAGTCACCCCCACTCTAAAAATGCATACAAACAAGGCTCCTCTAATCCATAATCGATTTGAACTGATGGATTCATAAGCCCAGTTAGTTATAAATAAATTCATTTTCGACGTGTATATTTATTCAAGATCTTGGCCGTCGGCATCCTACGGTTTTAGCACTCTCAGAAATGACATATCCGTTATCCATTGATGGTTCAGATGTAAGTTAAATATAATATAATTTAAAGTCAATTAATTTCTTTTATTACAAGCGTGTTTTATTTCGATTTTGTTGCAGTATTAACATTCATGGTCAATGTGGTCTACATGAATTTGAATGCAGGTTTAACTTAACCCTGGTGGTATTTCTATTATTTATTATTTACATATAAACAGGTACAAAATTACATCCACCAACACCAAGTGCAAATTCAGTGACACACAAAAGTTGCAAAAAAATAGACACCACAAAGCCGGTAATGTCATCAGACCGTTGTCTCCCAATGTACAATGGTCAATCGGATTCCAGCATGTCCTTCTGTACTTCTTAATAGTTTTAAATCAACCCAACTAGTTAACTCTTAATTGATGGTGACAGGATAAATAGGAACCGGATGACATAAGTTGTAGTTTAAATTAAGCGTTATGCAGTTGTATGAATCATTTCGGCAACCGATGACCCCCTTTTCAGAAATGTTGATCCTATGTCTTCTTTGTTACTATTTACAGATTCCATAAAGCAGTCTTGATCCTTGAGTCCTATAGATTTCCCCACGTGGAGGAATTCTTTCTCAAATTCCTCGATAAGAGTCGTCACGTCATTTTCGTCTGGTAAGACGCTGCTGTCAGCGATTACGTTTGCTCGAATTCGCCCGTTGTATCCAAACAGGCACATGGCAATTCCTGGATAAAGAATTTAAACAAAAAATATGGTTAAAAATGTAATAAAAAAGCTGCCAATTCTGCTTATGTTTGTATTCATTTTTGTGATCAATAGGAACAATAACTGTCTTTCATTTAATCATCAGATATCCTTACCCATTCTATTCCGAATCGGACTCCAGCCGACGACATCGACAATAGGGTCTCCGCCAAATATAGTCGTCGTCGTCTTGGGCCCTGGCAAATTCGAGAGGAGGATAGTCCCCTGACAAATCCGTTCCTGAAGCCACACGAGTACAAAAACCGGAAGACTCCCTCCAATCCACGTGATCCAGTAAGCCATAACCACTTCCGCCGCTGCGGTCATTCGATTATCAAACGCTTTCTGAGCGATTTTAAGCCTCTCTGACGCTAACTTTTCCTTTGCAGACAAGGGTGTAAATAACACACAGAATCGATTCTGAGCCTTCATATCCGGATAAGGGATAAGAGCCGCACAAGTGACGGCAGTGATTTTTGTGGGGACCGGATGCCCTTTCAGAGCCGACAGGTTCCTAAAGGCGCCCCCGATGCAGGACACAAATACCGCAGTTACAGAAGTATTTGTGGACTCCTTCATCTTCTTAACTGCGTCCAGCTTCAAGGGTCTTGACCATCCTAAGGTTTTTGGACCCGTGAGATTCGGCCCGTGGAAAGCGTTTGATTCCCTCGAAGTATAGATGTGTCGAAGAACATAAGGACCAATTAAGAACATGGCTATTATGTAGGTGAGAAATTTCTGCCAAAATGGGGCCCTAATCGGTTTCATTGGGTCAATCCCCGCTTCTACTACAGTATCTGCCACAATCATCCTCAACGCTTGGGCTGCCGATAAGCCATCCATGATCGAGTGATGGATCCGGAATATAATCGCGTAGTGTTTTGACCCCGCTAGCTCGGGGTTGTTATAAATATAATTAGGCACTACGAGAATCTCCCACTGGGGCTTATCTTCGGATAAGGTAATGTCATAAATCTCACGGACGTCTTCGAATAACTGATCTTCACCCGTGGGTTTGGACGGGTTTTCGGGATGGAGGTACCGGATGTGTTCGTTCACATCGAAGGCGTCATGCTGTTCCCAGGCAAAGTACCCGGCCCTTTGAACAGCTCGTAGTTTTAGTTTTGAAAACATGGGTTGACCCTGGGAGTCTGTTTTTTCTATCCAACTTGTCGATAGTCTATGGCGAATTTTTGCGAGGTCGCAGTCCCCTTGGATCACATACATGGAAGTGAAGTTCCCAGGGTTATGAGGGGACTCCGTCCCCCAAAACGCATCTTCCCCCTTCATAAGCTGGATTTTGCCCTTGTGTTTGATCCGGTGGTAGATTGTTATAATGGATCTTAATATGACATTTAGGAATAGGAGAGGAAAGATGATGGGACAGAAACAGAGCATGATTATGTCGGATAGGAGGACTTCCATGATTTTTGCGAGCTCGGCTTCGATGTCCATACTGGGCTTGTACTTTGGTATTGGCTGATCTTCTGGAATTTTTTCATTTTGTTTTTGTTGTTGTTTTTCTTGTAGGTGGTAGCCGTTGTTTCGTCTGTTCCTCGTCTCCTCGGTCTCACTGTTCCGGTCCCGAAATCCGTTAGAATTGGCATGTCCATTGATGATACTGGCTCCATTCCCAATACCACCGTTTGTGTTTGATGCATGGTTTTGACTTGTTACGATTACATCGGATTGGTTTTTTATATGATTTGTATTATTTGTGTTTTCATCAGGGTATTGGCCGTCGTCAGGCATCAGGAGGAACCTTAGCTGACCTTTGATGAGGTGATTTAAGTTCTGGAATGTCAACTCCGATGGAACCTTCCCAGTCGGTGGATGTTCTTCCATGTTTCTTGGCCAAGTCAAGAGTAGTTTTAGCTTAAAATATGAAGAACTTATTAACACCACTTGATTGGAATTGTAAATATTGTAGCACTTGTCACTTTAAACACGGGATGTTGTACCGTTATTTTAATTGCTATTTCAATATATATTTGATTGCTCTCGAATTTAAAAAATTTAAAATCCAAGAGGTTTAGCGATTTCTCAAGCGATTCTGAATAAGATTGTGATACAGGATTCTAGCCCGTGGGTTGTAGGTGCTAGAAAAGTGCAACTAGCACAGTTAACTTTAACCTAGTCTCTTCATCTCTCTTCTCTACGAGGTTGTAACTTGTCGAAATGCAGTTTTCTAAGGTTTACTTTACATTTACGATTATCACTACGAGAGTTGTTAGTCCAAGCCTCGTTGAAGAAGAATTGTAGAAGGATACGTATGAATTATCTTGTATTTGTATATGATTGTTGTTGTACGTTCAGTCTTTGTGTTCCACATTCCGTGATTCAAGATCCCTAGCGTCTTTTGGGGCACATGGTACTTACTGATATCCCATTGTTACAATACAATACAATCTGTAATATAGGCAACAATACAGGAATACCGAGACTGCCGACTGGGTGGATTTGTACTTGTAGTTTTAGGATTTTAGATCTTAGATTATTATACTATGTTATGGTCCTAGTTATTGTGGTTCACTTTTCTAGGTTGTAGTTGTGGCAGGTTGCAGGTATGACGATTTTTGCAAAATCTAGCCTTCCACCACTGGCAAAAAGTAGATGAAGAATGAGGATTTTGACGATGTTATTGTCTAGTGTTTTCTTGATGAGGTTTTGGTAACTTCAGTCTTCGAATCTGTTCATGTTTTATTACTGTTGATCCGTACCTTTATAAAAAGAGAGAAAAAGATTGTAAATCAAATTAATGTAGTTATGAGTTTATGAGGTTTTCGAAACCTCAACGCACGTAAAGGACTATTCATATATAAATATTAAGGTTCGTAAAGTTAAGGTTGGTTAAGAGTTATAATTTCACAATGTCGTTAGGGATGTGATGCTTTAAGTAAGGCTTATAATTTTTAAGCAATTCATGGACAGCTCGCAAAAATATAATGAATCAAAGCGTGAAGACGTAAACTGCAAGCCTAACCAACTGGTTTACACTTCTGTGCCCTGTGACTCCAACAATGTACGAATGTACCATAGTTTTAGGCCTACGTGCCAATTCATTGAAGAAATTTAAAATTTTGTAAGTACTAACTGAGGTAAAAATTATAATTTAATAGCAGTTGTTGTATGTAACCTTCTGTTTAAAACCCTTTGATTGAAGATGGAAATTGTGGAGTATATCTGACAGGGTTCACGTTCTCGACTCTGATATTTTAATTTAGTTTTTAATGGTTAATGGGCTACTGCATTATTTTAGATGATAGTTCGTTATATAGATTGATATGGATAATAGATAGTTTTATAAATTATAAACATTTCAGCAATCAAGAATCAAGACGGGCTGTAGACGATCAGCCTTGATTCATGAGGAAAAAATGCACAAGGAATACTACTTTTGTCATCAATTATCCGTTATTATGCAGTTTAGATTTAGTTGCTTCTACTCGTTAACAGTCTTAAAAGAGCCGTTACAGTTAGAATAACCTTAGAAGTTAATTTGAACATTTTCTATCCATTGCCATTCTTAAATACTTTGGTTTTTAGTCTAAATTGTTAAATATTTACTATAAATCGTGTGCTTTTATTGTTTTATTGCGTTTAGTCGTTTAAATATTATTATAGCTAGTTCGTAGCGTGTCAAAGGGATCCGTGTTGTTATTCGAATGCAGTAATAAAAATTGCGAATGCGTTTTTGCAAGCCTTAAAATATTTTTGAGTTTGTTATTCAGGAATTAGGGACTAATCTACGTGTTTCTGTCTAAAAATTAGCAAAAAATTAACGAAATATTACTTGTCAGACAGGAGTATGAGTCAGATTAGAGACTTTGGAGGACGTGATGTTTTGATGATTGAGCAGTAACTAAAACTAAAATGCAACCTTCGCCGGTTGATATGGAAGGATGATAATCAATCTTGTCCGGTTTTTACTTGTCTCAAATCCACTAGATTCTAACATTTATCTCATTGTTATTTGACGAGATTAAGACTCAAAGTCCGACAGACATTGTTGTCTTTGAACCACGTTTCTGGAGAATGGTTAACTAATTGAGTTTCCAGTCAATGCCATAAATTACTACAGCCACAAGGGGTAAACTACCGGATTTACTGAAATAAATCCCTCCGGAATAAGTCCCCACCTCAGCACTTAATGTCACTTTAGATGGGTTAACGAAATAACCCCCTAGGGGGATTATTTAAAAATAAACGGCACATGTAAATTTCAGGTCAATTTTATTTAAATTACTAGAACTCTTGTAATTACTTAATGATAAGCACTATGCATAATCAAAGCTGGTTTGTCGATTCTCGTTCCCACAAGAACTTTTCACGAGAAGAATACACGGCGATATAAATTAATTCGAACTGGAAATTACAAGCTGTTAATTTCCCAGGTCTATCTCTCGTGGTGGAAATGGAACTGATTTTTTTCTTCTGAATAATGCAAAAATTCTATATATCATCCCCTTAGAACTAGAAGTTAGAAGGGTTAGGATTTAAGAGTTGAACATTAGCTTTAAAATATGTATAAGAAATACAGGTGTTTTTAAGCACAATGGTCAATATGCAACGCATAGCCCAAGAAGGGAGGAAAGGGTTGAGGATTTACCGTTTTAGTTTCATATTCCTCAGTTATTCTGTTCCGGTTCTAGCCTATAATAATATGTGTGTATAAATAGTTTGACAGAATTAAATGATCAGTTAGTTGGGTTATAGTCGGTGGTGAAACAAGTTGCATTTTTATTTGTCCTCAAATACAATATGAATATAATGTCGGTTATTTTAGGAGGTCATGAACATGAATGTAAGGATACTGATGCATTTCCTGTGAATTACCTTAAATGCTTACCTTTTATTATTTCTCGGAAACTTTGCATGTAATAATATGTCGTTTGGGAATTTTCCATTCGGTATTCGAAGGCAGTCTATATTTGAAAGCCCTTAGAGAGTTTGTTTTAAGAATTTGTAGCCTTTAGTCTTTGTTTTGGAGATAATTAAGCTTAATATTGACATATTCAATTGTTGACAGAGTTGGAATGAGTCAATACAACATATTGTACAGACGTAATAGTAACAGAGTCAAAGCCTCTTATGAGGGGGAATCAGTGTCAAAATTCATTTTAATTAATTAAACGAATTCTTCAAGTTATAAAAAATTCCCGACGATTATAATTTGCAGGACATTTGAAGCCTGTCGTTCATGTTAATTCGTCACGACTTCCTGAAACAGAACCGGAAGTCGCTTATTATTTATGAGACGAATCAGTGTAAAAATTCCTCAAGATTAATATATGAAATAGCCTGTTAATTTTTTTGTTTTAAATTCAATAAATATTAGTAGTAATTATCCACTTGGATTTGTAATGCCGTCCCTGAAGCTGTACGCACCCTGTCCTTATTAACATGGAATATGCGTGTACACACGTCTACGTGCCCAACTACACTAAAGGTTAAAGACTCTCAAAAACTATTTAACCTTTCAAGAGTCAAGAGCAACAACAATGAAATACAATATTATTCGTATAAGGAGGTGGACTGTTGAATAGAATAGATCGTGGGGCTTCTGCATTGTTAGTTATATGATTTTTGAGATGATATTGTATGTGATTGCCTCGAGCGTTTCTAGGTATAATTATTAGCCTCGCTTAAGTGGAACAGTTTCAGGATTTAGGCGAGATATTTACGGTCAATTCTCAAAATATTGTATGGTAGATATTGTACATAGTAACAGGGCTTCGAACGGGGCTAGGAATTATGAGGCAGGGCTTTAAAACGTACTGAAAAAAATTAGCGATGTTACAAACTTATTCGATTAAAAATCCGCGAAAACCCCACATTTTGTTCCGTTTTGAGGTTACGATTTTACCCGTTTTTCGGTCCATAATATCTCAAGATTTTGTTGATTTGGATAAATTTTACTTACATAATCGAATTCACAATAAAATTTCCTAATGATGAAGTTTCATCATGAAAACTACAGTCCTAAACGTCCGATTATTACTGCGTTGTCTCAAAAAGGTTTCGGAGAAAAATTCTGCATTTAATTTATCCTGATTGCCTAATTGTTCACTAAAATAATAATTTCAGACATAAATTATCCTCATTCCTCATCATGGGATTTAATTCAGCTACAGTGAGCTTATGTAAATCCTTGTAGCAGAAATAAGTAACAGGATAAGTGTTTACTAAATCCTAATTAATACAATCGAATTCATTGACTTCGTTTTTGTTACAAAACTTTGCAAAGAAAATTAAAGATTTAAATTATCTTGATTTCGGTTGTGCTTCTTGATTATGGTCAAGAATGTATAAAGTGTTTCATACTTTAAAACTGTATCTTTTAACTCCTTAAAATACCATAAATTCTCACCCATGCAAATTGCAATTATTTACAACATATGGACAAACTCCTATTGAACTTTAAATCGAAATGCAGTAATCAGCATTCGAAAACATTACGGATGGTTGAACTTGAAAGAGTAAAAAATTTAAAAGTTAATAACGTAATGGCTCACATAAACTTTCATGATACAGTCTTACCAATTGCAGAGCTGTAATTTGCAAGATTGATTTTAACAAATATTATTTTAACGTTAAATTTTAAAGTATAATTGTCAATGCTACGTGATTACAAAGAATTAAGAACTTAATTTTGAAGGACTTCTCTTATAAATCATCAATTTTTGATACATTATCTGATATAATGCACGTTAGGTTATGAATTACTTCAAGGGCTGTCCATATATTATGCCACAAATGTGTTGAGATTTTACCTAAGCCGCCCTATCCTTAGCTTTAGTAATTTTGCAATACGACCCACGTTAATCCGGATCGAAATGTCATGAATTTTGGACTGGACTTATGAAATGCGTCACGCGCCATTGGCCCGAATAATTTTATACTGAAGAATGATGAGATCGGACTTCTGAATGTCATCTGAGGTCAGAGGTCAATGAATATATAATTGTAAGCTGTCCATGTACCAGATATGAGCTGTAACGGATACACTAAATTTCGCATTAAAAATGTGAAATGATGATCCCAGAGCTAAATGAACGTTTACTATTTCGTCATATCAATACTTATTATAAGATTGTGTTATTATTTACTCTTTAGTCTTCGCCTCAACATTTTATCAAGTTTCTGGACAGATTTAAGAAAAAATTATATGTATGTGTTTATGCTATGCGCATCGTGATGAGATTCCTTAAATAAACATGATTTTAGCTTTAAGGTCACAATATTAATGTCAAGACTTTCAGAGCAACTTCACCATCCTTGTTTTGGAGCTTTTTATTCTAAGTCTATATTATAAGTTAAACCAAGAATTAGGTTTGAAAATCCAAGAATTTTGGAAATTTTTGAAGAAAATTTGAAAATACCATAATAACGCATATCGAAAAATTTTCAAAAAATGTCACAACCACATATCTACGATGTGGCCGTCATTGGGGGTGGGGTAATGGGAAGTGCCACTGCCTACTACTTGTCCAAGTCGACGAAAAACGTCATCTTAATCGAGCAGTTTGATTTCCTTCACCGCAAAGGGTCCAGTCATGGAGAAAGCAGGTCGGTAGCAATAAATTAAATTTTGAAACTATGTGCAATTAAACGGGACCAGTCTTGATTAAAATTCATGAAACCGGCAAAAAAATCGTCAATAATTGACCACAATTTTCGGTTTTTGACAAGCATCGGGTAGTTATACTGCCCCCAGACATCGAAATCGTCGATAATAAATGTCGATGTCGATGAACTGATCGATAAACTCTCATTCATAACTCAGAATCATCCGGATGACGTATCCCCAGGAGTACTACACTGAACTAATGATCCCAGCCTACAAGCTCTGGTGCGAGGTAGAAAAAGAGGCGGGGTCAAAGGTCTGGACCAAAACGGGGGGCCTGGACTTGGGCCTAGAGTCGAACCCAGGGCTCCAATCCCTCATCAAAGTGGCTCGGAAATATGCAATCAATCACGAAATACTTAAACCCGACGAAATCACGGCTCGATTCCCGACGATAAACGCCCCGGATAAGTACATCGGGGTCTACAGCCCCAGTTCAGGGGTTATCAACGCTACGAAGGCCGTGTCTACGTTCCAGAACTTGGCCCGGGCTCGGGGCTGCACTTTAAAGGTATTACTTGATATTCCATGTAAATTTGAGACCTCACAAATATTTACAAGCTTAGATCTTCTGAAAACACTCAAAATCAAGAGTATCATCTAAAATGGACCCATTTTTACCGTCTTTGAGTATTTCTTGATATTCAATACCTTCACAAGAATCGCACTAACTGAAATCATGGTAAAATTTCAAGTTAAAATGAAGTACAAATTGTTAGTATTGCAAGAACTATTTTAAACTATGAAGCTATGGACATTAGTAGCATAATCTGTACTAATTACGACTACTTTACTTCCTATAACTCAAGGACAACTGCGAGATCGTAAAAGTGTGCAGGGACACCTTCTACACGGAACTAAGGACTTCTAAGGGTGAGGTCATTCGGGCCAGGAAATGCATCTTTACCTCGGGAGCTTGGACCAAAAAGGTCATCCAGGACAACATCGGTATCGACTTGCCCCTTAAAGTCGTCCAAACGACAGTCGCCTATTGGAAAGTCGACAACCCTGTCGAATATTCGTCGAAAAAATTCCCCGTTTTTCTCGACTATGAAAACCCTCTTCTTTACGGAACACCGGCGCATGAATACCCGAATTTTATAAAATGCTCAGTCCACGGGGGAAAACCCGTGGGGCACCCCGGGGTAAGGGATTATGAACCGGGGCTAGAGGACTTGAACAACCGGGTTCGCCCATTTCTGCAGCGGGTTTTCCGGGGCGTCACCCCTCTCCCTGTCATGACTGAGAGTTGCATGTACACGTTGAGCCCGGATGAGGACTTCATTATCGACAGGGTGCCGAATGTGGATAACCTGTTTGTGGGGTGCGGGTTCAGTGGGCATGGGTTTAAGTTCGCCCCGATTGTGGGGCGAATTTTGTCAGAGCTGGCACTCAAAGGGGTCCATGCTTACCCCAAGATTAACAAGCATTTCTCCCTTGATCGGTTTAATTTGCAGAATGTTTGTAATTATAAGGGTTCAAGCTCGAAATTGTGATCTGATTGTTAAAATTAAGTTTTTTAAATTTAAAACTGATTACTCCAAATTTAACACCGTATTTCAATTCAATTCAAGATCGACTTCAATATATAATAAGTTGACACATAAGTCATTGTCGTAAGTGTAAACTATAAGTTATTAAAGCATAGTTATATACTACGAAGATTCATTAAAACTTTAATAAGTCTGTTAGTTCAGCATCAATCTTTCAAGAGTTTAAGAGTTCCAGCTCAGAGAAACCAAGTTTATAAATTTTATTTAATGTTACACAAAATGATTTACCCAAGGAAGCGATGCAATAAATATTTGTCCTGAAACCAGACGAAATAAATGCACTAAATTGGATTGTTTTAATGGAAATTAATAATTCATGATTTAGAATAGACGTTCATGTACTTGTCTCCTCAAGTTATTTTAAATTTTCTGCAATCAACGGAATTCTGCTTCTCTATTTAATTTTATTCGGCATTTCTTTATTAAATTGTATTTCCAAGGTCCTAAGTCTATAGAAGTGAGTTTTTTTTGGGACTGCAGATATTTTACTGCATTAAAAAGCATATGCATTGATATGAATTACGTTTTTAATTTCTTGGGTTTTCGGGAAAGTCCGCAATATAAAATTGATGATAAAGAATAAAAATCCATATTGGTCAAAATTAATTCCTGGTTGACTTTATAACATCGAATAATTGCCAATCGAGAAGACTTGAACTTCGCATTCCAGTTGTTGTATTAATGAAATTTATAACATTTTTTGACAATGAGACACGTTACATTTCCTGATTCCGTTTACTTCCTGCTCTCCGATTCTTAAAATGTCAAAAATCATCGGACAGTTGACAACCTTCCGTTAGGAGGATTGTCATTCAAGAGGATTTGATCAGACGATGGAAAAACGCTGGATCTATCGTTATACTATTTTATCCCTCCTTTAATGTTTACTTCCTATCTTGTTTTGGGTTAAATCCAAAACAACCTATCGTTCTTCTCCCATTATACGTTCCTACTTTATTAAATTCGATTTTGCAACCAGTAGGAATTTTTATATACAGTAGTGAAACGTTTTGACAATAAATTGTACAAAAAATTTTCAAATCTTTGCTGTAAAACTGAAAATAATTACCCAGGGGTCTTATTTCAGTGAATGCAAATAGTTAATAGTTGTGCAAAGTTTGAAATCTACTGAAAGTTCAAAATGACAAGTACTGGAGTTGGGTCGGCAATTGAGAACTTTTTTCGATATTTCGGTCGTGGATTCTTCCCATTCAAATTCGACAAAAAAACAAAGATGCTGATTCCTGCTAAACCTAACAAACTGATCCCTTGGTACATTTCCTGTCTCCTAGTTTTGGGATACGAGATACTATCTGTCTATAAATTGACAAAAATCCTCTTCGTAACTGACCATAAAAATACCACATCAGATGATGCAAATTCTACAATTAACAACCCTATGGACCTATGTTTTCTGGGATTCTATCTTTGCATAAATGGCTTAGGTCTTGTATACATGGGAGTGTCGTATACGAAGATTGCCGTACCTGCCTTTCAATCCATCAACTGGTCCACCAATTTAGAAAAGAGTGTCAGAGGTAACCTTTTTGAAATATTGACAACCGATGTATTTTTCACATAATATGACAAATTCATTTTCTACAACATAAGAAATTCATTTTAAAAATCATTTCACAGCTAAATACAATTCCTTTGGAAATTCACAACTTCCGGAACACGACTGGATTGCGATATTAATGCAATCTTTAAATTGTTCGGTTCTGGTGCCACTGATTTCTGGACCCTTTTCGGTCTACTTTAACGTGGACCCTGGAAATGTCCTTGAGGACTTGGTCAGTCCTGATTTCAGGACCAGCTTCTGGCTATTACTAATCCGCTACTTCGTCTCTATTCAGACAAGTTATCAAGTCTGGAGAATCATCGTCATTAACCTCTTCACTTCCATATTAGTTCTCAAGCAGCTCATCTACGTTCTCAGCGCAATCTCTGCATTTCCACCAATGTCAACCCTCAAAGGTCAACAAAAATCAATTAAAGAAGATGGAAGTCTTCGATCGGTTTATTTGAGACAGGCTATAGGACATCACGTTTCCATCCAAATCATTCTGACGAATCTGTCCGAGATTCTTGGTCTCGTCCTGCCTGCCCCCACTGCTCTTATTTGGACTGTTTTTACTTGTATTGTTAGACTATGGAACTATCCGACTGCATGAGGTTATCCCGATGCCACTGTACAGGATTATGCCCCTCACTTCTGTCGTAATTAAGCTGGCAATTGCCGGACTATTCCCGCAAGCCCTGAAGCTTCATGATTGCTCCCGGGTATTCTTCCGGTTCTGGAAATCTCAAGCCGGAAATCGGCGGAAGATCGGTTCCTATCGAACCCTAAGGGCTCAGGTCGGTAGCTTCTTCTATTGCACGAAATCGGGACGGAATCGGTACTTCGAGAAGGTGGTAAACTCCACCATTAATGCACTCCTGACATTTTGAAACGGATGTTGAATCAATTTATTTGCAAGGACAATAGAATGAAATGTATGCTGATGACGAGAATAAAATCGAGTTAAAACAACAGTGTAATAGTTTTATTTTATTTGAATTCATCGGAGATATTTTTTAATGGAAATTGTCGAGCTTAGTTAGTGTCTAAAGATAATTGTTTTATGAATTAGGATTGTACTTTTTTATATAAGCAATCTTTTCTCCCATGTCATAACTCGAGATATTTCTAGTCACAGGATTCTGAAATGCCCAATAATGCAGATGCAGGGTTATGTTTGTAGTAGCATTTCTAGTAAAATCTCTTGGATATTTTATTAATTAATAGTTATTTTAACGGTGAAGTTTCTAGAAAAGTTGTCTATATTTATTTAAAGAATATTCCACGAGGTTTGTATTCTGATTGTGAGGCTTAATTATAAAGTTATCTTGTACATATATTAATGTGTATGGTTTTTCTGGAAATTTATCACTTCAGTTTAATTGATAATTTATTTAGAAAGCAAGTTAATAACATCTACTGATTTAAAATCGGGCTTTTAAAGCTGGTCTTGTGGTCTTAATACATTTTGTTCAAGCTTTTCTCAAAACTGTGAACTAAAAATCAATCCTAAATTTTAAATTTAATCCTGTCTCATACCTGCAAATAGGAGCTTATAGTGGATAAGAACTGATAAGGCAACTTGTTTGTTCTCATGAAACCCGGTGAGGTTTAAACGGCATCACACGCTTGATTAAAACTCGAGTGGATTTCAAATGTATAAAAAGCAATATAACTTTTAGCAGATGCTAATAATTGTAACAGTTAAATCAAAATAAAGACGACTGTTGAAATTTCTGGAAAAAAGGTTAGTTTCTTTAAAAAATATTCGAAATTTGATTCGTGATAGCAAATGAAAATTGTGATGATTAAAAATCTAAATTGCATTTCAAAATCAGGTTAAAAAGGAAACCGAAGATGTTCGAATTTTTTACCTCGATCTGGCCATTCTGCACATGGTTCAGTTCACGGTATCTCTGGCCATTCAACATCTACTTCTGCATTATGTTCTTCTTGCCAAAGCTAATCAAATCTCAAATTGGAGCGTTAAGAATTAGATCTGAAGTCAAAATTAAGCCAACTCTGCAATCAAAGGAAATTCGAGTAAAGATTGTGAAGATCTTAATAAGTGACGCTTACATTATTAGAAGGCAGATTGAGTTTTTATATTCTTTAAACCTCTTCGAAGTTGATACAGCGAAGATAGAACGAAGAAGTTCAAATTCCACTGCTTTTGAGTTCTTTAATGATGCGTTAATTGCTTGGCATTCGGTAAATGGACGTGATGCCACCGTTTGCAAACTTTGCGAAATACTGAAAAGTAACGGGTTTCGATCAGTTGCAGGTGAGATTCTGTTGATTTATAACTCATTATATTTGTTAACTAGGGGTATTTATACCTTTTTACTTGTAAACATAACTTACAATCCGTTTGAATATATTCATTTGCAGAAAAACTAGAAACAGAATTCCAGAGTGAATCTTCATCCACATCTACCCGGCGGATTGATATTGACAAGGAACCAGTTTCATTTGAAGTCAATGCGGTGGTACGACACTTTACCGGCCGAACAAAGGAACTGAAAAGACTAGAGGAACTCTTTCTCGGAAATCAAGTCTACGTGGCTACTATAACAGGAATGGGGGGGATTGGAAAATCAGAATTGGCCAAACAGTTCGCAAATAATATTCACAAAAAACATAACATTACTATAATTTGGTTTAACGGCCAAAATCGGGAAACTCTGCAAGATTCCGTAAACCGATTGGCACAAATGTTACAAACAAGCCCCGACGGTTCGGCATCGAGCAACCTGACTGATTCATTCCTTCAATCTGCGAATACAATGGAGTCAAAAATGAAGAAGAGGAAGCTCATGATAATTGACAACGTAGATGAAGCTAATCAAGGAGCTGAATCGCTTATCAAAAACAAAATTCTGCACAAGGACTGCTTCTTCTTAATAACGTCAAGAAATCTGAAGGTGCTCGAACTTGCTGGTGAGATAATTAAATTAGAAATTTTTTCAGTTGCCGATGCGCAACGTTTTGTTTCGTTGTCAGTTGAAGGGGAAACTATGGAAGATGTAAATCGTCTTTGCGAACTTGTTGAGAATTTCCCCTTAGCATTGCAACAAGCGGTAGCTTATATCCGAGAACAGAAATTGCTTTCTTTAAAAGGAAAATTCTACAGAATCCCGGATTATATAGATAGCTTTGCAACAATTGAGAAAAAATTGCTTGGTTATAAATTAAATTTCGACCATGATTACGAACTGACAACACTAATTACTTGGAAAGTGACGATCGAGAAGATTCAGAAAGATGCAGAAGTTGGGGAACTTGCCATTAGAGTTTTGAGCTTAATTGCTTATTTTGAACCAGACCGAATCCATATGGATTTAATTAAATTGTTTTTTAAGGACCTGGATGTCCACGATATCGAAAAAGCGATTGTACTCATTAAGACATACAGCCTCATCAAGGTTGAAAACGAGTTGGTTTCCATTCATCGTTTGCTACAGCAAGTTATCCAACTCAATACAGCTGACCAGAGTTTGGAAGCTAAACAGCTCAGAGAAATAACCAATTCCATGGCTAGAATTTTGGAAGATGTAGAAATAGAAATCCAAACAATTCAACCCAAATTTATGTTTGGAAACTGTAGAAAAACGGTTGACAAATATAATTATTTAAATGATCGACTGAGATTTAGAGGGGTGAAAGCAATCATTGACAATGATTTAAATGATCGACCGAGATTTAGAAGGAAGAAAGCAATCATTGACATAATTGACAATGATTTAAATGATCGACTGAGATTTAGAGGGGAGAAAGCAATCATTGACATAATTGACAATGATTTTGAATATTTCAAAAAGGTTTTTGACACAAATCCTTTATGGAATTGCATTCGATCAGGAATTAGACACATTCTCTCAGTGTGGAACCACAACTGCAAACATCCCGAATTAATAACCGAGCATAAGGGACTCCCCATCAAAATCATCAATATCACATACCCTCTCCGCAGAGTACGTAAAACAATTGATGACGTCACTTATTTCACAAACACAAATTATTCTCTGTTCAAGACTACGTTTGGAGCAAATGCGGAAGAAAGTCTAGAATTAGAAAGCGAAGTCGCCTTTGCTTCAGAACCAAAAATGAGTGAAATGAAGATGAATAAATTAGACGAGATTTACAAAAGACAAAGCTCAATTCTAGGGGAGTACAATTTATTAAATTTAAAACTTCTTGAAAAAGTAAGCTATTCTATTATTTGTGAAGGGTGTTATTCTAGTAATACGACAAGGTATGGGAAGTATTTCGGGGATTTCTTAAGATTACGAGAAAAGATCTCGGGTCGGGGTCACGAGTCAACGTTCCCCGTCCGATGGCAACTAATGGGGGCACTGGAGGCGAAGGATCCCGAATTAGAAATCAGGTTGAATGAATTAGTGAATGATGTCCCTCCTCACGACAAGGAACACTTCCTTGAAAACATAAAAGAATATGGAGAAAGTCTATACGACGATAAGAACAAGTGGAGAAAGTCTAATTACATGTTGGAACTGTGGTTGGGTTTCAAAGGGACTGAGGAGAGGTGGGAAGTTACATTGGCCAAGTGTAGTTTATCCTCTATCCAGTATATTTTTGGCGATAGGGAGTCTGCCTTAGAAACGCTGCAACAGGCTGCGGTTGAGTGGGAAGATAGAGTGAAGGGGCCCAAGTTGTTTGTTGAGATGAGGTCAGAGTGCGAGAGGGGAGACCGGAAGGTCAGCGAAGGGCACCTCCACCTTGCACTCCGCTTATATACACGAGTGAACGACTATCAGGAGAGTCTGAATTATCCCTTGCGTTTGGATTTTAATTGGTGGAGATTGGAAACTTGTCTGAAGCGTGCCTCCGTTCTCATCCAACTCCGAAGGTACAAAGAGGCTATCCATATTCTTGAGACAAAGGTCCGTTGGGATTTCTTTCTTGAATCCGACCACAAGTTAGAAATTGAAAGGAATGAATTGAAGATGGAAGCGAAAAGCAAACAACATTCTCTCACCTTCTAAACTAAATTACAAATTCTTGAAATTCAAGTTTCAAATTTAAATTTTTACGAATTCCGGTTAGGGATCTAAATTGTGAAACGGTCGAAGGTCAGCTTCTCCCTATTTTATGTGAATTTTTATTTACTTTAATCAAAACTCTGCCACACTCTAGTTGAGGAAGCTCATTTCAAAGCAACAAACTCTCACCAAGTCATAGCTGAGAGACTCATATTTTGGGCCCTTTTTAATGCTCTTCGCCTCGTCATAGCTCTTTTACCCTTTGACCAATCCCCTTACGTCCCATTTGAAAACATCTTGACTATAAATAATTGATTTTTTCCCAATTTTTTTTTTTGGAAATTCGAAAATTTGGGAAGGTTTTAATGCTATTTTCAATTAAAAAAATGTAGGTCCCTGGCATTTGCGCACTAAGCGACTAGATTTAAAAGACGGAGATCAAAAAGCACAACAAAATGGCTATTTTTGCTAAGTGCGCAAATGCCAGGGACCTAGAGATATATCGATTTCAAAAAAGCGGTCCGGCGACAAAAAAGGGCTGCACATACATTACGAAATTATGAAAATAAGTTCGACGTCATAAAAAATTTATATGTGCACAATTTATTTTATGTTTATATATTAGCAAGAGTGAGCGACTACATTGACCTTTAAGGTCACAAAAACGGTCAGAAATGAATTTTCTTTAAAGTAAGTCAAATTTGACCGGACAAAAAGTAATATGTTAAGCATATAAATCTTAACATAAGCGTATTAAGCATAAGTGATTATTTGACCTTTAAGGTCACAGAAAAGGTCCGAAAGGAATTTTTAATTTTAATCAAATTTGAGCGAAAAACTACAAATTTGTGAAAAATATCAATACCAAAATATACTATTAAAAGTATGCGTGATAATTTGACATTTAGGGTCAATAAAAATGACATACAAGGTCAGAATTAAATGAATAGTAATGTTAATTATGTGAAATCATACGTGAAGCATCTCTAGCTTATCTAACTCTGTTTGTTCTTGTTCACTTATAACCACAAATCTTGAAGATCGGGACGCCTTTGGAGGGGCGATCATGATGATGATGAGTCGGTAATTGAATGTGATGAAATATATTTAATCTTGATCGTATCGATGTGGAAAAGGAAATTCTCAAGTTATAGATACAATATTATTATTATTATTATTGAATGGATTTTTATTCTTGAAGTTTCTTTTAAAATGCCGAACAAGTTAGCTAGAAGATTAAACATTGATCATTTGTCTTTTCATTTGCATATTTCGCTAGCAGATTGGCAGATTTTACATACTAGATATCAGAGAATAAGCATATTGAAATTCGGCAAGTCAAAGCAATCCCTATTTTAATTTTCGTAGAGTTTTAACGACGTTCATATTTCCATACACATCGGGTTTTACATGTAAATTGCAAGCAATAATAATAATATACGAGAAATAGACAACACAATAAGATATAATAAAGCCGAGAGGGAGAGAGAGAGAGAGAGAGAGATAAAAAGTGAGAGAGAGGTGGTGGTGGTGTGAACGTAGTTTATGCCGACCCTTTTCACGGGGGTCTCACCACCTAATTAGTCTCAGACTGGCTGGCACCTTCTCGTATGACTTCTGTCTGAGTTGTTACTTTGAAATGAGCTTCCTCAGTTCTCATTTTGAAATGAATATAATTGAAATTCAAGTTTTACATTTACAGTTGTAATGAATCCTGAGTAGATGAATCTTGATTTAAACATTGTACTTAATTATACAGATTTAGCCACTATAGTAAAATACATAAATGTAATAAATTAATTAAATTTCAATGAGATTTGCAAACACAAGTTTCTTAAGTGAACGTTGTAAAGCATTTATATTGAAATTTAATATTGTAATCTACCGCTAAAGATCCATCCTCAACATGCATATTGTAAAATATGAGTTAATATATGGAGTATAAATAAATCTTGATTGTTATTAAATTAATATTTATTAACTAATTAAACCATTTCTCTCATTATTCATAGCATAATCAAAATTTGCATTTACAATTCTAAAACAGAAAAATAGTAGAACAGAACTCCAGTAAAATCCACCATCATAAAAACCATTGCATAATCCGATCCATAATTTTTTTCATTGAATATTGTTATAAGAACGAGAACAATGCATTTCTCCGTAAAATAACAATTCGCAAGTTTCAAATTTATTCGAATTAGTGCCCCCTCCTACTGATCCTCATCTCAACCTTGGTGACTCAATTGACCCAAGCCAGTTCAGGAATTAGGATACGTAGGCCTCCTCCTAAGCCTAAGGTAGCAATTGCAACCACCACCGACGATGACTTCATCTACATGGCAATTTCCCCAAAGTCAATTAGGGCCTTCTCGACCTATGAAACCGTCCTTAATCTAGATCGGTCAAAAATGCAACCCTGGCGACCAAGGAAGTATCCCTAAGTCTGGACTCGAAATCGGAGCTGTCTCATGTCAAATTCGACATCCTGAAGCTTCCAGCTTAAGTCTACAATCTGACTATTGAAGCTCGGGCTGGAGATACCAGTCCTATCTCTGAAAGTGTACAACTTCAAGTTGACACAAAGACTATGTCCATTCTACTACAAACGAAAAAACCGATCTATAAGCCTGGAGAAACTGTACAATTTAAAGATGCTTCTCGATCGGTTTCTGAAACCCGTCCCAGCCGCCGGGCTCTTAACATTCAAGTAATTTTGTTTTTTTAACCAGTTTGGGACAATTTCCTGTTATTTTAGAGCAAACTTTCAATCCATCAATTGGTCCACGAATTTAGAAAAGCATGTCAAAGGTAAGGTGAATTTTGAAATGCAGACAACTGATGTTTTTAATGAAAAATTACAAAAAATATATTTTCCACAATATGACAAATTCATGTTTTAAAATCATTTCACAGCTATATACGATTCCTTTGGAAATTCACAACTGCCGGAACAAGATTGGATTGCGTTATTAATGCAATCTTTTAATTGTTCGGTTCTGGTGCCACGGATTTCGGGACCCCTTTCGGTCTAGTTTAACGTAGACCCCGGAAGTGTGCTTGAGGAATTGGTCAGTCCTGATTTCAATGCCAGTTCCTGGCTATTACTAACCCGCTACTTCCTCTCTATTCTGACGATTTATCAAGTCTGGAGAGTAATCATACTTAACCTACTGCCACCCTCATTCTTAAGCAGAGCATCTACATTCTCGGGGTAATGTCCGCATTTCCTCCAAGGTCAACAAAATCATTCGAGGTCAATTAAGGAAGATCAACTTCTCGCTTGTTTTGAGAAGATTAAACATATTTTAAACTGAAATTCATACACATGCGGTCATAACTAATGTCAGTAATATTGATAAACTTGTTAATAAGTTACTGTTTATAATAACCTGATTTTAATACGATTTAAATGCTACCGATATGCAAAACTTTCTCTTTTACAAATGTATGAGGCTGTTTAAAACCATTTCCACATCCACCACAACACCTCATCTTCCATTAAAGGACTTCTGGAGATTCATAAGGTCAAGGGGGGTAGGTCAGCCAAGTTACTAAGGTCAACTAAGTGAAATACAGAATAAGGAATTGGTATCCTTACTATTTGACATTCCAATATTGGTATTTGATATTTCGATTCTGTTTTTGCTGTTTCTGTTTAAATCAATTATAATGGATGAAAGATTCAAATCCTAAATCGATTTTATAGTTTTTAATTATATTTATAGACGGACCCCGCCCCGTTGGGATGTATAAATCGTTATGACTATGCCTTAGAGCACTGTGACCAAAACGGGGTACAGAAGGTATGCTCTTCTGCTGATGACTGGAATATCCAGGTTGTATTGCATGCTGCAAGGACTAAGCATAGTCGAGACCTCAAAAATATTTTATAGGGAAGTATGCATAACGGCAAGTATGTATAACGGCAAGTGTGCCAAGGGAAGACGGGAAATGTGCTAAGAGAAGTCGCCGGACACCGACAGCAATAGCCGACATCTTCCCGCAAGCCCTCAAAGTTCATGATTGCTCCCGAGGATTTCTCGGGTTCTGGAAATCTCGAGCCGGAAACCGGAAGTGGGAACAGCGGAAGATCTGTTCCTATCGAACTTTAAGGGTTCAGGTTGGGGGCTTCTTCTACTGCACGAAAGTGGGACAATAAGTATTTCCAGGAGATCGTTAATTCCACCATTAATGCACTGCTGACATTTTGAAACGGATGTTGAATTAGTTTCCAGCAGTTAAAATGTCAGCTTATGTCAAAATTCTCCATTTAACTCCCTCGGAGATACTTTTCTAATTACCAACCTTACAAGGGAACATTCCCAATTGTACCTCACAGATATGTTTTAAACCGGTCTCATTAGAAAGAGAAACTCAAACAAGATACTTTAGTATAGGAACTATCGGGGATTTCCTGGGCTTCAACCCTGTCATGACCGAGATTCAGTTGAGATAAGTTCAAGTTTGTCCCAATTGTGGGGCGAATTTATCGGAGCTGGCCCTCAAAGGGCTCCATTGTCATCTCATATTTAATAGGCATTTCTTAATTGATCGGTTGAATTTGCAGAATGTTTGTAAGTATGAGATTTATAAGTACTCAAAACTGTGACCTGATTGTAAAATAAAGTTTGCTTTAAAAAATGTTTTTGCTTGAGCTTGTGTAACATTGTTAAAAAAATTAATGTGGTATAAAAAACGATCATATTATTGGCTCCAATTTGCTAGAATTTTAATAAATCCCCGAAGGGAGACTTTCAAAGCAATAAAGGCCCAATCAAAATAATCACACATTTCCTCATTCAACTATACCATGTTTCCATATTTAATTTCAATTACCTTTATTAAATTAGCGTATTTAATTTAAAAAGTGATTGCGATCTGTCTCTGACCTAAAGCTATGGTACAATTATATACTATACAATTCAATGGGCACAATAAAATACTTAATTCTTCGTTTTTATTTTTAATTTCCTTTCCAGTCCGCAATATAAAATTGATGACAATAAGTCAATCCGTATTTGTCAAAACCATGTCCTAGTTGACTTTATAACATATCGGCCAATTACCAAACGAGAGACTTGAACCTCGCAATCCAGTCGCCGTATTAATAAAGTTTATGACATTTTTGACAATGAGAAAAGTTATATTTCCTGCTTCCGCGTAATACCTATTCTACGATTTTAAAAATGTTAAATACACAAGAAGAACAATCGACAGGAAAACTCCTCCCAGTTAGCTCAACTGTAATTTTACTGTCAAGAAAATACCAATATTTAGGAAATTTTCACGAAGTACCCGATTCGTGAAATAAAATTAAAACATTTATTGAAACCATTGTTTTCTACGTTCCATTGAAATGGCATTAGTTATAAGCTATATGGAAATTCACACTGATTAAGAATTCGTCAAGAAAATTGAAAAGTAAGTGAGCGCGCGAGAGAAAACGCTGGATCCATGATTTTTTGCTATTCTCTTTTAACACTCCTCCAATATTAACTTCCGATCTTCTTTTGGGTCAAATTCAAAAAAGCTAGAAAGGACCACGATTTTCTTGTTACGCCATTCATACTCTATTAAGTTCGTGGTTGCTGGTCCTCACACTAATTTCTTAATGACGATTTTGAAACCACTGGGAATTTGAATTTATATGAAAGCGAAATGAAAGGTAGAAAATAATGGTACAAAAACTGTTCTAATCTTTGCTATACAAATCCGTTGCACCATACTGTGATCAGGTTATCCATTAAACATTAACTGTCATTAACTACCCAGCAATCTTATTAGAGTGAATCCAATAGTCCTATACAGAGTTGAGAATGACAAGTCCGGGAGTTTGGTCGGCTGTTGACATATTTTTTAGATATTTTGGTCGTGGATTTTTCCCATACATATTCGATAGAAGATCAAATATGATCATTCTTGTTCCACCAAATAAACTTATCCCTTGGTATTTTTCCTGTCTTCTCGTTTTGGGATATGAGGCACTGTCCGTGTTTAAATCGTCAAAGATACTCTTTACAACTGACCATAAAAACATCAGTTCGGATGAAACAAATTCTAAAAATCGGAATAACAACCCGATGGATCTGTGTTTTCTGGGGTTTTATCTGTGCGTAAACGGCCTTGGTCTTGTATACATGGCGACATCCGTCAATTGGTCCACCAATTTAGAAACGCGGGTCATAGGTAAAGTAAATTTTATTTTAAGGCTCCAGAGTATTAATCACTATGGGAAAATTGAAGGCAGGTGGAACATTTTGAGCACCTCTACCGCTTGACCAGATGCACCTAAAATTATGTAATAATTTTGATCGACTAGATTAGTTAATGTTACATTTTATCACATCATCGCAAAGACCCAATTGGGCTGTTATGGGTTGGAATTTAAATTATACGAAAACGTTTTATTTGACTAAGAACAACGGTTGTGGCCGATATGGTCATTGCAAACCCATGAGACCAATTTCATTGCGGAGGGCCACTAATAGGTCAAAGTTACTCTAAAACATGTGCAAATCGCTGTAAAAATTAAAATAGCAAACTGTGTTGCTTGATTTCTGCTTAAAACTCAGTTTTCTCTATTAAAGAAGCCAAAAAGTACAGTTTTGACCCATTAGTGGCCCGTGGGTGTGCAATGACCATATCGGCCACAACCGTTGTTCTTAGTCAAATAAAACGTTTTCGTATAATTTAAATTCCAACCCATAACAGCGCAATTGGGTCTTTGCAATGATGTGATAAAATGTAACATTAAATAATCTAGTCGATAAAAATTATTACATAATTTTAGGTGCATCTGGTCAAGCGGTAGGGGTGCTCAAAATGTTCTACCTGCCTTCAATTTTCCCATAGTGATTAATACTCTGGAGCCTTAAAGTGTTGTTTATATCCGGCTGACAACATAAAAATACCAAAACTACCAAACCAACATGAAATATGACAAAAAAAATATGCGCAAACTATTTCTGAAATTTTTCTACAGCTGAATCTGATTTCTTTGAAAAACCAAAGCTACCCGAACAGGACTGGATTGCAGAACTGATGAAGTTCTTGAACTGTTCGGTTGTGGTGCCACTGATCCTGGGACCCTCATCGGTCTATGCAAACGTGGACCCCGGAAGTGTCCTTGAGGACTTGGTCAGTCCGGATCTCAGGGCCAGTTCCTGGTTGTTACTAATCCGCTACTTCCTCTCCATTCTGACGATTTTTCAAGTCTGGAGAATCATCGTCATTAACCTCTTCACTTCCATCCTCTTTCTCCAGCAAGCCCTTTATATCCTCAGTCTAATCTCCACTATTCCACAAAGAAGATCAATGGTCAAAGGTCAACAAAATCATTCAAGGTCAATCCAGGAAGATCGACTCCTTGCTTCAGTTTACATGAGACAGGCTATCGGATATCACGTTTCCATCCAAATCATGCTGACAAATCTGTCCGAGACTTTAGGTCTCTCCCTGCCCCCATTGCTCTTATTTGGACTGCTTTTAATAGTACTATTAGACTACGGAACGATTCGACTGCATGAGGTTATCCCGATGCCACTGTACAGGATTATGCCCCTCACTTCCGTCGTAATTAAGCTGGCAATAGCCGGGCTCTTCCCGCAAGCCCTGAAGCTTCATGATTGCTCCCGGGAATTCTTCCGGTTCTGGAAATCTCAAGCCGGAAATCGTAGGTTTGACCGGCGGAAGATCGGTTCCTATCGAACCCTAAGGGCTCAGGTCGGGAGCTTCTTCTTTTGCACGAAATCGGGACGGAATCGGTACTTCGAGGAGGTTGTCAACTCCACCATTAATGCACTGCTGACATTTTGAAACGGATGTTGAATCAATATATTTGCAAGGACAATAGAATGAAATGTATGCTGATGACGAGAATAAAATCGAGTTAATACAACAGTTTAATAGTTATATTTTATTTCAATTCACCGGAGATATTTTTTAATGGAAATTGTCGAGCTTAGTTAGTGTCTAAGGATAATTGTTTTATGAATTGCGATTTTATTTTAATATAATAAGCAATCTTTTCTTCCACATCATAACTCGAGATATTTCTAGATAAGTCAGTAGGATTCTGAAATGCCCAATAATGCAGAGGGTTATGTTTGTACTGGATATTTTATTAATTAAAAGTTATTTTAACGGTGAAGTTTTTAGAAAAGTTGTCTATATTTATTTAAAGAATATTCTACCAGGTTTGTATTGTGATTGTGAGACTTAATTATAAAGTTGTCTTGTACATAAATTAATGTGTATGGTTTTTCTGGAAATTTATCACTCTGGAGCTTATGGATTTATGGAGCTCTTCACTCTGCAGATTTTGCAAAGTGCGGAGTGAAGAGTGCGGAGTTGGTGAAATAGGGCACTGGTCCTAATAAATTTTGTTCAAGCTTTTCTCAAAACTGTGAATTAAAAATTAATCCTAAATTTTAAATTTAATCCTGTCTCATACCTGTAAATAAGAGCTTATGGTCGATAAGAACTGATAAGGCAACTTGTTTGCTTGAAACCCGGTGAGGTTTAAACGGCATCACACACTTGAGGGTTAAAACTCAAGTGGATTTCAAATGTATAAAAAGCAATATAAAAAGCAACATAACTTACAAACAGGTGCTAATAATTTTTATCGTTAAATCAAAATAGTGACACTATCAACTGTTGAGATTTCTGGAAAAAAGATTGGTTTCTTTAAAAATTTTACTGATTCGTGATAGCAAATGAACATTGTGATGATTACAAATCAAAATTGCATTTTAAAATCAGGTCTAAAAGGAAACCGAAGATGTTATTTACCTTGATGTGGTCATTCTGCACCTGGTTCTGGTCAATGTGCCTCTGGCCATTCGTCTTCTATTTCTGGCCCTTATTCATTTTCTTCTTGCCTAATCCAATCAAACATCAAAATCAAGCGTCAATTGGTTCTGAAGTCAAAATTAAGCCAACTCTGCAATCGAAGGAAATTCGACTACAGATTGTGAACATCTTAAAAAGTGACGCTTACATTATTAAAAAGCAGATTGAGTTTTTATATTCTTTAAACCTCTCAGAAGATGATACAGCGACGATAGAACTAAAAAGATCAAATGCCACTCCTTTTGAGTTCTTTAACGATGCTTTAATTGCTTGGTATTCGGTAAATGGACTTGATGCCACCGTTTGGAAACTTTGCGAAATACTGAAAAGTAAAGGGTTTCGATCAGTTGCAGGTGAGATTCTGAGAATTTATAACTCATTTTATTTTTTAACTAGGGGTATTTACACCTTTTTACTTGTAAACATAACTTACAATCCGTTTGAATATATTCATTTGCAGAAAAACTAGAAACAGAATTCCAGAGTGAATCTTCATCCACATCTACCCGGCGGATCGATATTGACAAGGAACCAGTTTCATTTGAAGTCAATGCGGTGGTACGACACTATACCGGACGAACAAAGGAACTGAAAAGACTAGAAGAACTCTTTCTCGGAAATCAAGTCTACGTGGCTACAATAACAGGAATGGGTGGGATTGGAAAATCAGAGTTGGCCAAACGGTTCGCCCATCAACTGAACACGGAACATAAAATCACAATAATTTGGCTTAACGGCCAAAATCGGGAAACCCTGCAGGCTTCCGTAAACCGATTAGCACAAATGTTACAAACAAACCCGGACGGTTCGGCATCGAGCAACCTGACTGAATCATTCCTTCAATCTGCCAATACAATGGAGTCGAAAATGAAGAAGAGGAAGCTCATGATAATCGACAACGTGGATGAAGCTAATCAAGGAGCTGAATTCCTTATCAAAGCCAAAATTCCACACAAAGACTGCTTTTTCCTAATCACGTCAAGAAATCTGAAGGTGCTCAAACTTGCTGGTGAGATAATCGACTTGGATACCTTTCCAGATGCTGATGCTCAACGTCTTGTTTTGTCGTTAGTTAAAGGAGAAACCCATGAAGATGTTAATCGTCTTTGCGAACTTCTTGAGAATTTCCCCTTAGCATTGCAACAAGCGGGAGCTTATATCCGAGAACAGAAATTGCTGTCTTCAAAAGGAGAATTCTATAGAATCTCGGATTATGTAGATAGCTTTGCAACAATTAAGAAAAAATTGCTTGGTTATGAATTAAATTTGGACCATGATTACAAACTGACAACACTAATCACTTGGAAACTGACGATCGAGAAGATTCAAAATGATGCAGACGTTGGGGAACTTGCCATTAGAGTTTTGAGCTTAATTGCTTATTTTGAACCAGATCGAATCCATATGGATTTAATTAAATTGTTTTTTAAGGACCTGGATGTCCACGATATCGAAAAAGCGATTGTACTCATTAAGACATACAGCCTCATCAAGGTTGAAAACGAGTTGGTTTCCATTCATCGTTTGCTACAGCAAGTTATCCAACTCAATACAGCTGACCAAAGTTTGGAAGCTAAACAACTCAGAGAAATAACCAATTCCATGGCTAGAATTTTGGAAGATGTAGAAAAAGAAATAGAAAGAATTCAACCCAAATTTATTATTGGAGATTTTAGAAGAATTTTTTATAAAAATTCAACCCAAATTGGCATCATTGACGATAATATTGAATATTTCAAAAAGGTTTTTGATACAAATCCTTTATGGAATTGCATTCGATCAGGAATTAGACACATTCTCTCAGTGTGGAACCACAACTGCAAACATCCCGAATTAATAACCGAGCATAAGGGACTCCCTATTAAAATCATCAATGCCATATACCCTCTCCGCAGAGTACGTAAAACAATTGAAGACCTCACTTATTTCACAAACACATCCTATTCTCTGTTCAAGACTACATTTGGACCAAATGCGGAAGAAAGTCTAGAATTAGAGAGTGAAGCCGCTTTAGTTTCAGAACCAGAAATGAGTGAAATGAAGCTAAATAAATTAGACGAGATTTACAAAAGACAAAGCTCAATTCTAGGGGAGGACAATTCATTAAATTTGAAACTGCTAGAAAAAGTAAGCTATTCTGTTATTTGTGAAGGGTGTTATTCTAGTAATAAGAGAAGGTATGGGAAGTATTTCTGGGATTTCTTAAGATTACGAGAAAAGATCTCGGGTCGGGGTCACGAGTCAACGTTCCCCGTCCGATGGGAACTATTAATGGGGGACGTGGAGGCGAAGGATCCGGAATTGGTAATCAAGTTGAATGAGTTAGTGAATGAGATCCCTCCTCAAGACAAGGAACACTTCCTTCGACAGATGAGGTACTACGGAGAAGATCTATTCAATGATAAGAAGTGGAGAAAGGCTAATTATATTTTCGAGCTGTGGTTGGGTTTCAAAGTAAGTGAGGAGACGGATGAAGTTACATCTGCCAAGTGTAGGTTATCCAATATGCAGTATATTTTGGGTGACCGGGAGTCTGCCTTACAAACGCTGCGACAGGGGGTGGTTGGTTGGGAAAATAGAAAGAATCAGCCCAAGTTGTTTGTTGAGATGAGGTCAGAGTGTGAGAGGGGAGATGGGAGGGTGAAGGAAGGGGACCTCGAGGGCGCACTCCGCTTATATATACGAGTGGACGACTATCAGAATAATGCGAATTCTCCCTTTCCTTTCTATTATAATTGGTGGAGAATAGAAACTCGTCAGAAGCTTGCCTCCGTTCTCATCCAACTTCGAAGGTACAAAGAGGCTATCGACATTCTTCAGAGTGAGGTCCGTTGGGATCGCTGGGTTGACTCCGATCACAAGTTGGAAATTGAAAGGAAGGAATTGTTGAAGGCAGCGAAAGCAAACAACAATGAGTCCCCGTCTAAATCTTCCCCACTTTAACATGCGATTTTTATTTTCTCTAACTAATCAAATCTTGATTAATCACAAGTAAGGGCTCGCCTTAGTTTTATGTATATGAATAACACGGTATTAATAATAATAATAATTGCATTCGTAACTTTAATATTAGATGGGGACTTGCAATCAAAATTAATTAGCTTTAGCTTTTAGATGATTAGATTGAATATTAAAGGCATTTGTGTGTATAACTATAAACTATGTCAATGATAGGTGTTGTATTAGTCTAGTTAGTCTAGTATTAGGTTTAGTGGAAATGGTGTGGTGCATGTAACGCATGTTAAGTTAGTCAAACTATAATATAGACTAGTTTAAACTATAAATTCCTGAAATTCAAGGTTTGCATTTGCAGTTGTAATGAATCCTGGCTAGTGTCTTAATTTAAATATTGTTATCCACTAGAGTAAAATACATATGTAATAAATTAATTCAATTTCAATAAGATTTGCAAACACACAAAGACACAAATGTACTAACTGTTCTAAAGCATTTCGATTGTGATTTAATATTGTAATCCAACCTCAACATGCATATTGTAAAATATGAGTTAATATGTGGAGTATAAATAAATCTTGATTGTTATTTTCTTATTAAAATTATTATTTATTAAGTAATTAAACCATTTCTCTGATTAATCACAGCATAACTAAAATTATTTACAATTCTAAAACAGAAAAACAATACAACAGAACTCCAGTAAAATCTAACATCATAAATACCATTGCATAATCCGTATCCGATCCATAAATGTTTTTATTAAATATTGTTATAAGAACCAGAACAATGCATATTTCTCCGTAAAATAACAATTACTCAGATTTCCAAAAATAAAACAATGGTTCCATTCACAAATTAAAATATCTCGCTTGGAAATAGAAAGTTACTTCTGAAAGGAAAAGCACTTCAATTAGCTGCATCACTTCGACTCATAATATTTTTTTTTAAATCAAATTCCAATCTGATTAATCAGTAACTTCGAACCCAAAAGCCAGTTCAGTTGCATTTTTGAGCTCAGTCCAAACCCTGAGTTAGAAAAATGGGACTGTTTCGCAAGTTTCGAATTTCTTCGAACTACTGCCCCCTCCTACTGATCCTCATCTCAACCTTCGTGACCCAGTTGACCCAAGCCAACTCGGGAATTAGGATACGAAGACCTCCTCCAAAGCCTAAGGTAGAAATCGCCACCACCACCACCGATGACTTCATCTACACGGCAATTTCCCCAAAGTCAATTAGGGCCTTCTCGACCTACGAAATCGTCCTTAATCTAGAACGGTCAAAATCCCCCTCCGTCACTTTTAAGATCACAATCTGTGCGGAAAATGCGACCCTAGCGACCAAGGAAGTATCCCTAAGTCTGGACTCGAAACCGGAGCTGTCTCATGTCAAATTCGACATCCTGAAGCTTCCAGCTGAAGTCTACAATCTGACTATTGAGGCTCGGGCTGGGGATACCAGCCCTATTTCTGAAAGTGTACAACTTCAAGTTGACACAAAGACTATGTCCATTCTTCTACAAACCGATAAGCCGATCTATAAGCCCGGAGAAACTGTTCAATTCAGAGCCATGCTTCTCGATCGGTTTCTTAAGCCTGTCCCTGCCGCTGGGCTCTTTAACATTCAGGTAATTTTATCGCTTTTTTAACCAGGTTGGGACAGTTTCCGAAGTTCTGTTAGAGCACACAATCTATTACAAAAACTGGGAATTTGACGCTTGTTGCAGTGTCAAATCAGTTTTTTAAATGTTACTAAACGACCCGTGATGAAATATCATTTCATTTGGTTAACACTTTAATTTCCCAAATTGGTTACCCTTACGGGTTAACCTCCTTAAAACTGAAATTTCTTATCTCCTCCTATTTTAAGTGAAACTGGCCTCCTATGAAATGCCCTCTTTTCGAGCTAAAGATACCTCCTTTTTAACAGAATTAGGCTTCCTAAATCTTCTCCGTAGTAAATGATATTAAATGAAGATTTTAATCAAACATAATCTATCATCAAATTGTAACATAAACGTAAATGACCCAAAAGCTACTCCCAATACTGGTAATAGTCTCAACTCAATCTAATGTCAAAAATCGAGAAAAAAACAAGCCAAAACAACACATGCAAATTGGCTTGTTCAAAATTTTCAGATTTTCGACCCCCAGAGGAACATCATCAAGTCCTGGAAGAATCTAGAACCCCGCAGGAAGTTCGGGATGATTCGTGAGAAGTTCGAACTATCAAAGGAACCGAATCTCGGGGAATGGTCCATCGAGGTTACGGGGTCAGGGTCAGATAATGAAGACAAAGACAGGTCGTCCCAGTCCTTCAGCGTCGAGCAGTACACCCTCCCCAAATTCAAGGTCGACCTAAAGGCCAAGCCCTCCTTCGTCACGTACAACGACTCCAAGTTCAATCTCGACATCTCGTCACTCTACACGCACGGGAAACCGGTCAAAGGTCACTGTACCGTCACCCTCAAGCCCCTCTACTACTACGAAGTGTGGAACAACGAGGAGACTAAGGAGCGGAAGGTCAGCAGGACCAAGGATATTGAAGGCCAGACTAGTATCGAATTTGACCTCAAGACTGACCTCGAAATTAAGGTAAATGAAAAATCGTGAAAAATTAAATATGAAAAATAACACATGAAATGTTATACCTCTTGAAATATCAAAAGTAACATAGTTTCATGAAATTATCTTGAATATGAAAAACAAAACAATTTCATACCTTGAAATATGAAAAACACAAGTTCATGAGACTTTATACCTTCAAATATGATAAAAAACACTATTTCAGATCTTGAACACTTCGAATTTATGAAAAACAACACAATTTCATACAATTCATACACCCTACAATATAAAAAACAATGCAATTTTATGAAACATACCTTAAAATTGGAAAAAGAATTATCAAAAATTGCAATCTATGGATAAAGGCCTTATGTTTTATTTCATTCAAATATATATTTCTACCTAAAGTTCTAAAAAATCAGATTAAAATTTTTGAATTCCACAAATGCAGAAAAAACTTCATTTCCAGGGATTCTATACTGTTTGCAAATGGCCTGAAAACTCATATTAAATGTGCTCTCTGTTGTCTGTAACAGTAGCTATTACTAAATTCCTCATATTTTTTATGCAAAAATCTAGGCTGAAGATGCAAGGGAGTACGGAAATGAATACAAAATAGATGCCTCCTGCACCGAAGAGGTATCCGGTCACATCCAGAACAGTTCCCTTACTATCCGACTCTACACGTTCTCCCACAAGATATCCGTCGTCGACCAGCCCAATAATTACAAGCCCGGATTTCCACTAACTCTCGTTCTGAAAATCTCGAGTCAAGACGACATCCCGATTTCCGACCCGAAAGAAGACGCTTTGAAGATCACCCACGGATTCTCATATTCTGCCGAAGATGGGGTCATGTTAAAATCGATACCCCCTACGGGCCTTGTCACCGTCACCTTCGACACCCCTACGAATGAATTCATTAACGTCCACGGGATAGAGGTCAGCTACAGAGGTCACACGCAGTTCGTCTCGGTGCCCATGAAGCAAACTAGCCCCACGAAGAGCTATATGCAGTTGACTCTAGATTCGAAATCTCCCAAGGCTGGGGATACCATCGCCCTTAATGTTAAAATCAACAAGCCGTTCCAAAACCTGAAATATGTTTTGCTCTCTCGAGGAAATATAATTAAATGGGATCGGGTAACGTTCCCAGAATCGAATAAGGAACAAGTCCTATCAATCCCACTGCCCCCAACTGCGCCATCCGAGGTCAAAGTCATCGTCTTCACGGTCCTAGCCCCGCTCGACGACATTGCCGTCGACAGCTTAAAACTCGACGTCAAACCAGCGGGGCAGACTAAGCTCCGGATCAGCCTGTCGAATTCGACGGTTGAGCCAGGGTCGAATATTTCCATCGTCTGTGAAGGGTTCCCGAATTCCCTGATTGCCCTCAGGGGTGTCGATCAGTCCGTCATCCTTCTCAAGGAGGATAAGGACATAAATGAAGCTAGTTTAACGGGACTGCAGCAAAATTTCGAAAGCGGTAATTTCTACTATGGCGGTTGGGGCGGGTCTGCTGCATATCAAACGTTTGAACAAGCGGGTCTCCATATCCTGACTAATGGAGTTATCAAGAGGAACGAGCAGCCGATCATGTATGGTGGTTTTAAGCGAAAATTCCATCAAAAATCATATAAAACCTTATCAGGAAATTCGAATTCCAACAGGATGGCCTTTGCTGCAGCTCCGATGATGCAAATGGATATGGCCGAAGGTGGTGCTCCTATGCTCATGGCCAAAGCGTCGTATGGATCAGTAGGCAATGCAGGGGGTGGGGCTATGAACCCCCCTCGAATTCGAAAATCATTCCCGGAAACCTGGATCTTCTTGGAGGAGGAGTCAGTTGACGGGAAGCTAAATCTCGCCTCAACGGTCCCCGACACGATAACCTCCTGGATGATAAGTGGTTTCCAGTTAAGCTCAGCCGAAGGGATCCTTCTCGCCGAATCAAATCCAAAACTAACCGTCTTCAGGCCATTCTTCATCGCCCTAAATCTCCCTTATTCCGTGGTCAAAGGTGAAGTCCTAGCACTCCAAGTCATGGTCCACAATTACATGGAGCACGAGGTCAAGGCCACGATCTCCCTGGACAACTCCGAAGGTCACTTCGCCTTCGTCAAGGAGGACAAAGTGGCCGCAGCGACACAGGAAGTTCTCGTCAATGCGTCCTCCGTCAGCGTCTTCAGCTTCATGATCACCCCCACGAAGATCGGGACAATTATGCTGAATCTGAAGGCAGTTTCAGAACTGGCCGGAGATGCCCTGTCCCAGCCCCTTATAGTAAAACCCCCGGGGGTAAAACAGTCCAGAAACAACGCTATCCTCATTAACCTCCTCTCTACACGAGAAGTCTCAACGAATCTAGCCGCATTTTTTCCGGAAAGACGCGTCCTGGATGCTGACACCCTCAAGATCTCCGTCATCGGTGACCCCCTCGGGGGCATGATCAACAACTTGGACAACCTCATCCAACTCCCCTCAGGCTGTGGGGAGCAGAACATGGTCAACTTCGTCCCGGACATCGTCGTCCTCGATTACCTCAATGCCACCGGTACAATGACTCCAGAAATCAAGAAGAAGGTCGTCAAGTACCTCGAGAAGGGATACCAACAAGAATTGACTTACAAACGGTACGACGGCTCATTCTCAGCTTTCGGTAACTCCGACAATCAGGGCTCAACTTGGCTCACAGCCTTCGTAGCTCGGTCATTTATTTCGGCTTCCAAGTACATCTTCATCGACGAGAATGTCCTAAGTTCAGCCATGGAATTCCTCGGACATCAACAGAAGGAAGACGGTAGTTTCATCGAAGAGGGTTTCGTCATCCACCAGAGCCTCCAAGGCGGTGGCGGTGGGGGTGACAAGAACTCCAAATCTCAGCAACACGCCCTCACGGCTTTTGTCCTCCTGACATTCTTCGAAGCCAAGAAGTCCAAGGCACTCCGACAAAATCCAGGAGGCAACTCATCGGCACTTAGCTCAGGGGTCAAATGGCTTGTTAAGGAGACCTCAGAGGGTCAAAACAAGGACCCTTATACTATCAACCTGATAACCTACCTCTTGCACGTTATCAACCACCCGATGAAGGACAAGTACTTCAAAATGATGGAGGAACTCGCGAAAACAGACTCGAAATCCGATTTCAAGTTCTGGAAGTCACCCGACGCTCGAAAACGGCCTCGTGATCATCATCATGAAATCGATGATATTGTAATCCACTACTACTCTCCGTCGGAATCGAATGTAAAACCCGCATCGGTGGAAATGACCGCATATGCACTCTTGACCTACTTGATCCGGGAAGGTCAGAAGGTCAACGAGTCGGTAGCCATTTCGAGGTGGCTGATGAAGCAGAGGAATTCGGCAGGGGGATTCCTATCGACCCAAGACACGGTGGTTGGGATCACGGCGCTGGCGAAATTCGCTGAAGCGACTCGCACCACGAAGTATGAGGTGGCAGTTGGGGTCACTTGGGGTAGTGACCCCGGGTCAGCGTATACTTTTTACATTGGCAAGGACAATTTGACCACTTTCCAGGAGTATATTTTACCTGTTAGTGTACAGGATGTGAAGGTGAAAGCTACTGGGGCTGGGACTGCGTTGGCTCAACTCAGTTGGAATTATTATACGATTAATGCCAAGAATTCATCGGCTTTTGCTCTGGAAGTTCATGTAAGTTCAGTACAAAATGCTTGTCCAATATAATTGTCATTAGTACAAGTATGGAATGAATCGCCCTAGTCATATTTATCCTGAAAAATTGGTCACGGCACCCACTTTAATTTCAATTCTAAATACTATCCCAATCTGCTTCTCAGGTCGAGTCAAAGGACCACCACCGAAGGGTCGAGATGTCCGTCTGCTCCTCCTACGTCGACCCAGGCAAGTCGAACATGGTCATGCTGGAAATAAACACCCCCACGGGCTACTCCTTCGACCCCGAAGAACTCGTCAAAATCCGGACACAAAACCCGGATGTCATGCGATACGAATCAGAAGACTCGGATTCGAAACTGAACATTTACATCAGTTCCTTATCGTCAAAGCAGTCCTGTGTCCAATTGGATGCTCATCGGGTCCACCTCGTTGCAAAACTAGCCAAGCCTTCTGTCCTCATCTACGACTACTATGACACGACCCGGAGGGCTCAGAAATTCTACGACCCACCCGTCATCGACATCTGCACTATTTGCAAGGCTGACGACTCGTGCAAAATGAAAAACTGCATTAATTAATTAATTATTTTAGAATTTTCAGGTCAAATCTAGGTCTTTATTCCGCTATGAATCAGAAGACATCGCTAATCTCGAACATATCATAAATTAATGTTATTATTATGATACTCAATTTTTGCAAGAGTGCATGTATTAATAAATATGGATCAAAGTGTGGAAAATCTCAATTTCTTTACTGCTAAATCGATAACATTCTTGATAGACAGATTTTGATGTTATGTCTCATGTGATTTAAGACATGTTGGCGAAAGTCATTTTGGCGAAGAGGCTTCCGACGGCCAAAAGGCCGACGAGATTTGCCAAACTGGTCTCAACTCGACCGGCCGGGTTGCACTTCTCGGCGTAACAGGCACAGTAGTTCATTTCCACGTCGAAGGTACCGGCCTTCCTGTAGCATTTCAGGGCCATTGGGTCATCTCCCTAAAAAACATAGGATTGTTATAGAGCTTGTGATTTAAAGGGTGGATATTTTTCTGCTCGGGTTGCAATTTTTAGCATTACAGATTCGATAAATGTGTTTCCATTAACATCAAACTATATGGAGTCTATTATTTAAAGAAGGGACATTTTTATGCTCATTTTAAGAGCTTACAACCTTTGATCCCTCTTTAAAACAGTCACAGAGCCATATATCCGATTGACTTGAGTTTTTTGTGATGAAATTCTACAACTCATACGAACGTAGTGGCAAAAACTTAGCGGTCCAATTTTATGTTTGAGATGTTTAAAAAAATCTTAAACAATGGATACGGAAATAAACAGAGCGGAAATGAGAAATGGAATATACCAAAAAATCAAGAAAAAAATTAGGAAAAAGAAAATCGAAATACCTTGCCATAATTCGGCAGGGTTATTGAGATACGGGGGTTGGAAGTGGATGGAAATGGGTGCGGTGCGCAAGAGGTTAAGAGCGAGAACTAGAAAAGTCGTAAGGTCCAAATGTAAAGAAAATGAGCCTTCTCGTTCTCGCTCTTAACCTCTTGCGCACCGCACCCATTTCCATCCACTTCCCACCCCCGTATCTCAATAACCCTGGCGAATTATGGCAAGATATTTGGATTTTCTTTTCTCTAATTTTCTTCTTGATTTTTTGATTGTTTAAGAATTTTTAATACATAGCTATAACATCCTCTAATTTTTTTGCCATTACCGTTCGTATGGGTTTTTGTTCTTGATTTTTTGGTATATTTTACTTTTCATTTCCGCTGCTTTTATTTATGTCCGTTGTTTAAGATTTTTTTAAACATAGCTAACATCCTCTATTTTTTGCCATTACCGTTCGTATGGGTCGTAGATTTGTCACAATAAACAAAGTAAAATCGATCGGATATTTGGCTCTGTGAGACCTCCCTTGTGAGCCTAATATTTAAGACCATATTATTAAACGATATACAATATACAAACACTGTAAACGAATGGGGGAAACGTGCGATTTTCGAGTATTGAGTACTGTAATTCATGCAATTCCAAGATTGTCGATCGGATTACAGACAATAGAGCCAAGTAATTGAGTATTTTCTGAACACGTTATGTTTTCATAGCACTCGGTTTGCTTCGTATATTTGGATAATTTATGAAACGCTCATGGCTTCTGACTTAAACCGAGTGAATTGAGAAGTACTTCTCCACAGTTCTTGTACAGATTACATTTAGCGTGATCGAATTACAATTTGGACGGAAAAACTCCATTGTTTAACCAATTTGACTTATAAGTTATAAATGACCTCATATACATAGAATCGATGGATATCATAATTCATAATTCATAAAATCTTCCGATAAGGTCAAAGGTTATCTTGCAGACTAATGAAAGATGAAATATAGGAAATTTAGGAGTGGCTTATCAATAATATCTTACAGCTTCAAGGGCAACACGGTTGTCTTCAATATGGCCACATGACCGGATTTGCCTCTTGTTTTCCTCTCGCATCCCTTTCAACGCAGCTATTCAAAAAACACGAAAAATTAAGACTTAAAACACAATTTTTTTTAAATGCAGATTTTCATAATTTTCTTTAAAAAAATTACTTTTTTGCACAGTTTTTCTGCAATAGTTGTAGGACAGGATATTGGTAGCATTAGCCTTGGTATCGCAATCCATAAGGAACTCCTTGGCCGCGTCGGGGTCGAAGGGGTCCTTGCAGCCCGGATGCTCATTTGAATTGCAGACGTAGCAGTGGATACCCAGAGCTGATTAAAATTCAATTAAAATAATGTTAAATTAAGTGCTTAATTAAAATCTCAGTTTAATTAAGATGTAATTAAGGTTAATTACCACAGGTAGCAAATGACGAGAGGAGGATGAACACAAGGAAGTTATGGGAATGCATGATTATTTTGAGTTGTATTTCGTTGGAATTGTAACTAATTACTTGTCCAGCTCTGGGGGAGATGCGTTTATTAATGAGTTTTTAATTCCTTCTGGAGGATTAAAAAATGTCTCTCCTTGTTCTAATCTCTGGATGAAGCTGGATATTTTATCCGAAGATATGCGTTATTCAGTTTTATTGCAAATGGAGAGTTACTTGGACTTTGGGTTGCAAAAGTGCCAAGAAATACTCGGTTCTTTCATCTATATCTTGTATATAACTTGGTTTCTTAAGATTTAAGATCTTGGTACAGTTAGTCATTCGATACGTATGCTTGGGAAATGAGGATGATGATGCTATTCTTGGATGGAGTTTGCTACGAGTTGGGTTGACACTGGGTAGATATATGTACGGAGTCTAGTTGACAATATAATGGTAAACCGTTCAATGAAACAAGTGTAGTGAAGTAGTGATGTATCATAGATGTACTGTCTTTATAAATGTTTTGTAGTTTTTTAACATAAATGTTCAAAACTATGTTTTAAAATGTTTAAAACATGAAATTTCGGAAATCTTATGTTGCCCCAACCATAGAGCAAAACTATGCACATTATTTACATGTGCTTGTACATATACACATGTGTTTTGACTTTTAACGATGCTCCGCTTGACCTTTGACCTTCGTGGCCAAAATACAAACGATCTGATACTTCGAATTCCGTCCGAGGTTCTTAAATGATCCCCCGGAGTAAAATTCGAAAAAGTTGAGCCGTTCACCCGAAATCGTATGGACGGACAGACAGACATACGTACAACATTTCGTTCACATAATGCATCTAGAAGCTAAAGTAAAGAGGTTTTTGGACACTTGGAAAGTTGGAACTTGGAAGTGAAAAAACTTATCTCACTTCCATGCTTAAACACTTACATAATCTTACAAGTACAGAATCAGAGCACAATTTTTTGGTGTACATATAATTTATAGTTTAACTTGATCTTTGTTTTAACAATTTATTACTGATCCGTTGCTCGTAAAGTAAATAATTTATATTAGAATTAATATTATTCCATATATATTTCTTTTTATCAAAATCCACATATAATTATGCTATTTGCAATTCTTTATGAATGGCCCTTCAATAAATTATGTTAGTTTAGTTTTGGCTTGTAATACTATAGTTGTAATATTAATTCCATAAAAACGGACATCCACCAACTTATGGTTATACATTTACAGGTCAACGAGATAATATTCATCATCCAAAAAATCTCCCATACATTCTTCGTCATTCCTCCATAATTCCTCCATAATTATATCTTCAATCGGTAGTTAAAATTTAAAACTGTTACTGAAACGATTATTGATTATATGTCTGTCAAGTGTCAACCCTTTTAAATCCTAAAAAGCCATTTAAATCGTTATACATCCAACCTAACCTTATAAGGAAAATGACGAGAAATTTAGCATTAGCAATTCAACATTACTGGTCACTGGTCTATTAAATTATTAAAGTAATTTAATAATCTCTCCACAAACTAATTAAGTGAATTTGCATTTCATATTCCAAAACTTTTATTGACATTCATCAACTATAGAGGCTGGAACTTTAGCCTGGGACAAAAATACTCTAAAAGGAAAAATAAAGCTCGTCTTATTATTAGATTTTTCCGTTTGTATTGTAACCAGAAACATTTTTCAGAGTTTGTTAAATTCAGGCTTGAATCTGATACATGCATACCCTCAATCTTTGAAACCACAAAACAAACCAAAGTTTTGTTGCACTATTTTAATAACTTCAGATAATTAAAAGTATATTCACTTAAAATCACACTCGATAAAAACAACTCTTCGAATTGTCATCTAACATCTATCCTTGAGAGTTATTATCCAATCTGAATTCAAGAATCACAATTTATCGCATCTTTAGTATCATTGAAAGGAACGGCATTCCTTCATTATGGACAACATTAATTTTTAAGTGAATCCGAACATTAATTTATAATTCTACTTCGTAAATAACTTAATTATTATCGTATCCTTATGAATCCCTCACAAAAGCACCTGCTCATTCCCGACTTACTTGGCTCCGAGTCAAGTATTTCAGTTCTGATTTGAAGTTTGAAAAATAGCCCGAGATTATCTTGTTGATAAAGTGTTTTCATCGTTTCCTCTGCAGAAAATGAAATGTTTTAAATGATCAGAGCTGGAGGCGATGGGATGTTTATAAAATCGGATTTGTAGGTCAAAGTACCGACAAGAGACACGGGATTGCATTAAACCGTTAAATCGAACCGTGTTTTCATCCTGTTCTACTCTCTATTCATTTTGAGACTCGGGAATTCCAAAAATCCCTTTGATTATACCCTGATAAATTTGTTGAAACTTTTAAAAGCAGTCTAATTATGAGTTGCCAAAAATTTGAGACAAAATACGAAAAAACGAGGTGATAAACTAAATCGTTTTAAACGTAGTCTGAGTCTGAAATAATGTTTACAGCCACAAACTATGGATTTATTTTTTTCTTGGTTCTTTAAGCGTAAAAATCTACCCCTGTTTTCTAATTTCAGGACACTTTAAGTCAGTTGAAGTGTAGCATTTTAAGCTTAAAAGTGTCATTATTTTGCATCTTGTTTGTAAATCAGTTTAAGAAATCGGATTAGATCCAAGCAATTTACAAACCTCTGGAAATAATCTTAATTTGAAGGGAGGAAATGGACCGTCCATAAAGTATATATTTATTTAAAAATTAGAATTCTGGAGGTACGTTTTAGTGCATATCAATTTTCCCTAAAAATCTAATGACTCGTACAATTTTTTGTCCTGATTTGATTAATCTTATATTATGTCAAAAATAATTTTAAAACTCAAAAACCTACTCGGCATGAATCTAAAAAAACGGGTTTAATTGATAATATGATATTAGCGATGGGTTAATGCCTGTCGGTGCGTTGACAGGTTGACACATACGACAGTGATACACTGACCTAACCATGGACCCCAAAATTCGAAAACATCAGCCGTCTAGAAATTCGAGCTTTAACATCCTTACTGTGTGTTCGTCCCTCCGGACAGACAGACAAAGTAAAATCATAAAGAACTTTTACCCTCGTTTAATAAATCGAAACCAGTCGCAAAACGTGCCTGAAAGTTGTTTACAGTCAGTCCTCCCGATATTTGTCATTTCGGAATTCGCTTTAGTTATCAATATTTATAACCCCTACGATCCTATCATGATGATGTACGAGGGTAGTATCCTCATATACGGTTATCACTATGTTAAGGATGCTCCCGTTTCTGAAATCAATCCAATTTCAAATCCACACATGCGATTACAAACTGCATATTTACATACAGGGGCTGCAGTATCGTCAGAGGAGTTTTTAATAAAAAGTAACCGACGCTACCAACTGGCTCATCCGTCTTAATATCTTGTAACCTCATGGGATCATCGGCTGATGGGATATGAATCTTTCAATTTTTGAAATGTCACAACAGAAAACACCGTCTTAACATTCATTTTACATATACCATTATGATATAGCTTATATTATATCCCTGGTAATGACAAAAGCGCTGGAAATGACAGAAACCATCTCAAAAAACTCCACAATATACACCTCAGAACAGCCTGGGGACTTATTTCAGTAGTTTGAAATCGTGCCTTTTGGAGCAAAAACAAAATTATTATTCACTCCCCGACCCGGCTGGTGGGATTTAGTTACAGATGTTTCAAAAGCTCCAAAACATCACATCAAAATACCACGTCGACGACATATATTATTCGCCTTATATCCGGTGGTATTTAGGGACGAGGCACACGTCGTAAACATAACCTAGCACTCGTCATCCGATTACCAGAAATAAAAACCAGGAGCTAATTCACATCCGAAGAAATATGGGCCGATTACATGACGACGGTTTCCGTCAGTCCAACATTTTAATATGCAGATTCGAAGAATATGACTTGGCCAACTCTGCAATTCCCAAGCTGTTTTTCGGATAAGAACATTTGGTTGATTTGGTTAGCTGGATCTGAAATCCGAATGGCCAGATGGGTTATGGTTGATGATCTTCTGATGGTATGTCTTGAATATGGCTGTGTTTTAAGGTGTTATGTTATGAGCCCCCCGGTTTATATGGGCATTTAAACTTTGAAACCGACGGGTTGGCTTGAGTTTGCATATAATTTAGGGATGTGGATACCATATTTCGAAGATATTTATAAGTTTTAAAGCTTATCCCGTTCATGACATACCTCAAGAATTTAATGAAACGAGTCGAGGGTGTTTCTCGGGCTTTTGGATGCAATTAGTCCATTTGAAGAGGTCAAGAGGAGCGGTACTGAAGCTGAAATAAGGCTCTAAAGCGATTAAATAAGTTGATAGTTCGTTGGCTGTTGGGAACTAGGATTCGAAATGGGAGGTTCGGGTGAAGATGGGATTTCGACTTGGGATTTTGTGGTAATTAAATTAGAATTTTGTGGATTTTTTATTTTTATAGTTTGTTAAAGTAAATGAATTAAATCATTTGTTTATTTAATGAAGATTGAAATGATTGATTTTTATAATACTGATTTTACTGATGGAACTTTTCAGTGTCAAACGTTCAAAATATTCGTTTTCGGAGCTGGATTTGGAGCGTTTTTGGTAATTTATTGTTTGTTTTTTTCTTGCTAAAATTGAATATCATAACATTCGGCTTCATACATCATTTTTAGAGCTAAAATCTGCAAACGATCAAGTACATCCGTTTCTCAGGGTCACGTATCTGAAGAATAATGCGAGAATTTAAAATTATTGGGAACGGGTTAAAAGGGGTTAAAGATATGGGAATGGTTTTAATTTCTTTAAAACTTTAGATTTTTGTGATTTGCAGAAAAAATTTAACACTACTTTACCCAAACTAGCTTAGAATATCAAAAATTAAACCAAAATAATCTCTTACTTTTTTGCTAATATTTTAATAAACAAAACTAATATCCACCTTCCACATACCCGTTCGAATGTTATGTTAAACAGTTTCAAAATCTCCAAGATTTTTACCAGAGGTTTTTTCCTTCTTAAAATTTTAGGTCTACTACTTGTTTAAAAACTCGCTATCCTTTGACCTGACCTCGTCGTCATCTTCTAAGCGGAACGGGTCAATTTCCGGAGAGTCCCTTAGCGTCCCACATATTTCCGGCTCGGGGTGGCGAGAAACAGATCCGCTAGAAACGCCGCGCGTCAATCCTGAATTATACAAGACCGCCGGAAGGAGACGGAGTTCTATTCTTTATAAGTAATTTTTAGAATTGAAATTTTGCGAAATTGCAAAAATCAGTAAAAATCAATAAAAAACAAAAAAAAATGTTTTATAGATCGTAGGAATATAGAATCTTATGAAAAATATATGTCGTCGAAATCGTATATTTCTCAACGATTGCTAAACATGAAAATATACAACTAGCACTTCCTGTTTTATTTCCTTTGAAAAATGTCTATATTTAGAGTTTATTTTTTGCCAAATATACGAATACTTAAATAAGGAAAAAGTCTATGAAATGTGTGTTTTTATTACTTGGCTTATTATGGATTATACGGAAGAGAGTATGATTTTTGTAGATCGGGAAATATCTTGGTGAAGGTTGGACATTTGCCATAAAAAATATATTACGAATCTGTTGAAAAATCCGAAGGTTTATTTCTGGACAGCTTGAAATCTGTAGAGAAAAAACGGTAGAGTAGTCGCCGTGTTGGTGGTCCTTTCATTGCAATTTGGGTTTCATATGGTTTTGATCTGCAATTCTGCAAATACAGCTAAAAGTTTAGTAAGATCTGTGGTGATTTATTTAGAGTTCGTAGGAGATGATACAAGATCTGTCAGAATTCTGACATTTTGTCCGATTTTTTGGTATTTTTGGCTTTGGGATTGTTTTTATTATGATTGCATTATTTTGTGTTCTCTAAGGATGGGGAATATGGTTTGACCTTTAGATGTGTTCAAATTAAAGTGCCCGAGAATAAGCCAGAATATGCCCCTAATTTTAGTGGAAACTGCCCACACAGGAATCATGCTAAATAAAATTTATTTTGTCCACTTTATTGTCCAAATTATTAAATAATTAGTCAGTTACTAACCACTACCAGACACAAACCTCAGAATTTACATAAAATTAATTATTTCCATATGAGTTGCTACTGTTTCAAACGTCGTATGGACATCGGGTCGAAACCCCGAAGCGTTTCTTTTTTTAGACTCCTTATCCAAATAACAGATAGTCAAAAACATTGTAGTAAGGGATACAGGATAGAAGAAAAACTGTAGTGGAATTGTGATCCTCACTTGAGAGCAATTGGAAAGTTGCAGAATTTTATTATCCAAGTCCAAGAGTTGAGGAGAGTCTGTTTTAATAAGAGAAGAAGGTCGGGTTTGAAGTGTTTATTTACACTTTTGAGGGGAAGGTCAGGCTTCTGTTCCTAACAATTCCAGTCATTTTATGTACGAACTGACGTCTCAAATACAACCGAAATAATTCTGCATATAAATGCTAACTTACTATTCTCGAGAATAAACGCTGCCAAAAGTTCTCAATCATAAAGAAATACATGCAAATTATGCAAAATGAACAAATGCACCATAAGAATTCCAGTTTTTTCATGAATAAACAGACATCTCAAACTACAACCGAAACAATCCCGCTTATACGTGTTAAACATACTATTAATCTCGAACATAACACTGCCAAAAGTATCTTTAACTGACTGGGTCCTAAACTAATTCATGCAAATTATGCAAAATCAACAAAAGTACCAATCTATCTATTTATCAATCAATCTATCTATCTATCAATTTAGAAATCAATCTCAAGAAAACTTACAAAAAATGTCAGTATTTTTTCAAAATTTAATCAACTCTTCAAGGAGTCGGCAAGGCCATCGCCACGGAAGTCAATGTCGAAATAATTGACCCTGCCGCAAGGTCACCGACATAAGACTGAGCGATGGAAGCGAGGCTTCCGCTCAAAATCCCGGTCCCCGTAATCCCAACGGCAGAGGCGACCCAGGGTGTGGCCAATCCACCCGTGCAGTAAATCGCCGCTCCTCCCACCACGTTTACAACTGCCCATGTTAAGAATCCCATGATCAGTTCAAGTTGTTTTTAAAATTCCTGAAATTGAAAAACATTATTATGGTTAATTTATACTTATAATTTAATTGCTGTTTGAAACAGCAAAACCTCGACAAAAAAAACAGGCGAATAGACTTAAATTACCTTTTAAAAGTAAGTATTTGCAGAGTTAGTCTGGTTCCGGTAATAATTGAAGTCGCAATAAGCCTCCCGTCTGGTTTCTCAACCTTAAATACCCGAAGCCTGAAGGATTAGAGCCAATCAGAGCTTGCCATTTCTATTTTATGAATCTAAAGACGATAACAAGAACTGGAAACGTTTTCCTTACAATTAGTTATATTTTAAAGACGATAACGATGACTAGACTGGAAACGTTTCTGACTTCATATTCAGAGATGGGCATAACGTTTTGTTCTTCGTTCCGTTCCGTTCAAATAAAAAAAATCGTTCATTCGTTCTGAACGATTGAACGGAAAGAAACTTCGTTCATTATTCGTTCTTTTTGATTGAACGAAAAAAGAACGGAATGCCAAATTGTCATGATTATTGGCATGTAATCATTTTATTTCATTTTAAACAGCATAATTCAATCAGTGAATTAATAAAATGTACAATAAAGTTTAATATTTAATTACGAATTCTACGATTCTTAAAAAAATTTGGACTTTGGTAAAGCATAAATTTTAAAACTGAAAATACGCTTCGAAGTTTTTTCGAAGTTCGAAGCTTTGAGATTTTTTTAAAATATATGTATATATAAGCGTATCATATGACTAAATCTCATCTCTAGTTGTTTTTCAAGAAAATATTAAAATGTCATATTTTAGATTCCCATTTTTTTCAATTTTTCTAGAGATTTGTGCTCATTAAATTTTAAATAACGTAAAAATAATACTTTATTTAAAAAATGTTTATTTATCACTGTGGCACTTTTAAATCGGACTGTAAATGACAACCTCAATGTTGTATGAGCAGTCAAAAATGAAATGAACCTGAGTAACTAAGGTGTCCGGCGACTTCCCTTCGCACATTTCCCGTCTGGCGACTTCCCTTGGCACATTTGCCTTTATACATACTTCCCGTTATGGATACTTCCCGTTATGGATACTTCCCGCTATGCATACTTGCCGTTATACATACTTGCCGTTATACATACTTGCCGTTATGCATACTTGCCGTTATGCATACTTCCCTTTATAATATTTTTGAGGTTTCGACTATGCTTAGTCCTTGTAGCATGCAATACAACCTGGATATTCCAGTCCTTATTAAGGGGTGAAACCCCCTTAATGGGAAGACTCGATCCGTCCGTCTGTCCGTCTGTCCGTCCGCGCTCTAACTCGAGAACGGATAAAGATTTTAAAATTATTTTTTCGGCTACTTATTCAATGGGTTCTGACGCACTTTCAGTTATAATGTGGAACTGGTCGGGCACACCCCCTTGCTGCAAAAAATTCGAAACTCAAACCACATGCATATGTCACCTATATGGGACTTACATATACTACCTAATTAAATTCTTACATACATACGGAGCCACACCCACTGACACCGGGGGGTGTGCCCGCGCTATATAAGAGAAATTGAGATTTTAACACTAAACGCTTTCGTAATGCCAAGGAACACTCCTTGGGCGAATATGTCTTTACATGTGCAATTTTACGTGAAAAGTTCAACGTTATTAATTGAAAATTTGTCAAATGGTTTCACCCCTTTCGTACGTGCGTTTGCAACGGTTTATTATGTATTTCACTTACAATTAGTTGACCTTAGTAACTCGGCTGACCTACCCCCTTGACCTTATGAATTTCCAGAAGTCCTTTGATGGGGGATGAGGTGTTGTGGTGGATGTGGAAATGGTTTTAAACAGCCTCATACATTTGTAAGAGGGAACGAGGACAAGAGGGAACCGCATTCTAAGTTTCGCATATCGGTAGCATTTAAATCTAATTAAAATCAGATTATTATAAACAATAACTTATTAACAAGTTTATAAATATTATTGACAGTTATGACCGCATGTGTATGAATTTCAGTTTGAAAAATGCTTAATCTCCTCAAAACCTTCTGCTGATGACTGGAATATCCAGGTTGTATTGTATGCTACAAGGACTAAGTATAGTCGAAACCTCAAAAATATTATAAAGGGAAGTATGCATAACGGCAAGTATGCATAACGGCAAGTATGTATAACGGCAAGTATGTTTAACGGGAAGTATGCATAGCGGGAAGTATGCATAGCGGGAAATATCCATAACGGGAAGTATCCATAACGGGAAGTATGTATAAAGGCAAATGTGCCAAGGGAAGTCGCCAGACGGGAAATGTGCGAAGGGAAGTCGCCTATAATCGTAACTAAGCCCTGATACGAGCTAAAAATGCCACTAGAAATTTTGAAAACATGTGATTTTTTAGCTTTAAATTTAATTTTGATTATAATATAATTCATAATTAATACTTTTCAGGGTAATTTTAATTGATTTAAGTTCATATACTTTGCAGTTATTTGGTTGATTTGAGGCGTTGTTCCTCCGGCCAAAATATTTCTAAATGAACAATTGAACGGGGCGTTCAACCGAAATTTTTGTAAAATTAAATTCATCGTTCCGTTCAATTGTTCTTTACTGCCAAATTTTTAGTCGTTCCGTTCAATCGTTCAATGAACGATTAAACGGAACGAGTTTTGAACGGGAAAATGAACGATGCCCATCTCTGAAATTGGGCCGAAAGAGAGAGGGAATTCTTCCGGCTTCATGTTTGGGTCTCCGCTTCAACACGTGCTTTACAAAGTTACAACCGGCACCTCCTCCGTCTCTCATCTAAAACAGCAGACTATCTCAGACGTTATTAATGTTATTATAGAGTCACTTGTCTCTATAATACGTCTGAAATACAAATTGCATCAGTTCACAATCGGATGCAACAGGATACCGTCGGGTCTATGGTCTAATCACAATAGAATGAGTATAAACTTTTAGGGTCTATTTGCAAATCAACATCTACTAAAAAAATTTATAATTGGGTTTTTTATATTTTTTCGATAATTTCCAATCATAAGGCTTCAGTGTTTGATTTACTTGAATTTACTTAAAATCGTTGTTTTATACTTCTTGATCAGTTGTTTACACCTATAGAAGATGTTCTGCTAAAACCGATAAGGCAACCATTAGATTAAAAGCATTTTTTATAATTAAAATAGAAATGTGTATTTTAGGGACCGAGTTTGTGAATGATCCTATAAAACTCCAGTTCATACTCTGATTCTTACAAACCAAAAAGTAAGCACAAAAGCCCGAGCTTTTATGTCCTTGTTTTTGCCAGTTGGACTAACTAACCTCTGTCCTGTAGATTAGGGCGAGATGACTCATATTTTTGACTCCACATCGTAGTTTGAGCTTTGTTTTTTATGAGCAAATGTTGACCTGTTAAAAATAGCAATAAACAATATTTGACTACTGACAGGGTTAAAAAAAAAAAAAAGGGGGACAGGGTACAATTAAATTGGTACAAAGTTCTACAGTGAAGAATGGTTAGAAGCGAAACTGTCACTTACTCGTTTTAAAATATTTTAAAAATAAAATTATGATAGCCAGATCATACAGAGTTTGGAAACGCATGATAATACGATAAGAAATACTTGGAGAGGGATCATGATTGATAAAATTTTATTCAAGTATAATTAGAGTGTAATTGACATTCAAAAAATATGTATCAATAAAATAAGTATGCGACTAGTCGTTTTTTAGATATTTAAATATAGAGTCTTTTCTCTGCATTTAAAATATTTAACTAACCTAAATTTTATTTTACAAGTTCACCGGCTTGTTGTTTGTTAAATTCCGTTCAACCAACAGAGTCAGTCAAAAAGACTGAAATGTTGCTTACTAGGCAATTTGCTAATATTAAACCCTTAAATCTAGGCCTTAAAATTAGTGAATATATTAAACATTTAACTAACCATTAATTAAATCAGATTTACATTAAATTTGTAACAGGAAAAGCTAATCAGACTCTATTCTCTCGTATATAAACCGCGAGTCGTCGGATCGCTTTAACGGAGTAGACGAGTGCGGCTTAAACAGGAGTGATAATGCAGTCATTTTTTAACATAAAAAAAATCTCGTTAACATGAGACATTTGGTTTAGTATTAAATTAAGTTAAATCACATGATCGATTAAGATGACAGTTTAGTTAATTTGTACACGAATTGTTGAGGAACACTTGGCCATAAAAGATCAACTTTGAGGATTTGGAAACAATTGAGAATACGGACAACAACTCATCGACACTTGTCGAGCCTATCCTCTATATAAAGCCAACAAGTTAATCATTTCCGTAAACCAAGACTAAAGTCAACGGGGGGTGGGGAATTATTTAAAGAATATCTGAATTTTGAAATCCAACAGGATGAGTTGTTTTTTGCGGAAACGAATAATTTTATGATTTATAAAAATTGCAATTTATGTAATAAAACTTCAAATTATTAAACTTCTCAGATGGGAGGGGCTTATTCCGGGGATTGATACAGCATTGGGGAAGTTATTAAGGGGTATTATATTTTGAGTTACGGCAATACCTATTAACGAAGCTTTATATAAAGGGTTTGACTCTACATGTATTTGAAACCACACCTGAAATAACAATCACAATCTAGAGCTGACAATAGTAAAACAAGTCTTATTTTCTCGGTTCAAATCGTAGGAGTATCTTATCAATAGGAACCATTGAGACGGTGGGAACGGTGAACCTGATTTTGGTAACTGGTCTTTCTGCTGGTAAAATCCTAGAAAACACAGAAGCAATATAAAATTTTAATGTTTTTGAAATTTCTTTTAAAATTGCCTTAAAACTGTATTTTTTATACAAGCTTACTTAAATTTCCGAATGATCCTGGCTAGAGTGATCTTGGTCTCCAGTTGTGCAAATCGTGACCCGATGCAACTCCGGGGTCCAGCCCCAAACGGGATATAGGACATGGAATGATGCGCCTTCCTTGAGCTTGGGCTAAACCGTTCTGGGTCAAAGTGATCCGGTTGGGGCCACAGTTCGGGGTCATGATGGATCTGCCAAACGGGGATTTGGACGTTCACCCCCCTCGGGATTTTGTAGGAACCGATTTCGACGTCTTCGTCCACTTTTCGAATCACGAAGGAAACGACTGGAGGATAGAGCCGGAGGGACTCGGAAACTACTTGGTCCAGGTATTTCAAGTCTTGTACTTGCTCGTAGGTTGGTATCTCGTCTTCCTGAAATTTGACAATTTTAGATTTTAGAATCGTTTTTTTTTAATACTACATAAAATAAAAGAAATCTTAAGTACAAAAATATTTTCTTAATGAAGAACTTCCTTAAAATTACGTGTTAGTATACCACTACTATAATCCTTATGGTTTTTAATCAATACAAATTATATACCATTTTGTCGCAAATTTTACGTAGATCCCGAAACTTATGTAAAAATCGTCGAATATTCTATAATAAGCGTTTTAAAGATGAATTCCAAAAACCTGGTAGAAATGGGGATTTTAGGGTTTTTCTCATTTTAAGTTAAGTTACCCGTTTAAAAGTGTAAAACGTGATGCATATTCTTGTTCATATAATTAAATGCTAATGAATCTTACTTGGAAAAAATCCATTGATTTCTATCCCTTAAAAAGATGGTTGAACCGAAAGGCTCTCCACTTAAGCCTTACCATATAACGCGTGATTTTCGAAATTTAAGCTCGATAATTTTCCGATTTTCCATTTTTTTTAAATTAACAATCGAGCTAGTTCCCTCGTAAAAAAATCTTTGCACCAAAAACTCACCCCAAAACTACCCTCTATCTCCTTGAAGAGCCTGTCCTGCACCCCCTCATCATTCCCCAGCAGATAAGCCGTGAAGGTAAGATGAGCGGCCGTCGTCTCAAATCCCCCCAGAATAAACACCCAGGCATTCGCGACAATCTCCTCGTCCGATAAGGGCTTAACATTATCCTTACAACTTAACCCACCCCCCGAGTCCAACATCAACTGCAAAACGTCAACTTTCTTCGTCACCTTCCCCCTCCGCCTCAAATCCATAGCAGTCTTGACACTTGCAATAATCATCCTCGTCATCTCATGCGAATGTCCAAAGGCCCTAAGGCCCCACTCGGCCAATCGGGCCACAACCGGAAAACACAGTGCGACCTTCACAAAGGGACTGTAGGCATTCTGCAGGAAACCCTGAATCGTTTTGAGAAACTTGTCATTCTGATCCGTCTGAGATTGGACCTTCATGGCCAGGGCACAGCCACTGATCACGTCACAAGTGACCCCTTGAAAGAGCCTATAGACGTCGATTTCTGTCCAAGATTTCGACAAAATGTCCAGAGTTGTCCCCACCGACTGGTTCATGATCGGGACCATCGACTTCATCTTGACCGAGGAAAATGCCGGGGACAACATCCCCCTCACTTCCTTCCAGCGGTTTCCCCGCAACCCTACAAGGGTATCGGGGATCGGGACCGCGTTAATCACCGGGATCGGCCTGTCCATGCAAGACTTTGAGTTTTTTATCAAAATTTCCTTGATTGTGTCTAAATCCCGGATGACCAGTATGGGTCGGAGACCGATGAAATAGCCGTAAATCGGCCCGTATGCCGATTCCCAGGATGTCATCACGTCCATTAGGGAGCGACTTGAAGACCGGAGCTGGCTCATGTTACCCGTTACAATGTTCGGTCTCGGTCCGGGTATCCCGAGCTTTTGAAACAGGGTGAAATGCCGAATTCGGCGAAGTATAACCGAGGTTAGGTAGATGACTAGGATGGAAAGAAGAACGAAAAGAGGCAAAATGAGATACATTTTTCGTCGATTTTTCGGTATTTTTTGCCAATTTTTGGACGGAGAAATCCCGATAAGGAGTCTTAACTGAGATGGTAACTAACACTAAAGTTAAGTAAGGCGCAAATTAGTTGGGGGCAAAAACAGTGTTTACTCGGACTGGGAAAAAACTTTGGCTCTGGATTCGCCATTTATATGGACGTGTAGCTAGGCGGTGTGCGAAATTACACCCCGTACCTATTCCCATCTCTTATACCGAATCATATGACCTTTATTAATAATAAGTGTATTATCCTCTTACTGTTTCATGCCAATATCAAGGCATTTTATACTGTAAGTTGGTTATTATTATACATATTCCAGTTTGCTTGATCATATGCAAAATGTTACAAAATGTTCCCACTCAACTACCGAGCAAAGGTTACTTTCATACTGCATTATAAATGGCTTACACGGTAGTTACATGCTTATGTCCTTAAATACAGTCGGACCTCTGTTTTTACCGGTCCTGGGCTTAGAGTATATAATATAACTAGAGGCGACAATCCCATATAAAACTGCAGATTTTCTTGTGATTATAGGATTTTTAGTATGGTTTCCGGGGCGCCCTGGAAACCAAAAATAATTCGAGTATCTACCCTTTTAGAAGGCGAGTCGAGTGTCATATTTTTTAAATCTTTTGAAAAATTTTACTTTTTAGTCAAGATTGCTTGACAACAGGCTCAATTTGGGATTGGTTGTCAATACATCTTGCTTTTTAGTAGTACTCGAATTAAAAATGTAGGTATTTTTTTGGTTTCCAGGGGACCTCGGAAACCATACTAATAAATCCCATAATCACAAGAAAATTCAAGATTGTCGCCTCTAGTTATATTATATACTCTAAGGTCCTGGGAGCATTTCAGGTGATTTTTACATGATTTTTACATGATTTTGGCCAAAATTACTCACCGCAACCACCTCTTACTCAACAGCTACTGAAAGTCCACAAGATTAGAAAAATAAAATGCTTGTGTTCTTAAATGCAGAATGAGTCCTGTATAAGAGATACGGTTCGACCTTTTTTTCTACGTGTCCAATAACAGTTTTTTCGGTATTCGGATGATATTAATTTTAACATGATTTCGGTCTAAATAACCCACCCCCCTTATTCAATTAAATACTCACTAATTGTAAGTTAAAAAAATCATTGAGGATCGTCAAATAATGTGGCTTGTGGTGAAAGTACTGCAAGCGATGCTTTCTCCAAACCCCCGAAATCACAGAAGCAGTTCAAACAATTAATTAAAATTTGATTTTTTTGAGTTCAAGAAAACGAGGTTAAACTGTATCCTAAAATTGCACTTACAATTGCTCCTGGAGATGAAATATGTCGCAACCAGTATGTTTAACTCTGTATGGAATCCTATGCAAGTTGAAGATGGACATGGTTACTAGTAATTTCAATTAACTAAACTGCAATTTTCATGTAAAATTTCCAGGACTGGGTATAAGCTGTCAATCAAGGCTGGTAGCGTAAACACCGTGCAATTATAAAGTTTTAAAAAAATCTCCCAAAAAACACAAAACTAAGGAGATGAATATGATTGTTCGCTATATGACTTGTACCATTCCCTGATTGGTACAAAAAATAAAGTGTAACATAAAACGACGGAGTAATAGGCATAAGTATTCCTTGTTATTGCATAATTAATTTTTACGGAATGATCGCTGGGTGTCACGTCTGTTCAGGCTTCTGGATTTAATGATCATGTCCGAAGTGTCTATAAATAGTAGTGTAAATCTATCTCTCAATATGAATGAAGAGTGTACAAAGGTTGAAGGAGAATGAGAAATCAGGCGATCGGAGGGATGTAGTAATGTCAATAGTAAATCCAAGATAAATTCGGGTCGTAGGGTCCGTTTGACAAAAAAACTGATTTTTTGTCCCGTTTTTTGTCGAATTCATTAAAAGCATACAGGGAACGAAGAAGTAAGATTCATTCAAAATCAAAAGCAAGTATTTTGGAATTGGAACATAGCTGTAAATTGAGGAGTTTAAAATTTGACTTAAATTTTGATTTTTCTATTGACTCAATTTTGAGTAATTTTGTAGTAATTTTGTAATTTTGATTAATCTTGATTTTGTATGATTTAAATAATATCATGACACATTTAGGCTTCGGAATAACTCCAGGTGTTAATTAATTAAAACTCAAGTTGTTGACTCGTGTTCACGTGGAAAGTTCCATCTTTGTACAATACAGTAAGACCTGTATTTTGAGAGACATTTTCCAAAAGGTGATTATTTTTTAAGAATAAAACGTGGAGCTGAAGATGCATTTGTCATAAAATCATAAAACCGTAAGTGATCATTTTAAAAAGATTTAAAGAGGGGGTTTATTTCGAGGGTGATACTTGAGGGGGTTGGAAAATATGTTTAAATAATTAAATTTATTTGATTTAAATCGGAGTGTAGTGTAACAATAAGTATCCTAAATTAGACCGATTAGTTTTGAAAGAAGGGGTTGGACATTTAAATTTAAACCAAGGTGTTCATTATTTTCAGTTTGGAAATTCGCACTAATTCATTTTATTTATTTAAACTTCTACTTATTTCGGGGGTGGGGGATTATTCCGGGAGGAGAATTGACTATTATAGCTAAAAAATTGTAAATTAATAGATGGTAATATGAATTTTGAGTCTCGTTTTCTAATACAGCTCGTCATTCTGAAATTCGGAATTGGGATGGGGAATTATTTCGAAGAAATTTTATTGATTCATCAATTTCAACTTAATTCAGCCGTATGGAGTCGTTAGAATTTAATTAAAAACGGTAAATTAACTTTAATTTACATCCTTATATGTATTTTAAATATTTAATCATAATTAAAGTTCGTAATTGTAGTCCCTCGTATGATTATATCCAGGTGAAAGCAATGCAGTGGAGCAAAGGTAATTCTCCATGTTATGGACAGCCATTATGGAAATGTGAAGAGGAGTTTGATTGATTGGCAAAAGACAAATGACATTCTGTCCATAGTTTTTATTTAACTGTAATTAACTGTTGGTACGACTTACTATTGTTAACCATTTAATTCTAATTGTAATGTTCCATTTAACACTCTGCATGTTTTCGTACTTGACTAACATGAAAACGAATCGTGGACATTTTTTCAGAGCAATTTAATTGGCTCTCCAAAATGTTTAGATTAAGTGCTATTAATTTGTAGGAGGTACTGCAACTGAAATCATGATTTTAGTCTCATGGGTCTCTGTATATTATTGCTAACTTTCCCCAAGGGGTTGGGTTTTTATTTAGATGGGGTTGTATTTCAGAGGCTATTAAAATGCAAATTTTATTTGGCTTTCGGGCTATATCTCGATGAGTTGTTAGTTTCAGTAGATTTGTACCACATATTCGAATTCCTCGTTAAATTTTATATAAATTTGATGTATTGTATGTAAGGATTGTGTTGATTTTGCCAATGTACTCTGATACTAACATAAAAAGGATTAACTAAAAGAACAAACCAAAAAACTCGTATTTTAACTCACAATGCACACGCAAATAGTGCTACACTGATAATGACTAGTGAGATATACCAAAAAATCAGAAAAAAATTAGGAAAACGAAAATCATAATATCTCTTGAATGCCCAGAGGTTTTGAGAAATCGGGGTGGAAAGTTGGCTGAAACTGGATGTTTCAATACATATCTAAAACGCTTTAAAACTATTCAGATGTGGTTAGCAATTCTTATTGGATTGTTTGCGTAACAAAATGAGCTTACATTTCAACCATATTTAAGCCTTAAAACCCCAAAAACCCGAACTTTACCCGTTTTTTGGGGTTTATATAAAAAAACACTTCTAATTTCTGCGGTTCTTTTATCCTAGATTTACATCTACACAAAAGTTACAAAAATGGTACATAATGTATAGAGTTTGGAAAGGTTATTTCCAGTCAAGTGGTCAAGTTAGTTTTGAAGTTAACATTACAGATTAGGGGTGGGTCTTATATTACTTACAGGAAACCTATTAAACCCGGGAGGGCTGACACGGATTTAATGCAATTAAATAGAAATTATAACCATACCTTGTTGATGATGGCATCAAGCCCTCGATTTCTGCATCAGGACACGGTGTTTCATGTCAGGAATATTCTCAAATTGTCCGATCAACAAATGACGCTTTAAACTCAATTAACTTAATTAGCTAAATACAAAATACGATCTTTCTCCTTACATACAATTACTAAAAAACAGAACTAGCTAAAACTATTAAAAATTATGGATTCAAAAATATTAGAAAAATGTTCCCCACCGGAGGGACCCAGCCCAGCCTCCTCAGTCCGAGAAGGCTGGACCCCAACTAGCAAAAAGTCCAAGTTCTTCAAACTTTAAATCAGAAAATTTATAATTTGTTAAGCAAGTAGAAATACTACGATCAACAAGAGGAAAATGACCCAACCCGACGGGCTAAATGGTAAATCTCGTAATATTACCCAATCCATTTTGTAATGCGTTTCAATATTAAATACTAGGCTATAGTCTAACTGTTTGGTTCAAGTGATCTTAAAAAGCATTTACCCTCTGGAACATATTGGAGATTTTAGGTAGTTTTGCCTATAGACTCTAGTGTCATTATGTTATGGGATTTTTAAGTTGGAGAGGATGAGGATATTGTAAGATTACGTCGTTGACAAAGGGACATTACACAATGTACCCAACAAGAAGTCTTGGGAAAATATTAACAGACCCTTTGAACAACAATAAATTGAATGGATTCAATATTCAATGTCAACTCGGACCCGACCCGACAGGGCTTGTTCATAAACCCCAAAAATATTTATTATGTGAAAACCGTTATGTTAGTTATAACTAAAATTAACATGAAAGAGTTTAACACGAGTCTTATGGAAAAAATTACCATGAGTAAGATAGGAGTTGATTATGGTGTTTAATTTTTTCGGTTCCTGTGAAAGAAATGTCCAATTAATAATTATGCCGGTTTTAAAATTAAAAATTTTTTAATAGATTTCTTACCGACACATGCCTATGTATTTGGGTTATCGTATCAAATTGATCAATTAAAGTGTAAAATTACTCAAATTAAATTAACCCCTTTAAGAAGTAATTTGGAGTTAGTCAATTCAAAGTTTAAGAATCTTCAAAAAATGACCGGTTTGTTTTATTTGCAGGTTTTTCGTGCTTGGACAAGGCCAGTAGTTCGAGGGGGTTGCAAATTACAGAAACATTACCACCAAACCTCCTTAACTGACTTACAATCAAGCGGAAATGAGTTAATTTACATATTTAATTCACATTTAACCATCGACATTTAAATATCCGTTCAAGTGGGTTTAGAACAGGAAATGCTGAATGAATGACTTATCGAGAAGAGATTTTTTGTAGTCGTTTTAGGGTGATACTGAAGGGTGGGTTATTATTTAAATTTTAAATTTAAATCCAAGCCCTTGTTTTAACCTCTTACATCCCCATACAATACACTATATATATAATATAATGAACTCAATGTTACAGACTGATAGTCCAGTGGTCCAGAGACGATCTCCGGTTATATAATCTAAGGGAGCAGAAGAGAGGATTATTATTGATACAATTGGTTCAAACCATTAGTCTGTTATTGTTCACATAAAGCAACTACGATTAGTAAATGTCATGAACTAACAACCCATTCCGTTACACTCCATTATTCTACGATACATCGTTAATGACGTTGTATTTAAGTATTTAAAGTAAATCCGGTCTATATGTTCTTATATTATAAGTTTAAGCGTTTGTAATGTAAGGTTTGTATATCTGTATTGGTATACGTCGGTTTAGTTACCGTAATTCTTTGATTTGACACCGAAATAAGTCCCCAGGGTCCTTTTTGTATGATTTAAAAAACAGAAATATAACCACTCAAAGCATTTATTTAAAAAATGCATAACCCTGTTTGATTTGATTCTTTGTAAATATTAAATCTTAAGAAAATGTCCAATTAATGATTATACCAACTTTAAAATTAAAATTGTATAAATAGATCGTCTGAGACAGCGAGTAATCTATCGTCATACATTGACCAATCAGTAAGGTACAATTAAATTAAAATTTAATTTACGAAATCCTTTGATTTTTTCGTTTGGATTTGGAATCTTAGAAAAAATAAAGCCCCGGGGGATTTATTTAGAGAAATACGGTTTAAGCCCCTCCAGTCCTGTTATTGTTCTTGATTGTCGGTCGGGAATCTCTTTGAGGCCGTAAAAACAATGAGGGCGAAGGATGTCAATTGTTGTAGACGTAAGAATAACATGGGATTGACATTTAACAGGAAAGTGCCCCATCAACAATGCAATAGTTGGACAACAATGGACAACTTCCTGGGTTGCCACTGGACAGTTGGACACTTGGACAAGGGTCACTGTTCAGGTTTAAGGGACAGCCGGTCCCTTTATATTAAACCTTTGAAGCTGGACGAGCTTAAGTCATGACGATTTATTTTATGAGGACCAACTGCAATTTTTTAATACGTTTAGGCGTGACGGACAATGAAGAAATCGCTGAATTTTGTAAAGTAAAATGCAATTTCTGCAAACTGGTTTAGAGACAAACATGTTGACTTGTTCCTATCGGCTCATTTATTTTTTTACAAATTATCTATCAATGTAATCATTAAAGAAGAGAAGAGCTGTGGGAATATATTGTCGTCGTTAATAAGATCACGCCACATTGACACTTAAAAAAGATCAATCTGTGTAGATGGATTTACAGACCCAGAACCTGTTGTTTAATTACTAACTAACTGACACATTAATATTTTATTATTATAGATATATATATACCCGCATTTGTAATGTATATGATAAGGTAATTCCGCTGGTTTACATCGACAGCTTTTCCAAATTTAAATGACCCCAACGAGTCAACGAAATTTGCATTGGCTAAAAGGACGGACGGACGGGAAGACAGACAGACAACCTGGTTGACATGATTAGCTCTAAACCTATTTTTAATAGGCGAGCTAATAATGTGGGTCAAATTTGAGACCCTGGATCCGCGCAACCCTGTTAAAGTTCCTGTGTTCTTTGACTCGCCGGGTAAAACAATATAATCTGTATAGCAGATCATATATAATATAATCTATTCCTTTAACGTAGGACCAGTTTTCGAGGACGAAACGAGTTTTACCCGGTGAGTCAAAGAACACAGGGACCAACCTTGGAGTACAACAGGACCTGTTACCTTCAGCCATGATTTGGAAATAATATTTGAATAATAACATTAAAAAACCTTATGACGACAATCAGTTCACACCCGTCGATACAGTACAAGACAGTACAAGTTCAGAGCGAACTCTTGGACATGATTTTTTTTATATCTTTTTATACCTTGAATTGTTGAAATGTCTGCAATTTGCATAATAACATTATGAAACAACCTACGAACTTACAGAATGCGTGCGAAAACATTTTAGTCTTAACAGAAAAAAAAATTATCAAATAGCTTTTGCATACATATATAAGGGATTCGCAGGTACCAAATTTTAGTCAGAAACCGGGCTTTTAATCTCAATCCGGCATTAAATAGTATATTTTAATTACTTTTTATTTCTAACATGTTTGCCCCCGATAAGTACGAGTCGGCCAAACCGAACGCTGATTATTTCGGGGCTTATACAAGGAAACTAATTGCAAATATGGATTGGAACAAGGGTGGGACCGTATTGGATTACGGATGTGGAACCGGAAGTGAAGGCTTCAAGTGGATTCTTCCACAGATTAAAACCAGTGGGGGCAGTAAAATCCATGCGGTTGACGTTTCAGAAGATATGATCAATTTTGCCAAAGTCCACTACCCCGATTCTATGATCGATTACACCGTTGGAGACATTATGGACAACGATTTTGGGCTTAAAGACGTCAAATTTGACAATATTTTGTCACTCTTTGTTCTCCATTGGATGGAGGATTACGGGTATTAAGAAGGTTAATATAATTTTTTTTCGACATAATTATATTAAAATGACAATTTTTTGGCTCAGAGAGGCCTTAAAACGGATGTACGGGATTCTAAAACCAGGAGGTCAGTTGGGATTCGTGATGGTGACCGATGGGATGTACTTTGAGACAAACCAGAGATTATTGGAATGCAAGAAATGGGAGTCGTATATGCAGGTTTGTGCAATTAAACTCAACGAATATTGGCAAAAATAAATTTAATTAAAATGACAATAATTGTCATTTGGACCTATAATTATTATAGGTCCAATTAAAAAATTAGTATTTCTAGTTGAATTCCAATTGCTTGTTTCAGAAACAATACTGTCCAGTTGCCACCCCCGACTCTGAAGTGAGGTCGGCAATCGATGAAATCGGCTTTGAGGTTATGATGCTTGAAAGCTCGCCTACACGTTTCGAATATAACAACATTGATACTGCACTTGGTACGTACAAATGCAAAAAATAGTCAAGTCATAGACTATATAGTTTTTATGAAAAAAATCATTAAAATTCTAAAATAATTCCAGATTTTTTCCTCTCATTGAATCCCGCAATCAAAGTTATCCCCCAACGACTTCATAAGGATCTGAAGAAGGAGTACCGTGAAATTTTGACTGATATTGATCTTATCAGTCCCGACTCCAAATCCTTTGTTTATAAATCCGAGGTTTTGGCTGCTGTAATTAAGAGACCTAACTAAAGAAGTTTAGAAAAATTATTTAAATCATATAACCAATAGGTACATATGCGTTTTGGCAAGGAATAAAATCACAAAAAATTAAAAATATTAAGTCAATCGAAGTGTTGTCTCTCCGTTACCTCCCTTGTAAGTCGTAGTATAAACTCAATTTAAACCTACTTGGGTTTTTGTCCCGAAAAAAAGCTTCTAGACGAAGATTATATCACTGTAAGTTGTAATAATATTTATATGAATAAATAAAGCATTATAAATACTGAAAAAGAGGTCTTAAACACGAAAAGCTTGATTTATTTGATCAAAAAACATCAAGAAACATGATGAATGCTTAAATAGTGTTTCTGAAATGTTCAAGTTTGATTGGTTATGTATTGTTGAATTTCACGTGTGAAGTAAGTTAGTAAAATGACCCGTTGGAGCCCTACATTTTATTTTCTAAAACAATTTCAGTCAGCCCTTACCAATTGTACAGTTGCCATTGCTTCATTATAATTTTGCACATTGAAATATTAGTAAACATAATTTATTAGTTAATTTTAGATTGATATGATAGCTCAAATTTTCTCTAGTGGTAAGGTGATAACAAGACTGGAACCTTAAGGGTCAAACCTGTGGCCCCTGACCAAGGGTTTCAAAAGTGTGTCCGACAGCGAACCTAAAATTGTTATAAATTGTTTTAAATTTAAAACAAATCTTTGAATCTATAGAATCAGGGTGGCCTAAAAGTTTCAAAATAAATTCCGCAAACCAACGCAATAATCACCAATGGCATGAAAACCTCTGGAGTTTTATAAAGAACTGCCGTTCGTACCGGAGGTTTGACCCCGACGTGACCTTAAATTCAATCAATGAGACCTCACTCGCACTCCCTTAAACAATTTAACTTTAAAATATAAAGCTAATTTCATTCATTCATCAGTTGCCCATTCATAGAGTTATATTCTTTTAGAGTTAAAAGATCTCTGGACAATTGAAATGACATATTGATTTTCGGCAAAACTTGGTCGACGAGCCAACTGGTCAACCGGTTACAATAAACTGACCCTTATGTTACATCAATTGTTGACGTTTTCAAAGAAATTGACGTAAGAAACAATGACCCAGTTCTTCTGAATAAAAGCCAACAATTCCTGATTTTTGTTTGAAGACAGGACTGATTGTGAGTCTGACATCGGAACATCATCGTCATAAAATCAACAATGGATAAGAGCCGATAGGGTCATTCTTTTATGCATTATCGAATAAGTCTTAAGCTTTATAATTTTACATTTTTACCCCTTCGGGTCAAGAGATTCCCATGCACTATCCAGAATTTTAGAACAACAATTCCACAAAATTTAGGCAATGCAAATGCCATTATGTCTAGGTTGGGCTTAAGGACAGGAGGGTGAACAAGTGTTCCTCATTGTCTGCTTCCTATCAACTATTACATATTATTATCTTATCCAGACAGGATAAGAGGGGGATTTTTCAGTGGGAATGTTGATGCGGTTTTTGTAGTTTTTCAGGTCGGTTGGGGAAGATTTGAGGCTTATATTGTGTTATTTACGGGGAATTGTAGTTTTTTGGAAGAATTGAAGGGTTCGTTTCGCTACTTTTGGATGATGGTGGTGGTCTCGAATTCTGAAGTCTCGATTTTCTAAAGGGTTTTGTAAATTATTTAATAATTGCACTGGGGAGTTATTTTTAAGCCCTCTGGGAGAGGGAATTATTTCGTGGAGGTGTGTGTTATTCCGGGGGTTATTCTTTACTTGAGGAACCTATTAGAGAGTGAAGTCTCAGAAATTATTGATTTTTTAGGATATTAACTAAAAGTAATACTAGCTTTAAAACCGTAAAAATTAGCTGCCCAGGTGATCTTGTCAAAATTAAAAAATTACCAAAATTGCAATTTTTTTTAAATGTCCAATATTTTTAGGTTTTTACATTTTTAGGCTCATTAAAAAGTGTAAAATTCACCGTCTAATACTCTCCGCCAGAACTAATTTCTTCGAGAAAGACTTAATTTTAATTCTGATTAGATCCCTAGAAACTTTTTGTTCAGATTGTTGGTTTCAAACTCAATTTAGGGAGGGGACTTATTTCAGGATTTACGGTAAAGCACCCAACCATTCCTGAGTAGATAACACTTAAATGGGAAAGGGTAAATAGATGGATTTGAAAGGATTTGGGTTAAAAGGGTTTTATTACCTTATTATTATAATCGGACAGTTGCCCCATAGGGTTCTCCTTCGTCCTTGAACTTTCAATATCTTCCACTTCCTTTATTATTTCCATTTCCTTATAGATTTAAGAAATCTCTCGTGATGCAAGAAACCCTTACTTTAGCATTAAAAATATGTATAATACAGATTATACCTTCAAATGTACAACCTTGATTTAAAAAATGAAGTTATGTCAAAATAAATACACTTTAAAATATGCCGACTTGGGTTTAAAACTAAAACTTTAATGTAAAAATGAACATTTTAAATATACATTCAATTCGTAGACAATTTTGCAATATGTACAAGATTTTAAGTATTTTTATAGAGGATATTACCTCAATAATATATAAATATATCCACATGTTTTAATCTATTTAGGGTGGGTTGCAAAAATACACCGGGAATTAGTTACTAATTATTGCTATTGTTTAGGCAAAGCAATTATATTAAGCTAGTTAGTATTTGCGGTTTAAAAAATAACAGCCTTTTGAATATTTTATAGGGAAGATGCGGGTAGATTAGCTAACTCCGGACGTTAAGTTATAAGCTAAACTACTTGGAGACGAAGGGTAGTCGTAGTTGTCAAAACTGAAGATGAGATTCCCATAAGATATATGGCTGATGAGCATGACGACGATGCAAATGCAGTTAGGAAACAGCATCGTTTTTACCATTTCCATTATTGTGATGTCCCCACCCCCCGCGGCGAATACTATGGCGTTTGGAGGAGTTGCGACCTATATTATGTGATAAAAAATTGTCAAAAATTCGCAGAATTAAATTTTTTTTTTTTTTTTTTTAGATATTATACTTACGGGTAGAAGGAAAGCATATGAACACGCGATGGTTGCTGGCATCGTTAAGTACAAGGGATGAATTTCCAGAGTTTTAGACTGTATAACAAAAAATGCATTTCAATTCCAGCTTTTTTTAACTGATTTTAACCACACAATATCTTCAATAGCCATACGACTCTTACCAAAGATATCAAAATCGGGATTATAACCGTAGCACAGGCAGTATTGGATGCCACTTCCGTCAAACCGGCGGTCACTAATACCACGACGACAAGAATGAGTGGCAGAGGCAAGTCATTTACAGCGTTGAGTTGCTTCCCAAGCCAGGCTGAAAGTCCGGAGTACTCCACGGAGTTTGAGAGAGCAAATCCTCCACCTGGATTTACAAATTTTAAAACTGCTTATTTTTTGCTACATTTTAGAACACCTTAAATATATGACGCCATTTATTTTGTTAACCTCTAAAAACAAAGAATACAATACACACCCATTAAAATGATAACTCCCCAGGGTAAATTCAGTTGAACGTATTTCCAATCCAGGAGTGGTGGAGTTTTGGTAACGTTAGCTTTGTCGCCCACTGAAATCATCAACATTATTACATGTTTAAAATTTAATTACATGAGTTGGGTTTAGTCCAGCCATTATTTTGACGTTTACATGACAAATAACATTTAAAAACTGAATCGTATGTCCTTACTTCCAAAGAAGGTTCCCAAGTCCCTCGGGATGATAAAAAGTAGGAGTACGACAAACAAAGCGGCAGTTGAGTCCCGAATCTCGACCGTCGAGACATGTTCAGCCCAACCGGGCATAAATCTCGGTTCCCGGAACAGCCACAACACGACAATCAGGATGAAGAGGACAAAGACCGCAATCTCATGGAAACTCATCTTCCCCAAGGCCTTGTACTTCTCCTCTAGAACTTTAGCAACTCGATTCTGAGATTCCAGTTCTTCTTGAGACTGAAGTTGCTTGCTTTTATTCTGCTTCCTCCAGAAAAAGACCCAGTCGGGTACTCCGTAGAAGACGATGACGAGATACAACCAGCAGATGAAGGTATTAATCAGCATCGGAAGAATCGCGTAGGCCATCCATGTCGCAAAGGTCATGTCAACGTACTTTCCACCTTGGCTTATCTTTTCGCTAGAGGGTTATCAAAAATCAAATTTTAGTATACTTGCACTTGCTATATAGAACCACAGAAAATTATGTTATACGATGACGGGTCAAACGTTCAAACGAAGCGTACATTAGGTTCACGTTCAACGCTAATGGATGATTAAATACTGTGTAAACTGTCAGTGTTCATGTATTGCACAATATTTCTCAACTTTTAAGACAAACCCTCAAAATTTGCTATACCTATCGGATGCAGTTGTCAGTCATTTATTTATATGAAATGGCCATTTGAGATTGGACCTTTGACTTGTAATTATCGGATAGTTATGTTCTAAATGGACTAAAGGCATGAGTTCCAGACATATACAGTGTAATGTAATTCATTTCACTATTGAACCATGAAGTTTAAGCATTTCTTCTAATACTGTTATTGCTAAATTGACATAACTTGAAAAATGGAAATCGAATGATTAGTATTGATTAGGTGATCATATCAAAATATATGAACATATACGGAAGAGCCTATAGAAGTCAAAGTACTATTTGACGGTGACTTTTTATAAATGCCGAATAGTTACAATTTGATTGACACTTGAGAAATGGAACCATCTAAGAATTATATCCTATACTAAAAATTGCCAGTAAAACCAGACTACACACAATTCAGGTCTGATTTCCAACTATAAAACATGATTCAGTGTGAGTTCAACATGTGCTTAGTATGTAAAACAACTTGAAATTATAATGCTGACACGTGTTTCTAAGTTAGCAATTGACATCAATATTATAGGACAACTTAACATCTCTGGCCTTTGACATGACGTATTACTACGACGCAAATAATTTCGTCATGTAGAAATCGTGACAATTGGATCGAAAATTTTCAATAAAGAAACGCACATAAAAATTCTTGATGCCAGAGAGGATGGCGATGAACAAAACTAAAACTTGTGTTAAAATTCCTTACTCGTTTATAAGACCCTGGAAAACCAAATTGCTGGCAGTCCCTGTGATGACGCCCGTACCTGTGAATGTTTAATAATTTAATTAAAAGATCTGCAATTATACACTTTAGATCGCATTGAAATAAAACCCAGGTTTACAAACCTCCAATATTAGCAGCCAAACAAACTGAGAACAGTAGCATTTTCTTGACACTCTTCCGTTTCAAAGCTTCGGTATCCTCTAACCTATTGAAACATACAATTCGTTTGTGAATATACATCGTTATATTTGTATGACATTTAATTAGATTAAATAATTAAGCCGTAATCCTTACTCCATTTCAAAGTCCCTTCCTCGGATGAACCTCGCTTCTTCACCGCCGGCGCCCTCAGGGTCCATTTTAACGTGCATATGGGGTCTCTGATTTTGAGTTTGCACCTTATTCCGATGGGCCTTCGCTTTGGCAACTAACGCTTCGAAATCCACTTCTGATCTTTCCTTAAACATCGACGGTCTGCGTTTTCTTCCAGTTTCAACGGGCTGTAAAAACGGTAATCCGCAGGTTAATACCCAAGACTCGATAAAATGACATATAACATGCCTTTATATTTTCCGATTTTACCTTGGGGTGCAGTTCCTCTAACACAGCCATCGCAATTGGTACAACCATAGCAGCTGTGGCTGTATTCGACATCCACATTGACAAGAACATCGTCACCAACATTAATCCGAACATCATCCTAAAAATACCAATGAAAATCCATTAGACCTTTTCCATTAAAATCCAGTAGGAAATAATTCACGTACCTCGTCGGAGATGAACCAACCGTGGTCATAACTTTCAGAGCCATACGCCGATGCAGGTTACAATACTCAACAGCCAGGGCTATGATCAACCCGCCGATGAACATCATATTCGTATCAGTCATGTAGTTTATCGAGACTTTGGCTAAAAATCATCAATGAAAATGGCATTGGAAATTGGAATAAACCAAGATTTAAATTACTTAGCTCTTGAGTTAGTTACCAAAAATTCCCTAAAAACCATATCACAAATCATTAATCGTATAAAACTTGACTCACCTGTCGCCTGAACGCCAAGAAGAGGCAGCAGAACCATAGGCAACAAAGACGTGATGGCCAAAGGAAGTGCTTCCACCATCCAAAATGCAGCCATAAGGAGTAGAACGAATGCACATTTAAATTTCTGCCGAAAAATAAAAACAATCAAAAACGATTTTAATTTTTTTTTCAAAATTTACTCAGAAAATTAAAATCCAAAATGTTCAGTACCGTTGAAGGATGTGCATTAGGTCCAACACCGACGATATCGTCATCCGGGATGAACAACAAGGGCATCAGTAGTATAGGGAGCCCGATAACAACGAAGAACTCCCAGTTCCTAAACACCCTTAGATTCATACTCTTCATACTGGAAGCCTGACTGCTCATCAAGATGCTCCTTCAACTTCAACGCTCTTTCTGATACAAACGTATCAAACGTTCGAGTTTAAAATTTAAATTACGAAACCCCTACAAGTTTCAGGTTTCTTAAAAGTTCAAACTTTGAATCCCTCTTATCCTCTCTAACGATCTTCAAGATCAAGGTTGTCCTTTTGCCGGTTTCTTTTAGAGACTGAAAGAACTGATAGCTGATGAGCTCCGACCGAGGTACATGAATGACTCTCTCCACGTTTGTACAATCGGGATTTGTTTTACAAACCGTAGCCACAAATGTATCAACTTATTAACTTATGAACCCATATATTAATATCCTATCCGCAGCCTTAAACCTCAAAGAAACCTGATAAGTTGCAGCTATATGTCAAGTCAAGGATGCTACACTATAGAGCAACCTTAACCATTAACCGGTGATGGCTAATTTGCTTATCTTTTGGCTATAATATGTCTTATTTTATACTGACTCTAACATGAGGGTTTTGCTGGACTTGTATATTATTATAAGGAAGATTACTGACGCCACTCGCCAATCTTAATGTCCTATTACTAGGTATATATAATGTATGAAGGGAAAAGGATTACAATTTGTACATTAGCTAAGGTTATACCCTACAGCTCCTGTCACAAATAAGACGGCTGAATGATTGGTTCTGTATTTTTGTATATAACATAACTTATCTTTTGTATACGAATACGATGCAAGGAAATTAAGTAAAAAGAACTGGAGAGGTTCGGTATAGTTAACTGGTCAACTGGTTATGGTTAATTGAATATCGGCTATTGGTTGAAGACTCAAGTCGGGCCTTCGTAAGAGCTAATCGGTAACTGAAAGGCAGGTTGCGGTTGATCATGATGTACGATAATAATAACATATTAAATATTAATCTAGATTGTTGTTATATACCTATCATAGCTATAGATGAATTGGTTTTAGGTGTGTGGTGTGGATCCTTCAATAGGATGATGAAGGGAGATTATTAGCTCTATATTAAAATTTAAAATATAAAGAATATCATAAAAATCGTTATAGGTGTGTGTGGGTAAGCCATTCATAGGTTTTTAACTCCTCTCCTGCTGTAGATTATAGATTGTAGCTGTTGGGCTATGGACTAGGCGTCGTAAAAAGTAAATTATTGCTGTAATTTGCAGTTTAATGGGTCTTCCGTAATAAACGATAAACAATGCAGGATCCTGTATCCAGGCTCTGGGTTTGATTTCAGTCCTCAGAAATTGCAGTTGATCAGGTTTAAACCGCGCATTAAAGGCCTTGGCAGGGTTAAAATTGACTTGCAGGTTAAGAAGAAGCCATTGGTCTAAATGGACCGTTTCTAAAGAATCTCATTTTCTGTTTTTAAACGTTCAAACGTTAGGATGTAAGGAATTCTGTCATGTCGGATCGGTGGACATTTTAAACTTCAAACGTCTGGAAACTTTGTTGTTCCTGGAAATCTGCAAGATGATTCATAATTTCAAATTTACAGAATGGGCCATGCCACATATATACGTACCTAATTACCTAATATATGATGAATTATAATTATAGTTATTTCTAACGTGTATTGGCGTTCTCGGTTCTATGACGTTGGACAGACTCGTACTGACTGCGAGTATCGGTACCGTATCGTAAATAATAAATAATAAATATAACGAGAAACTTACCGCTATTTGTGTTGATATTTGATTTAATTTATGTGATATATGATATGATGGATGGCAAATCCGGTTCCGGTTTCCGCTACACTATCAACTATAGATATATATCGATAAAACAAATAATAAAATTCTAGTAATATTGCCAAAATTGAAATTCCAATAGAATATTGCAATTTTTTTATTAAAATTAAAATAAACAACCAATACCATCAACCATGTACCATTTACCTTTAACCTTTGCCTGCCAATGTATGTAAATGACATATACTCAATACTGCATCATATGCATACGTTGTTGTTCTAACGTTTCCAGAGATTCCAGACCCGACTGACCTAACAATGAGACAAATCAAGGATCTAAACGTTAACAAGATGTGGAATCAGTCGAATGTCGACAAAAGCTAGCGATCTCGACAAATTTGTCGATAAATGCTAAATCACCGAAACGTGGTGAATGCTTCGCGAGCGAAATTTTTTAAATAAAGACAATTCCCGCGTATCTATACGTAGGGTTGCGCGTTGGGACGCGTCATTCTCAATAGCCTTATATATAGGTGGGGATTTATTTAGGTGAGGGTCTCTTATTCCAGAGTAAATTAACCTCTAAATAAATAGCCCACAAAATCATAAACTATGCATAACTATTATTGTGTCCTTTGAGTAATTGCACATGCAGTATTCGCACAACCAGGGTCAGGGGTTATATTTTATGTCTACATACATATTGTCAGCATTCGGGATATTTATTGAAATGTGTTGGTGATTCATCCCAAAGTACAAGTAAAAATGGGATATTTAAATTTTTATGAGGTGCAAAATCAGTTGGTGCATTTTAATTGCAAGTAATGAATGATTATTGAGTTGGCCACAACCCACAACGCAACAGCTTCCGATTTTAACTGCATTTTTAGGTCATTTAATGGCAGCATGGCATATGAAATTTAATCTCATGTTTTTCACGATTCGTGACTCATCCTCATCCTGCCCTAGAAATGATACACCTGCAAATGTACAACTAAACTCTATTTTTGTGCCTTAAAATATTTCCTAATCATTCCAGGTGCCATGGTACGGGATGATAGATTTGAGGGTTTATAGGTGGTTTATTGATATTAAGGTACCAGAGTAATTATCACCAAGGGAAAATAAGTGTCATAAGGGGTTCTTTAAACCCCTCCTTCTCATCAACGAATGCATCCAAAATTCTCAAATAAATTATGTTACATAGACTTTTTAATGCTCATAATTATCAGACCATTGCTCAAACCCTATTGGTCATGAATAACGTAGAATTTAAATATAAAAAAATCATGTTTTTTGAGCTTCGGTACACTTGTGTGCCCGATCGGGTCATGCTAGAGACTTGCTTTGTTTTTCATCGTGTAGACAATTTTATAGTGGAGGTGTGATGGGGGGGCTAAAATCAACGTAGTTGACGCGATCATCTCGAAAAATGGATTTTAAACAAAAATTGTCATGCATTGTTTTGGTTTTATAGATTTTAAGCTAAATCTGTTGGACGAAGGTTTTTTTAGCCCCCCCATCACACCTCCACTATAAAATTGTCTACACGATGAAAAACAAAGCAAGTCTCTAGCATGACCCGATCGGGCACACAAGTGTACCGAAGTTCAAAAAAATCATGATGACCGGGTTGGTTGTCAACGGGATGAACTTAGCCGATTTTGCATAGGATTTAAGCATGCATGGATGGATTGTCATGGCAATGCCTAGTAAATTGGTATAGACTTTGAGTAAAGTAGAATTGAATTCCTCAGCTCTGGTTGCTAAGTGGAGGTCCAATATTTCCACCTAAAAACTACTCTGGTACCTTAAATGTCAGGCAAGTCAACTTTTTTAGGGCTGAATCTGACTTAATTTCTGCAGTTTTAATTTTACTGCATTATTCTGGCTTTATCCCATCTATTTCGATTTCGATTTCGAAATTTCGATGACATTTCGTGATAAAGATGACGACAATGGTATAAAAATCAGGTACAAATTTAGAATTTATGCTTAGCTTTATCCTTGTGTCAATATGGATTAAAATATTAAATAAATGATAATCAGAACTGGAGTTCATTACCGGTGCTCTTTTGTATCGGAAATGAAACGACCTGTCTTACAGCAAAGAATCTTGACTCGTTCATTGTCAGTGAAGAACTTTGAGCTTTTGTAAATTTGAAATGAAAGGGTGTACTGATTTTTTTAATGAATGCATTTTTGACCCAACATTCTTAGGTAATTGACCGTCGAACCCAAGGAATAGGCGTTTCATACAAGTTCGTATTTATTTCTTATCGTAGTTCGTAATTGATCCGAATAGTAGAGTAAAACTTTTGGTTTTGATTTTAAAGAATAAAAAATCCTCCTCAAACAGACGATGTTGACCTTAGAACGAGATGACCTTTGACTCCTCCCATTTTAATCATTTAATTTTGGATTCTAACTTTTTTAATAGAAAATAAGAATAATGGACCTGCAGAAGATGCTTACCACCTCTGATTTAACCTCTTATTACTGCAATGTGGTCATATCAATGAGTTGGAAATTAAATGAGAAAAAATGAGACTTTTTAATAACACCCTGGGGAGTTATTATAGAGTGGAAACCTTGACCAAAAGCAAAAGAGTAAAGCAGCTTTTTTTCATTTAATGAACCGCTAACGGTTATTTTCACAACGTTTGGTGCCTGTGCATTTGTGTATAATTAGTTCACTTCAGTGTCTTAATTAACCATCCTCTTTCGTGGAAAAAAATAAATTTCCTTGCACCTTCAAATGCATGAATTTATCCAGTGAACGAAATGCTATAACATGAGAATATGGATACAAGTGCCTAGATTTATATGTCAGTCTCAATATCAATATGTATTTCTTAGAAGATTTTTCCAAAATTTTAAGATCGAAGATGAACATCCCTGCGGGTCCATTGTACGTCAAGACTTCGGCTCCTAAATAAATGGAATGTTCCTAAGAACTCTAATCTCGCGTGATGATAATGATGAGCTAAATCGGCTAAATCTGAACCTTATCTCTTACCCTTTGGACTACGTCTACAACTATACATAACCTCAATCGTTAGAAGTTTATCCAAAGGCCAACTATATAGTGTATATATCTACTATCATGTATCCATATTCAATCAGAGATTTATATGTATTAATGTATATAGTAAATGCTCAGAAATAACATTACAAAGATGGGGATGCTGGAGAGTGTATAAAAACTATTCAGAGAATTAATGTCACATCCGGCCCTTAGAACTTGAACTGTTCATTCATTCGGGATATTGATCCTGTTTTTTATACTCGATACTACATACCGGACGTTAGGGGAGATTAAACCGACTTCATTTACTTAATTAGATTTCGTTTATTTAAACTAATGAACATTTATTAGTTTAGATGGATTTTCTGGAAATTCTGGAAATCGAGAAATAGCGGAGCGATTTTAATTAGAAAATGAAAGATGAAAATATTACAGTTTAGAAACCTGGAAACTATATCTTCCCCTGGAATAACTCCCCACCCAAAATAACCCCCCACCCTGAATTAACTCACCACCCTGAAATAACCCTGTGCAGCACGAAGCTATACTCCCAAAAGCCATACGACCAATAGCCCGAATGACATAAGCCATAGTGACAAAATCTATACAGACCAAAAGCCATACCGGTCCAAATGCCATACATTAATTTTTAAGTAAAAACTACAAAGTTCACAGACGTGTTTATTTTGAATTTTTAGCCCGAGTCAGGGCGGCTTATGGAATCATGGAAAAAACCTGGCTCCAACAGATTTTGCGTAAAATCTGTTAAACCAAAACAATACATGACAATTTTTGTTTCAAATCCATTGAAAAAAAACAGTGACCCTTATCGGGCACACATGTGTACCGCAGTTTAGAAAAGATCTTTTAGTTAAATTTAAATTACAAGTTATTCTTACTCATTTGGGTTTATGCAATGGCTTGATAATTCTAAGCGTTAAATACTCTTTCAAATAATTTATTTGAGAATTTAAGATGAATGGGTTCATGAGATAGAGGGGTCCAAAGTACCCCCCCATGACATCTCTTTTTCCTTTGTGATAAACTACTCTGGAACTTTAATCAATCTAACTCTTACATTGAACAAAATGTTTTTCCTCAAGATCCCATTACCGGGCTTATTTTTCAACGGTCCTGATTGTAAAAAATAATAAGAAAATACGTCTTTTTTACATCACAATCCTCGCATTTAATAGATTTTTTTTAGTAATATTACAAGAGTCGTATGCAAATTAAAATAAGCTGGTCATAAATGCTATCTAATCAAATCTGCAATACAGGCAGTCTTGCATTTCTTCATTAGCATGAGAATAATCCCTGATGCCACAATGTCAATTGTTAACCCACAATAATCAAACAAATTGCATATAAATCGACGACATTGCAAGGATGACTCTATTATGTGTATACTTTATGTTGTTTGTGTTTAGTTCATCTCATTAAAACGTTTGCAATTCAACACATGTCCCAGATCGTGTAGCAAGTCAGAGCAGAGCATTAGTTACACAATCGGCAAGATTTTTAATTGACCTGCTCACTAGATCTGATTCTTAACAGAGATACGAATGGAGATGAACGATGAACTTTGGACTTGAGCCGAATATCAGCTAGAATAACATGTGATTTGGCTGAATTATTCTCAATTCATATCGAGGGTGTGTCCGTAAGCCAAAAAATATTCATCGAAATAGTCGCCCATCTGGAATAAAATTTCATCCCGAAATAATTCCCCACCCGTGCGGAAGGTTTGAAAATATAGATACCCTGGGGATATATTTCGAAAAAACGATGTTTAATAAAATGGGACCATAAAATATGTAACTATTTACAATTTGCACTTAAAATTTTGATTAGCCGAATTTATGAACGATCCAAAGCTAGAAAAATGCAGCCAAAATAACGTCGTATATTAAAAGCGACTACAATGAATTCCCGAGGCGTCAGGTAGTAGGCTGCACTAGTAATCTCTGGGACAGATAATAGGAATAAATAATAAGATGTCTGGGAATTATAATTGCAATTCCAATTAAAATTCAGAATTGGAAATCTAAGGCAATTATCCCACAATTGTAGATCTCTGCTCCCATTTCATTCTCCTTAGGTCCTTAGGTGTTTACTAACAACTGAACAACAACTTCAAATGTTATGCATTTACATCCTATGGATTAACCCCAATAATATTGACAATAGGAACAATAGGGGACTTAATTGAGATTATTGCAAATCAAAGGAACAGTTTAGACTGACTGAATTTTTAGAAATCATTTTAAATGCGCAAATCAATCCTATGTTTGCCATCGACAATCACAAGCTGGGATTGACGGGGGTTTCCTATTTTATGTAATTTAATTTTTAAGTTTAATGAATGAAATTAAATATTAAAATCGACTGACGTCAGTCCAAGGCCATGTCAATTCTGGATGTACTCGGTTTCCAGAAAACGGATCTTTGTGTCGATGATAATGACCTTATGGCGACAGTTAATAATGTATGACAATTAGATGTAAAATGTAACATCCAGGATTTCCGTAATTAAAACGGCAGATAGGAAAAATACAAATTGAAATCCCTGCTTTAAAATGCAATTTGTAAGTTGTAAAATGTTACTGACGTAGGTCATTTCATTCATGTAAAAGTACAAAGGAAACTGGAACACGTTTCGCAAACACGGACCCATATTTTTTAGTGAATGATTTGTTCGAATCATTAAGCATTGTACAACACATTAAATATAAGAGATATGATATATAACTTAAAGAGCTCAGGTACATAACATACATACATTCTGTTTCTAGTTTATTAAAAAATAATATTTTGAATACATTTTTAAAACCTGAATGAGAGCGGATTAGAAGGATTGCATATTTTTAATAATTTGCATGACATAAAACAGTAGTATTTATTTTATTCATATAGAAAAATTATTACCCCCGGAATAGAGCCCCACTCCGAAATACATCCCCATCTCTTGAGACGGTTATATCCAACATGTATTTTATTTTTTTAATTATTTGAAGTGCAATTGCATTTCATGGCCAACCTCAATAGCTCTAGTATTGCAAATTATGTGCAATAATCCCGACTCTTAATTCTTGATGATAAAAGTGCAATAAAAGGATTGCAAATATCCTCTCACCTTATCCTTCAAAGTTCGGAAACAGGATCCTCTCGTCGTTAACCTTTAAATTTGCAATTAAAACTGGGATCCTTAAAACGTCATTACGAGTCATAAAAAATGGGGTTTGCATACCTTCGTTGGTAAATTGTATTTATTTATAGATCAAAGGATAAATCGACATCAGGTTCCGTTTGGAATCGAGTTAATTTCTTTTAATTTTCCGGCGCTACCTTTCTTTGATAGTATTTGAAGAGTGTGGAATTGACGGAACGTAATTAAATTTTTACTAAAATTTAGAATACGACTCATCTGGTCATAGTGTAGAAATTGAATTGAACTCTGAAGTAAATAATGGTTTAATAGTTTAGCTTTGAAAGTATCCGATTCTTCAATATCAATGGGACTAAATCTTTAGGGTAAATTTATTCCGAATTTTTTATGAAGCATAAAGATTTTTATTTTCAATCACTGAATACACTTGTGGAAATCATTATCACCCCGTGAGTGATGTATTTATAAGCTCAGATTTCTGAATTTTATTTTTTTAAGTTGACAATTTAAAAAATTTAGTAGTCTGCAAACTCGGTACTGAATTGAAGTTTGAAGATGATATGTTTGGTCCATATATTTTTTAAAGTATCTAAGCTTGAATTAATGCATAAAAAATTATTATGGTTTGGAATTGACGTGGCTTCGTTTGTGTCTAGTACCGTAGTTTCCATTATATTCTAGTATTTAAAGTAAAAACGTCAATAATCATCAATCATGGAAATAAATGGTTCGAATGCGTCAGTACAATAAGTACATTGGGATTTTGGGATGTAGACTCGAGATAAAGCAAAACGGCAAATTTCCGCCTGTTTCTAATATAATCTGACTGATTTTTTGTTTAAAATCTTTGACTGTATTTATCAACAATTGCAATACCGGATCACGAGGTCCGCTTCATCCGCCTGATTAAAAACTCATCTAAAGAGGAAGATCATATCATGAGACACACACCATCAAAGTCCACCAATCCAATTCTAGGGAGTTGCTGAGCTTCGTGTAGGAATTTCAATTTTTAATAAATTTTTTCAAAGTCATTTGCAGTAAAAAACGAATGAATAAAAACCAAGTACTGTTTCCACATCACATGCATCTTATCTTAAGTTTGACGAATAAATAATATATGCATGCAATAAATACAAAGGCTTACAAGGGAGGTGTCACAGAGCCAAATTTCCGATCGATTTGGTTTGTGTTGAATCTACAAGCCATACGAATGTTAATGACGAAAAAATTAGCGAGCCAAGTTTATGTTGAATATGTTTAAAAAATTACTAAACAATGGACCAGGAAATAAAGAGAGGGGAAATGAGAAATGGGATATGCCGAAAAATCAAGAAAAAAATTAGAAAAAATAAAATCTTAATATCTTGTCATAATTCGCTAGGGTTGCTGAGAAATCGGAGTGTGAAGTGGGGGGAAATGGGTGCGGTGGGTGAGAGGTTAATAGAGCGAGCGAGAAAAGCCGTAAGGTAAAAAAAGGCGCGTTTTCTCGCTCGCGCTCTTAACCTCTCACCCACCGCATACATTTCTTATGCAATTCTCTGCCACTTCCCAGCCTGATTTCTCAGCAACCCTGGCGAACTATGACAAGATATTTTGATTTTATTTTTGCTAATTTTTTTCTTGATTTTTCGGCATATTCCGTTTCTCATTTACCCTCTGTTTATTTCTCTGTCCAGTGTTAAGGAATTTTTTAAACATCTCAAACATAAAATTGAACCGCTAATTTTTTCATCTCTAACGTTTGCATAGATTGTAGATTCATTGCAAAAAAATTCAAGTCAATCGGAAATTTGGCAAGCTGAATATCTTCATAATTTTAATTGTTTTTTAGATTTTTTTAAAACCTAAAGGGGTCTATTTCAGATTTAAAGCATGTAAAATATTGCATCAACATTCCTTAGCGTTTTGCCGAGTTAGAACAACAATCAAAATTTTAGGAGCACACCTTCTCAACCAGCCAATCAGAAGAATAGGAAGTTCGTGTTGGAATGCTCTTGTTATGTTCTATTGCGACTCAGACAGATTGGCAAAATAAAAAATATTCATAATAACATATTCATCATGATAAAAATATTCATAATCTGCATTAAGGCAGGTAGATTAGCCGATTTGGAGAGATGGGATTTGAGAGAGGGACGCGATCCCTAACCGGTTCTAAATATTCAAATCTCTGTCTGGAGCCATTTAATTAGGTTATGTACCATTTATTAGAAGAATTGCAAATTAATCATCCCTACATCGTCTCGGGGAAGCTTTGACAGGGTGCAATTAATTTACATCATTTATGTCATCTGTCAGATCGAGGACGTCAAAGAATCTCTTGTCGTTCCTTTTGCCATGTTTTCTGTAAACTTGTCCGGGGTCCAAGACAATTACCGTCAATTACCAAATAAATCCCCATGGGCTTGGATTTTTTCAACCCTTCAAGGGGTGGGTTTTTATTTTGGGGTACAGGTGGAGGCTTGTATTTTTAAAATTTAAGACATTTTGCGAATTTGGGGCAACATAAGGTGATTTTTTATTGCATTTTAAGGAAATATATATAGCTTCCAAGTCTCTAAAAGGGTGGGCTTTTATTGAGGAGGGGTATTTATTTCGGTCTTTACAGTGGAATGGTAGATAGTTTGAACTGTAATGAGATGCAAGATTCTTGAAGAGACAAACTTATCTGGATTTGTAAGTAGCAGTATCAATCATGCGTATGATCGTTCGGAATCCACGAAGTTCATTAAACTGAACTTAATGACTTCTTTTGGTTAAATTTCCAAGAAAATCATTATGTACCTTAAAATCAAGTACAACTCTTCTTGAATGTTTTTTTATGATTGAACATTGAACATCTTCTCGGAATGGTAATTTTAGTTAAATATCAAAACTTCAGTTTTACAATACTGGCAAAAAAGTTTATAGACGAGGAAAAAATCAGTATTACAGCAATTAAGTATTAAGGAAATTGTAAACAATTAAAAACAGAAGGACATAATATGTCCTTCTGTTTTTAATTGAATATATATATTGTTTTTATTTGATAATTATTATCAAACTGCAGATACGGACGACGATCTCGATGACCCCGAATCAGGGACCAATTGACCATGATGACCTTTTGACCTTGAATCATCCCCACCACCATCGAGATTGAGGTCAATATCTGGACCCGACGACGTTCCCTTCGCCAATTCATTTAACTTCATTTCCAGAACAAGTCGTTTCATATTCGATTTCTTCTGCATGTCGAGAATAGCTTTAGTAAATGTCCCTTTGAGAAGGTCCCTCTCCTTCTCTGTCATTTCCAGCCTCTGAATCAGGGTCTCATTTTTCATCTCAAGGGTCCGTGTGAATCGGTCCTGGTCCTTAAGTCGCCTCCCGTATTTCTCCAGCTCTTTTTTGACAGTTTCAGCTGACTTCCGGTCTTCCTTAAACTTCTTGTCAAAGTCCTCTTTACCTTTGCAAATCGTGTCTTCAAGCTTCCGGTAGTCCCTTCGGGCCTTGGCGATCTCGTTCTGAAGCTCCAACTCCCGCTTCCTCATCTCCCCGATTTCGAGCTGAAGTGCCGAGATGACGGCGAAGTTATTGACGGTAATCTCGTTAAAGTAGGCCTTGATTTCGGCAAGTTGCTTATCGTGCATGTCGATGAGTTTCTGGATGTGCTCCGACTTCTCGATACCCGTTCGGGTCACTTCTTCGGCTTCGAGGAGGGCTTGGGTCTTCTCTCGCTCGAACATTAGGCGCTCGTAGGTGGATTCCATCCGCCGGATTTCGGAGCTGAGGTTCGCTTGGAGTTTTGAAGCGTTTTCAGCGTTTTCGAGCTTCATGGCTTGGACTAATTGGTGGAGAGAGAGTTGAGTTTTGCCGAGTTGGTGGTTTTTTTGGTCGAGTTGATCTCGCATTGAGTTTTGGACGGACCAAGTGTCGTTTTGGATGTGTTTTAGCTTCTCGAGGTTGTGGAGACGGACTTGGGAGACTTTGCGGGACTGTTCTGTCATGAGGTAGCGGAGTTTTTGCTTGTAGATGTGCATTTCCGCTTCCCTTGCGTTTTCGTTCTGTAATTACAGTTTTGTAAAAACATTATTGACTGGTTAAGTATTAGGATTAGGATAGGACTGTCTTTGTCTATATAGATTCAGGAAATAACATATAAAAAAAGAAGGTTGTTGGAGTGTAATTAGGGAATTATTTAAACTTTAAAGATCAAACTAACAAGTCTTTAGAGCAATTAAAATCGAAAATTTTTGCAAAAATCATGCAAATCGACTTGTTCGAGTGGTCATGTCATAAACGAGTGAGGATTATTGGTTCGATTAAAAAAAATCTAGTTTTTGAAAAAGTTGTTTTTCAAGAAATTGTAGAGATCTGAAGATTTTTTTTTCGCTTTTAAGCACTTAAATTTCCTGTAAGCAATTCTTTGAATTTCATCAACTTGAAATTTTTTCAGTCAGTCCAATGCTGAGGTTATTGTTTCGAGAAGGTCAATCAAAAGAAATTCCATTTATTTTTACAATTTTTCAATGTATCTTCGGAAGATAACCTTGGATGTGAATTTAGATTTTAACCTTTTTACAACAGCTTGAAAAACCACAAGACGAGTGAATGCTAAATTTGCATGGAATTGTATTTATTGTATTATTTGCATTAAAGATATGCATTTATACAAAAGGTGCATGAGTTGGCAATTCATGTATCAACATTTCTTTCTCTTACTTTCTCTTTTAAGTTCTCGGTTTCAACCTCTTTATTATATCATTTTTTTGTATTGGTACAAGATAATTATCAGTAAGAACTTGACCCAAATTCGAAACCCGTGTCCATTCCTATCCAAAAGAACAATTGAATTAATTTCTTCTCGGACAGAAGAGTACATACTATCAGGTAAATTCTAAACATTGAAAAACTATTTTTGTATTTTTAGTCGTTGTTTAAAAACTTCCTCGTATCCTTGTCAGTTTGTTAAACAAAAGAAAGACAACTCTTTACACCTGAAATGCATTCAAAAAGCATTGTCAGTCTGCTAATTTTAAAGCACTCGAATCCAGGAGGCCTATTGTAAGCATTGGTCTCGAAACTGTTTAAATTAGCTTCAAAATATATATTTTAATAAGTGAGCTAGAGACGTTGAATGCAGTTCCTCCAGAGTCCTGAGAACTTTCTCTAATGCCGAATTATTAACAAGAAATCTGGTTATTACATTTAGAATTTCGAAAACTACAGTCTCTTAAACATGATCCACGGCAGAAATAATCTTTGTTTTAAAAAATGTCTGGTTGCATATCTAGTGACCCTTCCCTTTGCATTCAGCTCATCAGTGTTACCGACTCTGGTTGAATTTCTGAAACCTTTTAGGAACTGTACCATTCAAGCCATTGCTGATTTCGATCACATATCCTCCGAATTTATTCTAAATATCTTTAGACAATTCGAAGACTACCCAATGGTTTTGGACCTATTCGACGAGTCGGGTCTTCCAAGACAATATTATATCGATAAGGAAACAGATTCCGCGACACCTTTAAATATTACAACGGCATTCACCAAATTCTCCCCAAAGCACACAGCTTGCATCGTTACGTTCATCATTTCGGACTGGATGAAGAATCGCCAAAATCAAAGTAAATCATGGTCAGATGTCAGTCATCTTCTTGATGGAATAATTTTGGCAAATGAAAACCCTTCGTATATTTTCCTGGACTACTGGCCCTTCCATTTTTGGAAACATCAAGAAACATACTCTACTTCTTTACATAAAAAAACCCTAACATCAAAGTTCCTGGTATTTAGTCAAGATCCTGAGCAATTTTGGATCGTCTGTATGCCTTGCTGGCCTCGTCTAATCGAAGGTAGTCCATCCGGACCAGTAACGTCCTTGAAGAGCTTGGACCGCTACTGGCTTGGAACTAATCAGGACCTTCGAGGTTTTTTCATCAACGTGCATTTACAATCATATATGGACAGTACATATGAATCTTGCAGCCGTACTGGTACTTCTGAGCTAGATTGCGCTGTGCATCTGTTGGGCACATGGAGGAATTTCTCATATGACAAGGGAAGCTATGTACCCTTTGGTCTTGGTAACGTTTGGAGCGGTACGATTGCAACTGCAAAATATACGCAGATTAACATTCTAGAACAATCAACGGAACAAATCAGTTGGATAAATCAAGGCTGCCTCTACGAACCTTTCCAATTCGCTATTTTCACCTATAAATCGAAGGTCAATTTGTCAACCCTATTAGTGCCCTTCGACCTCGGGACTTGGTTGGGGTCCCTCCTCTGCATGTTTGGGATTGTCATTGTCATGACCCGGTTGTCAAATTCGGAACTCGGGTTTTTAGGAGCCCTGTTCTGGGCAATTTCCACTATTCTGGAACAGGGAGACGATTCGAACACGAGGACCGTTTTCAAGAAATTATGGAGAGTGGCACCCCTCATCTTCCTGTGGATGTTCATCTCATTTCTTTTGGAGGTGCTCTATAAGGGGGCCTTATTCTCGTGCCTAACGGCAATTACTGCCCCGAATGTCCCAGAGACCCTGAAGGAACTAGTCAATTCCAATGCTTTTATCGGAACGACTGGAACTCGGGATTACTATGAATCCGGAGCATGGAAAATAGGATCAACTTTGTCCGACATCTTGGTCCCGGATATGATCAAGGGTGCCGATTCCGGGGATGAGTTCGCCAATTTTGTCGCCAAAGCTGGGAATAGAACTGAGCTATTTGATACTAAAACGTCAGGGACGAGTTTGGCTTGGTTTATCTCTAAACGAAATCCAGTTTCGCTGCAAAACGCTGCAAGCAACGTTTACAGCAAGACCCTGCCGGAGATTTTCGCTGTTATTGACACCAAAACAGACCTAAAGGCATTTATAGAGTCTATGAGGCAATTTTCGGAAACGATCCTGATCATTCGAAACCAAGAAGTTACTCCATTTATTCTTCGAGAGCCATGGTACGGGAAGAGGAACTTTTTCTTACCGATATTTTCCAAGGGTTTGGGATCACTCGTTGAGTCTGGTATGTATTCACGATGGAGAAGGTATAACCAGTTAGGAAATCAACTGAGAAAAATGAATGAAACTGTTGTGAGGATGAACCAAACTGAGGAATACGAATCTTTCGTTCAGACTAATTTTGCGAGGCTGATGTTGGCAGATAATCGAGCTTTTACGATGATGAAGTATATTCCTGTATCCTTTGATACCATGAAATTCCCGTTCGTTCTTTGTAGCTTTCTTTGTGGGATTGCGGTTGTGGTATTTATTGTCGAAATTCGATCTCGACTTCGGATCAAGGGAAATGTACCGTCTTATTTTAGGCGGATTAAGCCAAGGGTTGTCCCGTATTTCGAATTTTTAAAGTAAACGTGTACCTATTTTTTTATTTGAACGTAAATAGGGACAACCTTCACAAATACCTTGTTGATTAAGCTTAGATTGTAGTTATAAAACTGTAAAAATGTACTTGTACCCTTTTATGGTTTATCTAAAAACGGGGTATAACCTCTCAACAAATCCCCGTACATTTACGCACAAGAAATGGAACCCAAACCTTAATTCATTTAGGCAAATCTTCGATTGATTTGTATTGTTTTTAATCTACGACCAATGCGAGCGTTAATGACGAAAACATTAGCGGCCCGATTTTAGTAAGCATTAGTAAGTAATAATAATCACTAACCTCATCCATCTTAACAATCGCAAGTTGAGCATCATTTTTAGCCGACGCAAGTTGCTCCAGCGTAAGGTTCCACAACGCGTACAACTTCTCCCGTTCCAACATGAAAAAGTTCCGTTCTTCCCGTTCCCTGTCCAATTCCATCTGCAAATTCGAGAATAAAAATCAGAAAATTTTGATAAAAAAAATGTATATTTAAAAAACAGACGGAAATTTATCACTGAGTCTTACCTGAATTCGCTTAACATGTCCCATGAGCTGCTCTCGGCTCATTTCATTTGTAGCCAAGCCATCGATTACTTTCGCCCCTTTCTTTCCTCCTTTCTTTTTTGGCATTTTGAAAAATCTCCTGAAATTTACCAGATTTTAAGGACGAGATCAAGTGGGTGGGGTAAACTTTGACTATTGTGCAAAGGGGGTGTGGTCGAATTAAATTTTGCGGCGACCAATGACAGACGATTTTAAATCTGCTTATTCACATCGAATAAGTCCTTGCAGTTTTGACTACTGTTGGAACCAGAGGGGTTTATTTTGGCAAGTTTGATCGAATAATATTCGAACGAATATCGGATGGGACCCGTTGGGGTCCGAGCCCCTATAGCATGTGTTTGCACGTTGGTATCCATGGGGGCAAGCAGTAGTGTTAAAGCTACACTCTGGTTCTCCCTCTTGTATATGGAGAACCTGAAGATGCTTTCTCTTTGTTTCTCTTCAAGTGTTTAAAAATTAATTGATCGGATTATGATAGTCTGGTTGGCTTTTAAAATTATGAATAACATTAAATTAAACGATACATTTCATTCTTGTCGCTTGTGTTAATTTTATTTTATAAATCCATTGTTAAAACGGAGATATTCGTGATACTAGAGTTGATAGAACAGAACCAGTTACTTATGACTTATTACTTATGAGTATAATATCTGTTATAGTCGAAATGCATATTAGAATATGAAATAAGATGTGATATTGATATTGATATGTAAGTAAAGAGCGATACTTTCTCTGGTAGAACAATTGAGAAATTAACTGAATTGAGAAAAACGGAAAAAATAGCATGAATTGTAATTTGTAGTTGATTTTGATTCTCTTGAATTAAAAATGCATTTTTCTTGTCGTAAATAATAAATAGTTTTGAAAATGTTGAAATTCAACCATCGTCGACCGATGTCATTCAACCTCGTATTGACATACTTCACTAATCTACTGAAAACAAGCATTAAAATTGTGCACCGACATATTGGGATCGAGTTGCAAAGATTGCCCGATAGACATATTGGGAATATTATTACATGTAAAGAGTTGTAAACTCTATAAATGGTCGTGGCACAATTTTAGCAAAATTCCACACAATAAACTACATTGAAAAATACAGAATTACGCATATAAATGTCCTTACTTTGACATTTTCCATAAAAATTAATTAATTAAGAAACACAGTAAACATGCTTAAAAAAGCATGGCATGTCAAATCGTCAATTCCCAAGGCATTTTATCTGCAAATAATCACCTCCGCCTACACACCGGACATCTAAACGTTTCAAATTCCTAACTCAGCAAAATCCCCAGGTGGAAACCACATATATTTTGCTCTATAGATCGTGACTAGAAACTGATAATTGATCCGCATTTGAACAGACCAATGACCACTACCATCGCTAAAATAAAACACTTTCGTTTTAATAGAGCATATAGAAATACGCCTTAACTGGATTTAGCAATAATAGTGACCAGGAAGAGGTGTACTACGGAGTGAAATATGGACGCTCGAAGGGCTTAAAAGGGGTCACATGTCACGATGGATTGTTTACGAAACCGTGAACGACGTATTTGCTAAAAGTGTTCCAGTAAATTCAATATTACACTTAAACACAGTTCGATGATCGATAGCTGGAACAGGAAACATGATAAATACTTCGAAATAACTCCCCACCCAAAAAATTATTCGCCATGGGGGCTTATTTAGGGAATAAGGTTTCCGCTTAGGGATGACCACAGAGATGCATCCATTGATGAAATCTAAGCGTCGTTTTAAACACAATATGCATGTTTTGTCAGCAATTTTGGCCCTGGGGAGTTATTTAGGGAATACGCTTACAGGTAAGGTAGTAAGTAAGTCAACCCTTCAGCTCTTTGAATTGGACATGGGGACTTATTTAGGGAACACTATACAATGATTAGGTATGACTATACAGAGGGTTAAATGCGATATTAGTCACATTTCCGGGATATTTCCCACTCAATCAGAACAGATCCTTAATGGGATAAGCCTAATGGATTTTTCTACTCCGACTTCCCGATTTCGGCTCTAAAAACGCTTTGTAATTGAAGGCTGCTAATGACACACGCATTATTTTAGAGCCCGTATATTAGCGGATTTGCAAACATCATGTCACACGCACCGTGTTCAATGTTTTTTGAGAAAAATAGGTTGTCTGGTCTGATTTGTCATGTTCGATGTTCCTTTCCGTTCCTGGAAGTTTACAAATAGATAGAAGAGGTTTTAAATACACGGGATTATCGTTTTTCTGATCATTCTATTGTTTGCTAAGAGCCCAAGAGGATGTCTCCCAATTCATAGATCCGATATTTTTGTATTATTAATTGGAGTTGAAAAATATTTAGATATTTAATAATAAAACCTTGAAATCGTTGAAATTTATAAGAAAATGGGAGATCCGGAAGTACCGATAGTTAAGAGCTCAGAGGTAGCTGCAGGACTTGGCTGTTCTGTTGGTTATTTAGCCAGTGCTGCGGGGATCCTTAGGATTTGGAATATTGTGAGTTATCCAGAAGATTCATTTGCTTGTCGATATTGTCGACAAAAGTTATCGATTCTTCGACAATTTTGTCAATGTCCGTTAATTATGATTTAAATACCCCTAAATAATACCCCACGCGTTTGAAAGGGTTAACATCCCCGAAATAATATTAACCTCCCCAACTCTTTTAGAGCCCCGAGGGGAGTTAAATCAGGATTTACGGACCGTAATGTTTTGGGTGTCAGTGCATGTTTTTAACGTTTTGATTTTCGGAGCTAAATTTTGGACAAGTCATTCGATGAATTATTTCGGTAATTTCCTTAGGTTCTAGGGATAATCAGCCTCGCTCTGTGGGTACCTGGCTACGAACACGAGTTTCTGGGTGAACGATCGAGCATTTACACGGGGGACACGACGAGGGGCTATGGGAATGGGTTCAAGCGTGAGACGCTTAACCAATTCGTCCTCGCAGCGATCATCATCTGCTTAGCCTGCTCCGTCGTCCTCGTCTTGGGGCTTGTTGCAGTTCGGCAAGCGACAGTCGATTGGAACCGTTTTGTAAGTCGATAGTCGATGTCGACATTTTGTCGAAAATTGTGCAAAGCATATTCTTTTGGCAAAATGTGTCCTAGATTTGGGCCATTCCTCTGTCCATGAGTAACTGATCGAATATTTTCCAGAACAAACTATCCCACGTCGCCCTGGGCCTGTTCCTGTTCATCGGGGGCATCTGCTCCGTGTTCGGAGTGTGGTACTTCCAGGAGAACTGCTGTCACGTGGACATGGACTGGAGTGGGGTGATCGGGGTCCGATTTCGGATCGGGAATCGGGGGGAGGGGTACGTGAAGCATTGCTACTGCTACCTCACCCGCTACCTGGGGCAGTCCGAGACGGAGGAAGTGATTGACACCGTCCTGTATGACCCCAACAAGAACACCGTTGACACCACACAGTTCAACGAGAACTGGAAGTGGACCGCTCATCATATCTACGTTCATGTTGCGGCTATGGTAAGATCTCTACCGAAATTGAGCGACTATTTTTTGTCGACATGTCGACACATATTTTCGACAATTTTAAATTATTTATCATTAACTAAAAATCTTAACCCTTCTTTAATTAGTTCATCATCTTCGTCAACTCATTTATTTACCTTCTTGGGTTCTTCATCTCCAAGCACAAGAAAGCGCCTTAGGAATTCTATGGTTTGGGATCATCAAATCTTTCAGTCTGAGTATAAATATATACTCCGTGAATTTATGTTCTAAGCGTGCTACTATTAATTCTACTAATTGAAAAATAAAAAAATAAAAACGGAGTTGGTCCTTTAGCACGTCATGAACATTACTGATTTCGGCATACCGAGTTTAAAAACCTACAGTGTGCAGTGTTATATAGCCCGAGTCAGGATGCTTCAATTTGTCTGCATTTTAAACCTATTCCCTTGGCAACACTACTTTGCATGACCCCCACGGGTCAACCGATCGACCGATTTTTCCCACCTTCGAACTTAGCCTTCGCATTTGCAAAATACACAAGTGTCCCAAATTTCAAGTCCATCGGTCCAGCCGTTTAGCCGCTAGCGTGTCACGGACAGACGGACGGACAGCATGATTCCATAAGCCCTGACTCGGGCTAAAAACTGAATAGGAAATATGTACGATATGCAATTAACTCGAATGCTAACATGAACTGGATGCTAAATGCTATGCCTTAATTGCAAAAGATAAGTAAATCAAGAAGGGATTGACAGGTTCATATAATATGGGTTTTAATAATTCCTTAAAATTGGGTAAATTGATTCATATTTGGATAATAGACGATAATAATAATAACAACAACAGTAGAACCATATTAACAATAATAATAATATTTTTTTAGCATAACAAGATCATGATTACTTGTGTTGTGTGTAGAGTAATATTCATAGTATAGTATGTACCTATTCATATCCTATCCTAGTTGTAGAGATAGAGGTATAATCATTCAGTTTAAGGTATAAGGTATAATAATTATGATTAAAATTACAAGTATGATATTATAAAATGCATAACTATGGTTTAATAATAAGTAAGTTTCAATCCTTAAATGGTTTACGATTTATATTTTTCATCACTCATCAACACACAAGAACTCATCCGATTTAATTAATTAATCCAACGTCCATTCAGATTGCAAACGATTAACTAACTTCATTTTAACCTCGATTATTATTATATAATAGGAAACACCAATTCACACATAAAGCTCCATCGGATGACTGTTGATTATATTTGATATGAATATTATGAACTATCGTTAAGTAACATTAGAATTAAGTCATAACTCCTCCTATTCCTAAAGTAACTTTAACTCTCAAATTAGTAAGAAACGGTAACCGAAAGGACGATCCTATACAACAACCTTAAGTAACTTTGGGAAATCCGGCTGAGTTCTCTGTAATAATATAAGTACTTGAACGTAATTAAGGAAATTAATTGTAATTAACTAAAGTTAAAACACAGGATCATCGATTAGCTAGCACACACTGTAATAAGTTCCCTCCTCGAATTAATCACTATTTAACCACTTAATTACTGATTGGAGACGGACCTGCAAGGACTCTTCATGAAACTACATGAAATTTCATGAAATTTCATGAAATTTCATGAAGGTTCCCAAGGGCCAGTTCCGGAGTTCCTTATCTAGTCACCGGGCAATTCCTGTCATGTTGAGGTCAGAGGTGGTGTCTTTGAAAGGTCAACGAACTCACGATTAATCTAGCACTAACTAACTGTCTGGAATCTAATTGTAATTAAACCCTAATTGTAATTAGTTAACTCTAAGAACAGATATTATTTTAAGGGAAGTTGGAAAGGCTGCTGAGAGAAGGTGGCTAAAAAATGCCCGTTTATGATTGCATATATAATGAGTGGATTTTTAGCATTTATCAATAATAACTATAGTCATCCCTATATGCTACTTGACCTAAGCCCTATATAAGCACTCATGACCTATGACCTTTGACCTTCGATCTACAAGGCCTAAAGCTTGAAATCATACCAATTAATTAGCCACAATCACTTGAGAAAGGTTTAAACTGTCTTGTTTTTAACGCTCCTAACTTCTCTTTGAGTTTGTAAGTTAGAGGTTTTGCCTACGCTGCAAGCGCAAGGTTCAAAGTTCATTTAAACGCTAATTTTTTTAACAGCTATTTCTAACGCTTCTTACTGACCGGAGGAGTAATGAAATGTGTCCTAAGAACCTACAAGATAATAAATATAAGAACATTCGGCTTCTCTTAGGAAATTTGAAATATCGTTTAATTTGACCAGAAAGGGTTTCAGTGTCTTTGTTTCCTGACCAACTACAATACGAATACAAGCTATTTCGACATAATATTCCGTCCTCCATTGACCTGAGATCCGATTTCGTCTAAAAAATCGACAACAGATTTTTCGACAAAATCCAATCTCAGACCATCGGATCCTAACTTCTAAAAGAGGCTGATGGATGAACGTGTAACAATGGAAAATGGCTGAATATATTGTTGTAGGTAATTGTTTTGTTGTTGTTGCTTAACGTGTGTATATAGTGTAAAGGTTCCTTGTCTTAATTAGTTACTTGATTAACTTTAACCGACTTCATTTAGCTAAATATTTAGTCATAAAGTTTTCATAAGTTCAGAGAGTTTTTCACGAATCACCAGACCACAAATATATATAGAAGACTCACACGGAAAACACATCGAGTTCTTGTTTAGCTCTAGCAATCATGAGAGATGACATACAAGACACATAAGAAAGAGACAGTAATCGTAATTAATAGATGGTAATTAATTAATCCGAGATATATGTATAGTTTTGAGAGAGGATGATTTCTTTTTACGAACACACACGACGATTGTAAAATTCACTTGGTTCTTACTTGTAATAATAATCAACAGTTTTAGATTAATTACATAAAAGAAGGTAGATTGATGATTGATACTTTTTTAATTAACTAGACTTTAATTATATAGAGACGATTATAGTAGCTTAATTAGTAAGTTTAAAGTCTAATTGATTACTTAAAGCTAGTAACTGACTTGAATATAAATTATAGTTGAATCCATTTTTAATTCATAATCTATGTTATATTAATTAATTAATCTTAATTAATCTTCTGTATTCTGGAGAGCAGAATTGTTTAGAATATTTCTCACATAAGACAAGACAAGGTTCCAGCTTGAAATGTCATTTTTCACTTTTAGGTTTTGAAGATTTTTGAAGGTTTTTACGGATGATTTCTTAGAAATAAAAAATCATCGGGGGACATCACACCAAGTTAACGTTTTTTACGTGTTTTTTCATGGGTTACGTTACATATATATCAATATGGATTGACCTTTGAACCTTTGAACTCCGTCGTTCATGCAGAAACATAACGTTTTGAAATTTTGAAAATTTTGACCATAAATAAATTTTTTAACTCCTAATTTACAAGGAATCAATAAAAAATAAGAAAATTAGGAACAGAATCCTTACTCCGTAGTTAATTAATTAATTTCATATTTATAAATCTATATAATTATAACAAGGATAATGATTGAGTTCTATTGTTGTTCAGTTCAAGAGTTCTTCTTGTATTGTTGTTGATTACATATTCATATAATATTCATACAGGCGACTTATATAAGCAGTGACTACTATATTATTTTATATATATAGATGATGATGAAGCTATATATAAGGATGACCCTTGACCTCGAATTGTAGAAGAGGAGAGAAGGGTCAAGGGTCAGACGGGAGATATATAATTGTTGTTGGAGACATTATCGGTGATTGTTGGCATTTGCTGGTTTGGAGTTGGGGGCGGTTTTTGCCCCGGCTGCGGGGCCGGCTGCCGCGGCCGCGGGGCTCGCCCCGCCCTTCGCCGCTCCGGACGACCCCGCCCCGCCCGTCGGACTCGTGGCATTTGGAGTCGAGGCGGGGGAACCCCCTTCAGACCGCGGGGGCATTCGCTCGTTAATTGCATCCAATCCCCGGGCTTCCTCGAAGGAGATGATCTTGTGATTCGCTGAGAATCCCGTTAGAGCTGGAATTTTTTCAGAAGAAAATTAGTTGAATTTTTATAAGGAAAATTGGTGATTTTTTTTTGGAAATTTTGCTACCATTTCGGAGCGTTGATCGTCCACCGGACAGAGCTCCAAGGGGCAGATTTCCTGTGGGTGTTAAACCCTTCAGCTGCAACACACTCTCGCTTTCTTCCCTGTTTTTTCATGTCAGAATCAGATTAGTTTTGGTTTTACGGTGGATTTTTAAACTGAAAAAATCTATGGGGTTAAAGGGGTTTAAAAATTGTAATTTTTTTAACCACATTGGCTAAAATTAATTTTCAATCCCAATTTGAAATTGACTGCCAGTGTTCGTTTCTATCGGTTGTTTTTTTTTTTTTTTTTTTTAACAGATTTGTTACAATTTTGAAAATTTGTTCAGCTATTTACGTCGATTTTAGCAAAATATCCTCGCCTGATCCAATATTATCATTTAAAATAAGCTACGAACGGTGTGATTTTAATAATGAAGGGAGAGATAAGGCCGTATGAATTTGACTTGAAACCCATTATATTTTTGTCTTACATGGGTTGACCTAAATTAAATTTTCAATTCAGCAGGTCTGTATTAATCTCGTTCCTTTGTCTTACGAATAATCACAATGTACCCTTGTAAAACTTAAAAATTAATACGGTTTTACTACACGAATATTAACCTGTCCCTACACTAAAGCACTGGCACTATAACTATTAAAACGGAAATACCGGAGAGTAAGCATGGGCATTGATAAGATATTTTGTAGTAGGCTCTCGTTATCAACCCGGATGTAGTTCCTTCAACATCAATGGGTTTTGGAAAAAACCAGGGATGATCAAAGAAATTTCATGTCAAAAACACAATTTTTTGAAATTTTCCGAAATTTCAAGACTCAAAATCCCTAAAAACCCAAAAAATTTCAAGTATTTCATAGCGTCTAAAAATTGGCATGATAAACTCTGTCAAAAACCAGAAACATAGCCATCTCTAGTAAAATCAAGCCGGGATAAGAAGGCGCTACATTCGTGCCATCATAACGAGAGCCCCCTGTACAGTCTGGTTTCGATAAGCTCTTATCGAAACTGGTCGACAAGGCCTTATCGAAACTGATCGACGCAATCACGTACCTAAGTACGGAGAAGACTCTGGCCATTTTGCCAATAGCTCGAATCTTATTCCTGATGACCTCCTTCCTTGCAGCAGCTGAGGCCGCTAGAAAAATTTGCAAAAGATCCGTCAAAATTTCGATACTCTTCTAGTCTACACATCGACTGCTCCACAAAAACATTACAGAACAAGAGTACACATTTAAGACATCATATCAACGACATTGTCAACTACGGTTCAACACATTGCAAGTACAAATTACCACACTCACACCAAACCACACCCACCACAAATACATTTATCCATCGTATCTAGAGAATCATTGTTATCAATTCAAGAATTATTAGTTAGTAGCATTTTTTTTTAATTATCCTAATTCATATATTGATTAGCTTTAGAAGAAGTCATTAATTAGGGAAATTAAGTGGGTTAGTCACTACGGTCATTTATACCAATCACCCAATGCACCAACGCAATCGAGGCTGCAAACTGCATCTCTAGAACTATAGAGAACTGGAGGTAGCGCTATTTTATATTATCAGTTATTTTTTTGGGCTGAACATAAGCTGTTTTTTTGTAAAAAAAACGTTCAAAATAATGAGTTATTGAGTCTCCTCTTTTGTTGAGGGATTAATAGTTGACTTTAGGAAATAATTTTGTCCCTCGACTACATCAAAACCCCAATAACCCTCATATATTATCATAATATTTCGGAAATTTTGTCCATTTTTACAAGACTAGAAAGCAAATAGAGAGATAACTGTTTAAACTTGATCGTTTAAATTATTTTAGTTAGCATAATTTGAGTCAATTTTGACATTTCTTAAGTAAACATAACTTATGGACAGCCCATAAAATTTAATAATTCGTAATTATTAAAAAATAACTGTTCACATAAAAACCCAAAGTTTTCACCAGCAATTTAAACTTCAAATAAACCATTAAATCATTAAACCATTAGAATTATTAGCCAAAACGAGTAATAAATTCCTTAGCCCCGTTCCTTGCGTAGTTGTGTTAATTTTGTTAATGAACCAAAACCTTATCATAAATATGCAATCATATCGATGTATTATGTTCCAAAAAAATGTTAAACAATAAAAATAAAAAATAAAATCCAAACCCAAAACCTCCTAAATCTATATGCACTGTCCCAGAAAACCTTTAGTAACTCCTTCTCAAAGGTCTACACTTAAATATATATTTTTAATATATATTTCCGATCCAGAAATCAATCCGCCGAAGAAAGAGTGCAACTCAAAGTTTAGCAACGAAATCTCACAAGAAGCGTTTGTTTTTTGTTTAGTAAAAATAAAAGAATAAGTAGAGAAGGGCAAGGAAATATTTAGAGTGTTTTTGAAAAAGATTAAAAGTTAATCACAATTTTCACAATTAAGTTAATAATGCACCAAGATATTAAAAACATCTTTAATTAAAACATTAAAATCCAAAATTTTAGACATTTTAGGGAGGAGGAGGGTGGAGCTTGAAGCTTATTTTGGGGATCACAATAAGGGAACTGGGTTTCTTGACCTAGGTCAATTTTAGTAAGGTCAAGGGTCAAAGGTCAAGGTCACAAAACAAAGGTTGTACATTTACTACAGAACTTGCAAGCCATAACCTAACGGCTAGACGCTAATCACCACTAACTGTTTTTAAGATGTGGGATTCCTCTGATTTAAGGTTACATCCTAGTACTAAATATTATATGCATAGACTACGATAAATACTGAAATAAGACCCCCAGAATAACTCCCCAACCCCTCATATCTTGGTGTATACCTTCCCATGGGGACTTATTTCGGTATTTAAAGTATTCATTTCGGTGGTAAGGGGCACAGAAGGTTAAGGGTCATAGGTGAAAGTTGTCAAGAATCCTGGATCCTCAACAACAAGGAACCCTACTACTTTAGGCAGTCATTCAAGATTACACATCCTCAATCACAAACACTAATTTAATGAGACTTATTACTCCTGACCACAACACAATCTACGAAATGCTAGGAACTACAGAGATATAAACGGAGAATGAACAGTAAACCGTTCGTTTCTCCGTATAACCCGAGAGACACAAGCAGATGTTAATTGATTACAGAGAGGGGACTCTTCCTAAGTTCTAAAACTACAATTGACAATCACAGACAGACAGGCCCATAGTATTCCGACTAGGGTACGACTACAGAGAGGTTAACACTAACACACATTTCTAATTACGATTCCAATTACTAATTAATAAAAGCGTAATGAAGTAAGTTAGGGAGGAGGAACTGGTTAAATTATTAAAGTCCGTTCTAGAGAAGCGATAAATGTAATGCGCTTAAAGTAATGTGTGGAAGGCGTGCTTGAAGGGTCATGATGAGTTTCTGACAGCAGTTTATGGCAGCGTCGGTAGTTGTGGTTTTTATAATCAGGGTCAAATGTCAGGGGGGGTTTGACCTCGTTTGCAGATAGGAAATAGGAGGTTATTCGGGTTGAATTGGTTTTAACGGTGATTTTATGGGGGTTTTAATTAGTTTTAAGGGGATTTGTATGAGTTTTTGGGGGGTCTTTATGAACTGACGATTTTAATAAACTCAAGGGGTCTGAGTGTGGGTTCTTAATTAATTCAAGGGGGTCTTTGCGAACTCGAGGGTTTTAATTTTTAATGAACTTTCAGGGGGTCTTAAATGAAATTTCCGGGGATTTTAATGAACTATTCAAGTGTTTTAATCACTTTTAAGGGCTTTTAAATGAATTTTGAGCAGTAACAAAACTAAAGATAACCATTTGAAAGGGAGTATCGGACATAATCCCATTTTTAACCAGTTAAAACCAATACACAAATATTTAAATACCACACAGGTATCATATAACTTTTATAACATTGCAGGATAAGGAACAAGGAGGAAGCAGATTGGTAGGACTTTAACACGAGTAGGATATGAACACAGTTTGTGGGGCTATAGTTATAGATAGAACACAAGGGCTAAAGGTCGACAGGGTTTTGGAAATTTCAAATGGGGTTACAGTATGGTTATAAAACCGGACTACATCCTAAATCCGACGACTGAACAATCAACAACTCATTGACTTCCGTCCACGTGCAAAAACCATCAAAAATGCATTCAAATTAAAACTTGATTTTTTTTCACAGGAAAATTATTTGGAAATGCAAACTCCAAAATGCAAAATAAAAATCACACGATGCAATTTTTTCCATGCTCCGAACTCGGAAATCGAAAATCAAAGAAGCTAAAGATCTATTGTTTTTTCATAAGGTAATTGTATGCAAAAAGCCACGGGCCTTCTTGGCAACTGAACTTACCCAGCTCTTTGGCTTCGCTCAGTCGTCTGATATACTGCCCTAATCACAATTAAGGTTCTCATTTAATCACAAAGATAGAGATTGTTGTAAAGACACATTTAATGGATGGATGACTACGTTCTACAATCAAACATCTACTACAACAACAACAACAACAACAATTAAATACAATGGTAGAGATCTACACACTATTCAAGTGTCAGAGGTCAAAAACGGTATTTAAGAGGTTAAGAAGCAGTTCGTGTAGGAATTTAACGTTAGAACAAGAACCAATAGCATTTTTTCTCCCCAATTGTCAGAGAAGGTCGGATTGACAAGGGGTTGACAATTTGACAGTGACAAGTTGACAGTCCGTGTCGCGTGTCACATACGTCAGGTTCTAATTAAGTTACACACTACGATTCGAGATGATCATCATCATCAGCAGCATCTAGGGCTAGACCTTGTTTTTTTAGAGTGTGAGAGGGGAGTAATTTAATAATAAGAGTGTGTAAAAGTACATAAGCCATAATCAAAATGTGTACTAATTAATTGCTAATTAGAATTGTCCCGATATGACGGGACGGCAAGGTTTCCGTAATTATGTTCATATTTTAAGTAAGAGTGCCGGATAGTTTTAAAAAAAGCAAAGCAGTTTCTGAACAGTAACAATAATAGATGGATGTGAAGCGGAAATTGAAATAAAAATTTGCGAGATTTTTTTTTTTTTTTTAAACAAAGGTTGTTTTGCCGACACTTTGATTGACCAGAGTTTTAATTTACTAATATAAGATAGATACCTTGTTCTTTTATTTGTACGACATCATCCATCAAAAATACCTATCTAATTATTTAAGAAATCCTCGATAATTTCTAAAAAAAAACACCAAATTATGTGCTGAAATTTTTGGAAAAAAATCCAGTTTTAGATTCCAAGTAGCAAAACGAATGCATCTAGGTGAGGAATGATGCGTTGATGTTTGAAATGATCTGTGCCGTATCTTTTAACCTGTTACAAAACCTTAGGATCTGAGGACAGAGGTACATAAATAAATATACTGGATCAACATCAGCGACGACGGATCCAATCCAACCCAACTACAACATCTCTAAACCTGGGCTTAGTCACCCTCAGGACATTTGTGTAATTTCCCGAAAAACGAAGGCCCAAATACCCGCGTCTCTACATTTCTAATAACATATCTGCATCTCTCTCCGAAAATACTTTAAAATATCAGCTCCAGAGAGACTGACGAGATCCTGGTCTGACTAACTCTATCTCTGTGAATCTAGGTTCGCTACCTAACGAAATAAAACCCCGGAATAAATTACCCAGTTCTGTAAGCTAGTTTGAACTGTCCACCGAGTCCTATGGGGACTTAATTCGGTTAGTACGATACTTTTAAATTAAGAGATCTGAAATAATCACTCTATTGGGGACTTATTTCGGTGAATAGGTTGCTTCCGGATCCTGGATCCCGACCGGAGAAAGCAGAGGATCCTAATAGCCCCCCTAACTACTAGCTCTCTGTAGCCTGCATAAACCAAAACATCTAAAATAACTCCTCAACTGGGGACTTATTTCGGTAGTTATATTGCTTCCGGATCCCGCCTGGATAAAGCAAAGACTCCTAATAACTCCCTAACCACTAGCTCTCTGCAGCCTGCATAAATCAAAACATCTAAAATAACTCCTCAACTGGGGACTTATTTCGGTAGTTATATTGCTTCCGGATCCCGCCCCGAGAAAGCAGAAGCTCTCAATAACTCCCCCAACTACCAGCTCTCTACAGCCTGCACAAATCAAAACATCTAAAATAAGTCCTCAATTGGGGACTTATTTCGGTAAGTATGTCACCTCTGGATCCTGGATCCAGGCTCATCTCTCCCCGAGAGAAAGCAGAGGCTCCCAATCCCTCGTTATGAACTTGGACTTTTGGGCAGAGTCGGTCTGGGCTCATCTTCTTCCAAGTGAGAGAGAGCTCTATCAAAAGAACCCAACCGGGCCGAGAAGGATGAGCTACCTCTATCTCTCTTGTATAATACCTTGTATATTTGTATTTACCTTTAGGATATGGGGTATATCTCTAGTGGGTTATGGGGTATATGTCTAGGATGATAGGTACATAAACCCCGTGTTCAGGGGCTGACGTCAATGGGAAAGTCAAAGGCTCAAAGAAGAAGTGAAAGCCGTTTCCACTTTCTCTCTCTTTAAAGTTTAGGAATTGGGAGGACAAAAAGGGGATTTGGGCCTACAATTCTACACACCAACTTACAACTTAAAACATCTCGAGGAACAGAATAGTTTTACAGGAATTCTGTTCTAAGTTGCAGGTTATAACGAAATAATTAAATATACGACGATTTTTAGACCCCTTTTCGAAGCATGGGACATTTAGAATAATTAAAAACCTGAATTTTTCTACAGAAAAAATGTCCATTCCGAGTTCAATTAGGAATAAAAAATGTGCAAAATATCTTGAGGTGTCCTGGAACCCCTTCTCGTTACGTCCTAGACTGGCCTTTTGTTTTAAAATTTTCTGACTTTAGGATTTTAATTTTCTACCGATTTTTTTCACTAAAATGTTCGAAAATATCTGAAACTTGTACATTACGATCCTTTTCATTGAACCAATATATCACTTCGGAACAATCTGTAGAAGCACATATATTTTGCTGAGCCCTGAACATCCTCAAACGCCCTATAACTCTTCAAATGTCGTAGAATTCGAAACAGGATTGTAATTGAAAGCTCTAAAAATACTAAAAAAAAATCCAAATATCCTAAACCAACTTGAATGTAACACACCACACACCTACCACCTCTGCTATTCCTGATCAAAAACCCAAGAACTAACCAACTCCAAGCCTCCAAGTATCCAAATCTTCAAATAATAATACATCCTCAAATATGTATCCAATCTCCAGGACCAAATAGAAATGTATTTTAGAAATCCTATTTCTCCAAATACACAGAACCTTTCAGAATCCAACACTCAAGAACCACCACCACCACTACTACCGTCATCCGTCATCATCATCATCATCCCCAGCTTTCTCCATTCAGGATTTCAAGGCCTGGGCCTCTCATGTTTGAAAAGTTATGAGTTTTGAGTTATGAGTTATGAATAATACGAGTTTTTTGGTAGAAATAGAACCAAATCTCGTCTCTGGAGGAGACCTAAGGCGTTCTTTCGTCGGATCTTTATAGGTTATTCCTATAACAATATTTTCGATTTCGAAATCCTATTTTTTATAAGGAAATTGTATTCCCTTTATGCTATAGGAATGTATCTATTTAGGATGGGAAGCAAATGAACCACATGTTACCTCTACGGTCTAAACGGGTTGGTGAAAAAATGGTCAGGAAAAAATGGTCAGGAAAAAATGGTCACGAAAATAATGGTCGTGGAAAAAATGGTCATGGGGATATAATGGTCAGAGAAAAAATGGTCTGGAAGTAATGGTACTATGAAATGATCGCGGAAATAATGGTCTGATGTTTAATTAAAGTTAGAATGTCTTCATTAGTTTAAATAATAAAGTGTATTACTACAGAGTAGGGCAAACTCAATGGATAATTTTGCCTTTTTAATCCGAACATTGACCGAAACAAAAACCCTAACATTGGAATATGGAATAATTAGATACTAATCCTAAAGTTAATTATATTCATATATGTAGGGTGTACTTTTGTAATCTCTATCTTATCTTCTTTATCTCTACATGTTTGCTGTTCCGTTCGAAATCACAGTTCAATCTTCTAAAAATTGTCTCAGCTTGCTTGGTCTACTTATTCTGTCAATTTGTCAATTCCTAACTTGTTAATTATCTGATTTAATTTTACGAATTTTAAGCTAATTGCGAATTGCTATTTAATAACTCGAGAGAAATTATTTCATTTTTAGTTAACTTGTAAAATGTTCATCCTTGACGAATTATTGACGTAACAATAATGAAAATTGTGTTAAATAAATCATATTTTATAACATTGTAATTTAAGCTATTAGTCAGACCATTTATTTCTAGACCATTTTCATAATACCATTATTTCCTGACCATTATTTCCGTGACCATTTTTTCCCTGACCATTTCTTCCGTCGACCATTTTTTCCTTACCATTTTTTCTCTGACCATTTTTTCCTGACCATTTTTTCCGGCACCCGGTCTAAACTGGGGTTTGCCTGGAAGGTGTCTAAAGCACTGACTGACTTGCTATTATTATTCCCGAGCCTGTGAAAAATGGTGAGAGATGACAAGTTGTTTTGAGGTTGGGATGATAAGTCATGTTATATGTCTCCAGAGGATATTTGTAAATACATATTGGAATTCAATGCCTGAACTTTGAACTTTGAAATAGTTTATCTATAGAGCGTTTAGCTAGCGTTTGGAATGGAGTTTGGAATGAACTTGTCAACTGGGAAGGTTCCCTTGTGAGTTTGGGTTTTATTTATGGCTTTTTTGATGTTTCTGTGACTGTTCTATCAGTTAGAAGATTCCCTTGGTGTGCTTGTTTGCAATTTTAATAGGAATTGTATGGAAATTATTATGCTACTCTACTATCATCTGAATATGTTCCATTGTACGCTCCTACGTTTTTTTGTAGATTTTATGGATTTCTAAATAATTGTCTGAAAAGTCTGAACTTTGAACTTTGAAATAGTTTATTTATAGATAGACCTGTTTTGCTAACCTTTGGAATGGAATATGAAATGAACTTATCAACTGGGAAGGTTCCCTTGTGAGTTTGGGTTTTATTTATGACATTTTTTGATGTTTCTGTGACTGGTCTATCATTTTGAAGATTCCCTTGCTGCATTTCTTTGCAAATTTAATAGGAATTGAATGAAAATTATTATGCAACTCTACTATCACCTGAATCTCTTCCCTTGTTCGTTCCTACGTTTTTTTGGTAGATTTTATGGATTTCTAAATAATTGTCTGGAAAGTTAATCTGCTCTGAATTTATGGTTCTCTTTTACTCTGTTAATTGAAGGGCTTTAAAACGGCCTTTTGGAAGTCCATTAAATGGGATATTCATGTGATGACAATTTTTCAAATACAAATTACTAACTGATAAAATTAAGATTAACAATCTGATTTTCGATTTAAAAATAAAAAATCCCAACAAAATCAATTTGATGCACAACTATAGCGAAATACAAAACTCTGCCTTATATGTCGATTGGGCTTGGAATCCCATTCATAAAAACGTGAGTCAACCTCGTCGGCATCGGCACATGAACCGAGGCGTGTGATCCTGAGGGGTCCCATCGACCCGAATAATAAATCTATAATTGGACCAATTGCGAATTGAACTGTGTGTCGAACAATAAAAAATATTGACAAAATGCCTCCAGATTGTGCATATACCACATACGTGATCCTATCTTGAAGAACAAATCGATTATAATGTAACTGTGCCTTTAAATGCTTGTTTGCATATTGTTCCTCAACCGACAGTTGCAAATACGGCAATAAACCAAAATCCAAACTACAACAGTACAGAGATTGGCTATAGAATAAATACTCAAATATTTGCCAAGAAAATACTGAAATTGATAGAAGATTAGGAAAAAAGCCAAGCTTATTTAAGAAGAGAGTAAAGAAGCTGTAAAAACTGATTTCTGCTCATTCTGATTTCGAAATTTTTCGATGAAAATACCCAATCTCGTCGACATTGGTATGTAACCCTTCGATGAGATGGGTCAAACTGACCCCTGATTTTTTGGTCAATCTTAAAAACTTGCCAAAGTGTCGTCGGATGGAATCTCGAGATTCCGATTGATTATACGATTTTTACGGTTAAAACACTATAAACTACGACAAAACAAGACTTTGACAATTGACGATTTCAACGACATTTAAAGTCGTCGACAAGTATAACGACACTCTACTACAATAATAACTCTGTAGCTTCATACTTACGTATGAACCACAACAATTAACTGAGAACTTTAGTTTTTTAAGAACAACTGTACTAAAGCCAACAACTCTTTCGACTAATTGACAAACGACAATCAAAGGCGGATGCAATAGGCGGAGTAATTGAAAACGATCCGTACCGTCGTCCGCTTCCTCTCCTTCAGTCATCAGTTCGTCGTCGGAACAGATATTCAATACGTTCATAAGCATCTCGGTTACTGAAAAGAGTTTGGGAAAGAAAAAATTAGGAAATTGTTCCGAAATTACTGTAATTTTTTTTTCGTAAAATTTTATTAGGAGTTTTATTTTAGAGTTTTGAAGTGTCGACGAGTTTTCGACCGACAGCCTCAATGTCGACAAGGACATCGACATCTTGACTCGACGAATTTTTTAAGCGGAGCTGTGGAAATTGAACCTTTTTCCCCAACGAAGGGCAAAGACCATGTGAAGACATCCATGAAGTTGGGCAACCAGTATGGATGTGGTGAACAATTAAATTGTCGGATATTCATGACGTTATTCTCATATTTCAATACGGCAGCCTGGAAGATATTAAAATTACATTAATTTTGTGATCAATATATTTTTTGTAATGTTTGACACTAAATCCCTTCATATAACTGTTTTAATGTCCAAAATATAGGGAGTTTGTGTCAAACTGTATTTAGTTTAAAATTCGAAACGGTTTCGATAGAACTAGACCCTCCCCAACCTTGTTATTATAAACATCAAGATAGTTAGGTGCTGAGAAGATGGTGATTAAAGATGGGAACCCCGTCGTTTGACTTTTCCGATACATTCGATATCTGCAAATCCCAATAGAATTTATAAATTATAGAGCTTGGTATTTAGTTGTGGGACATTTTTTCTTCCTCTCCCTATATTGCACTGTTTTTTTTTTCAGAAAACGGGGTCCTAGATCTCAACCATTTATGGTCAAATTCGCAACATTATAAACGAGGAAAATTGAAAAATTAGCTTTGACCATGTCAAAATTGACGAATGAAACAGAAAGTATTGACCTGATTTTTTAAAACGTTCAGATTTTCGAATACCAAAAACTTGATTTTCAACAAAATGGAGCGATTTGGATTTTTCAAATTTTTTGAGCTCCCTAAATTAATTGAAATCTTAGATTTTTCTTAATTGAGAGCTGGATATAGGGTAGGGATTAGCAGAAAAAGTCCCAGGATGAAATGCGAGGCTCAGTAATCGGTTCGTACCCTGCATCCTGCGCTTCATGAGCTCTTATTATGGAGAGGAGGTTATTGTTTTGAAGGAAATCACAGCAAGCTGCATAGCTATAGAAGTATGAGCACCCACGAACAGTGTTATGAGTAAAATGCTCGGATGTATTTTTCTCATTTCCAAAATCTTCGAGAGGATCGGACCAGAGGAGGTCACACATAGGCCCAAATGCGGGTGGCTCCTTGAACCGGTCCAGCCGCCTGATGTCGTCCAGCGTGTGGATCTCGGGGGACAGCCCCCCGTGCACGCACAGGAACTGCTGATTCATGAGGGCCGCCAGGGGTAGACAATCAAATGCTTCCATACACGTATCATACACCTTCTCCGAATATTTTATTTTACCTAGGACCAACCCACAACAAAAACAATAAGATTAGACGAGTTAAACGGTTTTTTCGGTGTGATTAAACTTGAAAGGACTTCATTGATGCGCTTCTTCTGAGTTTTAAATCACGAAGGATTAAAATGGTCAAGATTTGAGGTATAAAAATCATGAGATTGGTTAAGGAATGTAAGTACCACTTTTGTGGGTTGAGTAAATATACTGGAAATACTCCGAAATAAGCCCCCAGAGGCAGATCCATTTTTGTGGGCTGGGGGCTTATTCCGGGGGAATTGCAGGGAAGTTTAGGATTTACGGAGATAACTCGAACAGAGTGGACATATAAGTACCGTAAATACTAAAGTAACTCCCCACCGGAATAACTCCCCCCGGAATAACCCCCCACCGGAATAACTCCCCGTTTCTATCAGTGGGGTGGGGGCTTATTCCGGGGGAATTGCAGGGAAGTTTAGTATTTACGGAGATAACTCGAACAGAGTGGACATATAAGTACCGTAAATACTAAAGTAACTCCCTACCGGAATAACTCCCCACTGGAATAACTCCCCACCGGAATAACTCCCCGCCGGAATAACTCCCCGTTTCTATCATTATTCTTTGGATTTTTAACCATTGTATCGATCAATCATACTATCGTATTAAATTATCCTGGAAACTGCAACAAGTTCGTCCTAGAACAACCTATTTAAAATGGGAATAAATTGGCGTGCTTACATTCTTGTTTGAAGGTGAAGTATTCAGTCAAATGCCTACACTCATGATTCCCTCGGAGTAAGTATAAGGTAGTCGGGTACGTTAGCTTTAGTGACCATAAATACAAAACACACTCTATACTAAAGTAGCCTCTATCGACATAGTCGCCTAGGAAGAGGTACTTGGTGGAGGCAGGGTCCCCGCCCACGTCGAACAGTTTCATAAGGTCGTAGAACTGGCCGTGGATGTCCCCGCACACGGTGACGGGGGCCTCGATGTCGATCATCGTCCGTTCCGACCGCAGCAGCGTCGACCCGTCCTGGATCAGCTTGATTGCCGCTGTTTCTTCCAGCCGACCTTCCTGCACAAAGTGCTGCTTCAGACGCTCGTGGTTCGGCTTCCCTGTCCGGGAGTCAAACACCTCCGCCAGCGTCAACTTGTGGGAGGGTGGCAGTGGCACGCCTGCAAAAAAAAATGACGAAATGGTCAGGAATTGGGTCAATTTTGGGGGATTGCAACTGATTCAATTATGCTAGTGCATGACACGTCCTTGTTACACCTTAGAACGTTTTTGAACCGTGGAAAAATGCAATCCTGTGGAGCTTAAACAAAGATTGGAGAAAATTTCAAAAAAAAAATTCTATACATTTTTTGAAAAAGCGTTCTTGGAGATATTGGACTGCTTACAATGGACACTATTTGGGTGTCAAACGAGTTAAGGGCTGTAATCTTGCATATAGACTAATTTGACCATGCTGATTACATAAATAATTTTAGTTCTGCCAATTGAGGTCTAGTGGGTCAAAACTAGATGGGAAGGTCAAAAGCTGGGACTGATTGTGAGTTTGGACTTTTCGAAGGTCCAAACATTGTATAAACTTACAATTTGCAGCAAAATCAAACATCTAAATTCATTGAATTTAGTAACATCCAAAAGTCATAAACCCTAAACTTTTTAAAAAAACCTAATAAGATACCTAATCAATGCTAAAAAGATCATTACTTAATCAATTCTAAAATAGGTAAAATCTCGGGTTTCAGCAAAACTATTTTAGAATTAGCTGAATTCCGCTAAATTACATGTTTTTCAACAACGAATCGGAACTCATGGCATTACATTCCCCTCATATTCCCAGAAGAAATCCAAAAAATAATATTTATCACAACTTCATCCGTTCTGCTTCAGTTTCGATGTTTCCATCTTCAACCAAAAAAAGTCTTACGAAAGCACTTCAAACCCATTTCAGCTAACGTTTACCTTTTCTCAAGAATAAGACGGGCTCAACAGGTAAAATCCATATTTCACCTTCAACATGTCCAAATCCACAAGTCCACAAAGCAAAGCCTACAACTTACAACTTCTCTAAAAAAATCTCTAAACCTCTGCGTATTTCAAGCATTCCAAGACTCCAACATTCGGAGAAATATTTTGCATAATAAATCACAAAAATCCCCTACTTTTCTCCAATTTCACCGTTTTTCTTCATAGTCTCATATAAATATGTATATGAGAAGTATCTTCTTGATGGCAATCAAAAAAAATCGGATGAGCTAGTCGGGGGAAATAGTCATTTAGGACTAGGACCGCATGTCCTATAGACGTTTCCATTCCACTTGGAAAAAAACTGGGAGTTTTTGCGAGGAACTGGAAACCTCAACGAAAGGACCATTACCACAAGGATTTAATACTTTGACCAAATCATTAGGTGGAAACATAATATCGGGGCACATATTGGATGTTAGTATAAAAAATAAGCCCGTAGTTCTTTAGACCGAAGAAGAGCTTTTAACGAACGTTAAGGTGTCACCCGGGTATTAGGGACAGTATCATATTTTCTTGTGTCATTTCGAGTTGTTGCACTTGGTTTCCTCGACATATTTTATAGTAAAGGGCGGAGGTTATCAATTTAGCAAGAAATTCCTAACCGTTTCTAATTCGAAAATAAAAAAAGAGATGACTTGGATTTGACTCGAAATGGAGTAGTAATTAAAACGGAAAAGAAGAGGATCTACAAAAGAAGAATTATTAATAAATTTGTCCTTGCATATTTATCTCGGAATATTAATCAAATTAATTTGGGATATGGATTCAGGTGCAACTGATCTTGTTCCCCAGTCGATTTTCTTTTAATTTTGCCTAAATTTACGGGGCACCCTGTAGATTTAAAAGTTACAACTAAACACCGACTGGCTACTAGAACAGGAACGGACTGTAGTTCTAGCTTTTGATGGTACTAGAACTAGAACTAGAACTAGAACTACCGTCCAAAATTCCAGAAACTCTCTAGCAAGAAATTAGAACTGGAACTATTAGAACTAAATTGTGCGAATTTGTCATTGTGGGTCCAATTTCTCATAATTTTTTTCGGCATTAAATCGATTTTTATTTTATTTTCGTGTTAAACTCTTTGGGACACCCTGTAAGAGTTTAACCTATCAGCCACTGTTCCATCCATGCCTGTGGATCCTTCAGGTTGTTCTTTCTCCAGGCTCAACAAATGGATTGAAATATTAGGAGGATAAAGAGAGCCGGAATGAATGGAGAGCTACTAACAAAAAACGGAGATGATAAAAAAACAGTTTTTTTTATTTTATTTACAACGGGCTGGAATGATCCTTCCACTTTCCACATTCTCTCTCGGGGAAAACACCCGGGTCGATATTTTTACGGGGAGATATAGAGAGGGAATAGGCAGAAAATACACATTTTATCTACAGAGCTAAGGCTCTTTCGACACAGTTCACGTGTATATGGCTTGTGTATAGGGATTCTAACCTAGTAAAAAACCGGGTAATATCGGGGCTGGGTATTAGGATGATATATAGCGGGTAAAAATGACGGAATTTGTCAGGTAAAAGACTGTCGGGGATAGAGATGAGATCTCGTGTCAGGAAATAATAAACCCTCTGGGTTATCAATTAATAAGTTTACCGTGTTTAATTTTTGGAAATTATTAGAACTGTTTTAAGCTGTAGAATTGAAAAAATCGGAACAAAATTCAAATTTTCATTTTTTCGGCTTTTGTGTTTAAGTTGTTGCTCTTTTTTAAACAACTCTTATTTTTTAAAAATAAATCATATTACCTGATTTTGATTAATTTTCTTGATGGATAAGATTAAGAAGACTAATATTATAATCTGTAACTCCTATATACTCTCCAACAATGTCCGGATCTTTAATAAATTCATTCATTAAAAGTTCTCTGACAATTTCATTCATAATTATTCATCCTGCGTTGAATGGCCTGTCGCCGGTTCTGAATTTGTAATTTCTACGGAGGCATATGCTACCATTCCCATGAACTTTCACCACACTGCTACCTCATAGCCATAGTATTTCTAACTTAATGAAAACTCCATTATAATAGTATATAGAGTAACTAATCTAGATTTTGTAAGTAAACAGGATCAGGATCCAAATGAGTTTTTATTTTAAATCGGAACTAACAGGTCATTTGTCACCCCGACTTATGATGTGGTTGACAGATGAAAGTGACAGGATGCGGTTATTAAAATGTTTGAATCGGGTGATGGAGTTTTCAAGATAAACCCCAAAAGTCGGGTAAAAATCGTTTTTTCTCTAGTCAGAATTTTTTACGGGACACCCTGTAAACCCCCAAAAGTTAGTGTATGGACGTAAAGGGGATGATGTTTGAAATAAGGAAAGTTTTTAGGACTATATAACATTATATCGATCCGCGAAATCCCCGACAAACGGAACTCTTGTGCCACCACCACCACCACCATCAACGAGCCCTGCCATGCCTCAGTCAAAAGAGAAAGTAGTGACAGGTTTCCATAATATTATCCATATATCCCATAGCAACCTTCAGACAGATCTCCTACACTTTTGAAGTTGAGGTTCGGCTCAGAGTCTCGTCTCTCTCTAGCCCTAGGGACTCACTACCTACCTCTATACAACAAGAACAAGTTAGCAAATATATTTATACGAACAACAAATTCTATAGGATTCTTGAGCTCCTGGAGAGCATTGAGAATATCAAATGATAAAGATGATGATGATGGACTGTTCGGAAATGTCGATCTCGGGATTATCAAGTGGGAATATAGAGGTTGGTATTTAACATCTTTAGGTATAGACGAAGTGCATTAAAAAAGCCCAGGACTACATTTCAGTTTCTGTAAGGAAATTCAGAGACAAATTCCGATGTTTGTCAGTGATAATGGCATCCACTTATACGGATAAGGGAGTAATATACTACTTAACCTTAGATTATGGAGTATACTATATTTTAGTTAGGCTTAGGGCCCAAAAATGTCCCAGCACTACATATTCACCTCTATAAGAAATGCAAGAAATTAGGAATCTATATATTACATCTCCTACATCCGATTTCTCATTTCTTTCCCAAAAAAACAAGAAAACAAAACAAGTGAAAGTAGAACGAACCAACTCCTATTATCCTAGGTGCAAAACTCCAAACCACCAGAGAGTACAAAGGAACCTTAAAAGGAATTGGAAACCGTAAGGTGTTCAAAGCTTTTCGGCATTTCGACATAGATATTAACTTTAACCTTTCATATTTCCATAAAATATAACAAAAAAAATCCCAATTCTATTCCAATCACGCAGTGGCAATCCCATTTTTAACGGATGAGATACATAAAAATTTTAACGTTTTGAGAGGATTTTATAACCCTGCTTGAATACAAATTACAAATTCCAAATTGTAAGGACACGGGTGAAAAAAAAAATTATCCGATAACCTAAACAAAATCCCGATTTTTCTCTTTTGAAGCGAAAAAATTCGAAAAATTTTACAACTTCAAGGCAAATGCAGGAAATAATATTACTTACAAAAACATCCCAATTTTTCTGATTTCCCGACTTCATAAAAAACACCCGTTTTTTAAATACCAGCTAGTAATAAAGATCCATCAAAATCGAAACAACCTGTAAGAGTCAGAGTTATGAACCCCCCTAGGCCGTTCCAAAAGCTACAAAAGCCCACACACTTCTACAGCATCCATTAATTGATGAATTCTCACCAGAAGATCATATTATTTCAGGATTTTTCCACCTTATTTTATATTGCATATTTCGTCCCCGCAGGAATGTAATAAGAACCGATAAGTCCTCTGTTTACGAACAAATATTATTTGAGCAGAAGAACCCGAAACCACCTACGAGATCAAATGCAACTACCTTCGCTTTCTCCCGAGGACAGAATCCCATGTCAATCGAATCAGAAGACGGGAAATGGATTTGTCCGTATTGGAGCAGAAAATCCTTTAAATGCAATTCAGGCATAATATAATCCAGGCGAAGGGACAAATTCAGCATTAAATCATATGGTGTTGGCTATTATAACGTGTTATTTGAATATAAACCGATATTTGTATACAATATCCTCCAGAGATACAGTTGAAGTATGGAGATCCAAGGGGGTGTTCCACGAAAAATTAAGGCTATTGAGTCCAAAATTAAAGTTACAACCCCTTTATTTCCGGTTGTAAGTTGGGTTTCAAAGGATGTTTATTGGAACACCCTGTATATCTAGGATGAAAGACGTCATTCACCTCAGGTATCAAACAAATAAGTTGCTGACGAATTCGGAATCGGCTACACTTCCGGTTGACGAGACTTGGCCCATTTAATTCAATAAAACAACTTAAAAAAAGTGAAATAATGATTTTTTAATTTGTTTTAAAAAGTGAGACTTGATAAATTAGTAAAGTGTCACCCCGGAATAAATCCCCACCCGGAGCATTGGATCTCTATAGGGCATCTATTTAGGAAAACGCAAAATTTAACCGTAAAAGCGGACTTTTCTCCCAGACTAAACTGACCAGCTCATTAGGCATAATTTCAGAGTGAACTTATAGCGAGAACCGACTGTATTAGTGAAGGCACTTCAAAATTCATCTGGGAAAACAGGAAATTGGAATTTCGGAATTGATGACTGACTTTGGGCTCAAAGAGGAAACCACAGAGAGAGAGGGAATATGTCAAAATGTCGAGTGATAATGCTACTTCAAACATGAATAACCATGTCATTGTCACTGTCTCAAATCCCACTGACAGGAGCCCTTTCAGCTTTGAAAATTGGAATGGGAAAATGTTTGAAGATTTTCGAAAATTGGAAATCAATTTCCAGCTTTGATTTGCAAAATTTCACTGTTTTGCTCATTGCTGTAGCCTTAGGACATTTCGTTCTGAAACGGCTGTTGTTTTATTGATGGAGATTGGAGATCGTGTGTGGTCAGTTTTATACGTTATATATCGTTTGATGTCTTACTCCTCTAGCCTCTCTATTGCGGTTCGTTAAAAGCTCTTGTCCAAACGAGCATAATTGACTCACTTGGGCAATTCTACAAAACTTGCCATTTGTGACCACTGAATTTGGTTAGTAATTTAGCCATTTGGCATACTAAAAAAATAAAATTCAAGACTGTCGGCTGACTGAAATTGACTAATTCAGTTGAATTTAATTTCTTTTATTTTTGTGTGTGTTTTAGAGTAGATAGTAGATACACGATTTTGGAACTCTTGAATGATCCGTTTATGTTCCCAATATTTATAATCAAAAAATAATTTTTTGTCCTTCAATTTTAAAACTGTCTAAAACTAAGGTTTCTGAAAACATTCATTTCATTGGTACCTATTTAATTCCTGACTCCAGTGACAGTAAATTTTTGCTTGCGGTTTATTATTTTGGCAAGTCTCTTCTAGGTGTAAAAAACCGATTGGTTAATTGCTGTCACAATTTAATGTATTCGGCCCTACGTGTTTAAATTGAACCCTAAAAGTGGCAGTTTCTGACAGCCTCAACTTAACCCTCGTCACCGCTACGACTTAAGTGACGAAAAGTATTCCCGTTGGATATTTTTTTTTTAAATCTCCAAATGGGCAGATTCATTCAATCTAGAATTCAAGTTTATTTCGTTAATTTGAGTAATTTAATTCCAATGTCGAAAAAAATCCTTAACCTTCAACCCTAAAACCGCCCAAGTTCCCGAAAACCTTCCGCTCGAATTTGGGCAAACTCTTGGAAACCTCTACAGAATAACTGGAATCCTCGATTTCCATCCGAGTACTTTCCCCCTCGTCGATATCGACATCAACGTCGATGAGTTCATCGACATCCTCTTCGATATCGATAGCACTGCTCCAGTCTTCCGTTTCCGTATCGTTACTAGTACTACTATCACTATGTCGATCAGTATTACCACTTTTAATTTTATTCCCCTTCCTACTGATCTTTATAGCACATGTTGACTTTGACACTGAATTGTCTCCTGAACCATCGACATTTTTAAGAGGATGATTAGAACTTGTCACAGTTCCGGAGATTAAATCCAGTTTTATTGGCCCTGGCCCTATTGTTTTCGGATCGGGTGTCATATTTACAACCTCTGGGTTTTCTATATCCTCCATTTTAAGGGGTTTAAAATTCTTTTGTGTTTCAACAAAAGTTTCAAAAAACTTGACACTTTTTACTTTTTACAGGTTTTTAAGCTTTTTTATAGCTTAAATGCAGGTTTAATTACACCAGATAATCCACTAAAATAACACCGGCAAATCGGAAAAGAGCCCCAAACAAGGCAAATCGTGAACCAATTTTCTGTTAAATTAAAATAAACACAAATTCACACTCCTACCAGTTACGCTACATGCTTCACATTTATATTTTTTGATCGAAGGTGATTTTGATGTGTTTTTATAAAAGTTACGTCATTCCGATCCAAGTCGGATGAATATTTTTAAATTTTCTTGGAAATGTACTACGTCCTCTTTGAAGAGGGTTTGAACTTTGAACGGTTTCCTCTCTCAAAATAAAATTTAAATATCTAAATATTTAACTATTTATTTATTTATTTAACTGCATTTTAAATTCAATTTCAAGCGATATTTACTTCACCTCTCTTCCTACAAGACATTCAGATCAGACTACCCACTGTATTAATATCCGCTTTGGTTAACTTGCTCAACTTCAGTGATATCATGAACTAAAGTTAAAAGATATGTATTATCGTATATAGGCTACTATGTTTTTGGAGTCTGGGCTCATATTTTACTTTTACATAGGGAATTATAAGCACGGTTAACTAACAAGGTGGTTGTGGTAATATTAAACCTAATAACCATGAAGTACACATACATAAGACTATAAGACACAAGGTCAGGAATTTTTTGCTGTTATTATTCTTTTTATTGGGAATCCAGAGCTGTTCAAGCATTGCATATTCCTCAGCGATTGAATACATGAATTTATTTTATACAATATATTCCTATCCTTTAAAATATGTTCATATCACAACCTAACAAATATCGATAAAAACACATTAACACTTGTGGAGAGGGGAAATGTGTAAACAAGTTTAAACGATAAATCATTAGCTGGGAAAAGGCTTTAAACTTGGCAACTACCGCTTCTAAAAATCGCGTTGTGAAATAAGCAGATTTTTAGCTGGTAATTTTCTAATTTCTTAAGGAAAATCCTGATAAAAAATCAATTTCCTTAAATTTTAGTGACTGGAGACGTGTTTGAATTCTGAAACCAGAGCCTCACCCCATCAATTATAATTTACTACAAGGAAACCCCATTCGGGTCAAACCGGTCCGATTTACAATTTATACTTTCACCCGGTTTGGATCTATATAGGTCTTAAACAGTATGCTTGTTAGATGGTATTCAAAGGTGTAGTCTCTTAGTTCCTAAATATATAGTGGGTGGATATATACTACCCGCATGGATTAAATTAGGACCATAAAAGTGCAAATTGGCTAAGGGCAGATGAAGCCAGGTCGAGCATAATAACATTTAACTGCCGTATATATACAAATATATACCCTTCATATCACGGTATTCAGTATTAAGGGCTGTACATAAGGTTTGAAAGAACAGCCCTAATTTATAATTTAATTCGAGATATTGAGGGTGAGATTTAGTGCTGGGACTTTTTCTTTCTCTCCTTGTTCAAAATTCTAATTCCCGACAAGTATTCGTAAGCCTTATATTATATATGGTTAAAGAAGGAGAAAGTCTGTGAACTAAAAATCAGCCTCTATAATTTTATATAGGCAAACACAAGCTAACTAATTACATCTAACATCTAATTAAAATCACATTCCTAATGATGACAACGGTATCTGACCATTTGTAAAATAAATATATATCTGAAATAGTCCAACTGTGGACACCAGCAAAAACAATTACATCGGACAACTCACTGGATCAAAACCCGATTTTTCGGTTTTTTCGGGAAAATTTATGAACAAGCCCCTAAACGATCAATTGGACTAGAAACTACAACCACCCTCATCCTGAGCATATCCCGAAGCGTAAAATAAAACAGGCCCTCGTCCTCGAGCAAGATGAAATCGTAAAATTTGTGTTGCTGATCGGGATTTCAAATAGCTTCATTTATGCCCCCTGGGACACGCCCCGAAAAGGGGCCTACGGATACGTGGAAATGTGCCCTCATCATTCCACTGACACCACCACCACCGACAAGACCAGACCACCCCTGCCATCGTCACATCCAGCCTATAGACCATCTTTAACCCGATCTTCACAGCTTTTCGCGATATCCCTGAGAAATTAGGATTCGAAACGCGTTGGGAGTCGAACATATCCTTCAATTTAAGTATTCAGTGTAAGTATGCAAGAGAGGCATTAGGTCAGTCTGGAATCTTCCAAGAACTACCAACTAACCACATAGAGGATGTGGAATTTAGACAGGACTTGGCTCTGAAATTCGGTGAAAAACCCGAAGTTTTTCGGAATTAGTTAGGTAACTATTTTGTGTGGGAGGTGGGGTCCTGGGGTTTAAATTGAATTCCAGTAGATTTTTGCAAGTTTTGTCCTACCATTTGTCGCATTTTTGGAATTTAGAAATTGGCAAGGAAATTTGCGTACATTTTATCGTATTACTTTAGTTAAATTATCTCCGTCTCTGAGAAATGTAGCACTCAGTTTCTACGAGATATAATAAAGATGTTAACTTCAAAACAACTAAACCCTGCGTAGTTTGATAAGCCCCGACTATTAAAAATAAGGGCCTACTGCTTGCGGGAATTACCCTGTCATTTAGCTACAAAGACGCTGTTTGTATTGTGTTGCGTGGTATTGTAGATTTACGATATCGTTTTAAACTCTGGAAGCGGAGGAAACCTCGCTATGCGGATAATAAGCGGTAGCGAATACCTAAAACAACTACGGGTATAAGCTATAATAGCTTAATATTAATTTGCATACAATTTCAGACACTGTCTAATTGTAAGATCACTTGTCTTTGTGATTATCTGTGATGATGATGATGATGATAAGGCTTGTACTTACAGTGCCACAGCGTCTTATTCGTATTAAATCATCTCTTGTTCACTGTACAAAATGCATCATTGTTTCGTTAAAAATTTCAGAATCTTTATAAGAAAATTATATTATTTCAAATTCTAGAGTATTCTTGTCCTCTAAAGTCTGGGATCTTATTTTAATTTATTTATAATATTATAATTGTGGATGTCGGAAGGTTCTGAAAATTGTACTTGTATATAACTCCTTGTCTCCAGAACTCATCTTGTACTTTAAAAATAAGTCTGTGTCTGTGTCTTGCATAGCTGATTAGGCACAAACCATAACAATGTGTAGTTTACTAAGCAGGATCCACATATATCAAACAATCAGGATAAATACCATATTCAACCTATTCAACCTTTTTTGACTGTACAGTGCAAAACAATAAAATTATTGGAACGATGTAGATTTTTACAGACAACGTGGTCACGGCTCACCACCACCACATGTAACGTTTATAGTCTAAGGGCTAAAAATACTCCGAAATAATTCCCCACCCTAAATAACTGCCCCAGTTATTAAAAACGATCGAAAAACAACCTCCCGGTTATAATCCAAAATAAATTCACGGATCGATATAACATCTAAAGGCGTTTCCAGCATTTGAAACAACTGAGACATTTATTTAGGGTGGGGAATTATTTCGGAGTATTTTTAGCCCTTAAACTATATACGTTACACGTGGTGAGCCGTGTTCACGTTGTCTGTAAAAATTACATCGTTCCAATAATTTCGACGTCTTACACTGTGCAGTCAAAAAAGGTTCCCTTGTAACCGTGAAATATTTCTTTTCCATGTTCTTTCCTACATGAACACAATAACCCGGGATCTAATTTTTATTGAGAAAAAAAATATAAGCCAAAAAGTACTAAGTAAATCCGAAATAAATCAGTTTTAATTTTATTGTGCCCAGTGTTTAGTTGAAGGGACAAATCAGAGCTCGTACTCGCATGGCACTTGCTGTTTTTCTTTTCAACGACTAATTGCGATTTTGCTTAAATAGTGTTGTAGGTCAAACTGAAAAAAATGTTCTAGAAGTCTTGAATAAATTCGACCGTCGTGTTTTAAAAAGCTAAAAAAAATTTGACTTATTTTGAGTCAAACGAGCCTAGGACATTAATTTCCTGCAACATTTACATATGACTATACGCAGAAACGAGGTGTTATATTCGTACATACTGACATAAGATGAGAAGTCAAGGATAGGGACTAATTGAATTTCGGGCTAAATAACACGTATTCCCAAGGGACGTGGCTCTGATGTGTATTCCAGACAGTGTATAATTCTACCCGGTCGGTCGAACGTATATATATCTTAAATGTTATATGCCACACACGGCCACTGCCTAATTTCCGTGTGGCATTGCAGTACAATCTACGAATTTAAGTTTGGTCAAAGGACTAGGAAGTAAATGAATTCGGGAATGTCCCGAAATGGACCCCGTTTTTTACCCCGGAGTTTTACCCCGTTTCTAAGGTTTAAGGTTCGATGGGTCGGTTTCTTCGACAATGTTCAATCTGCTCTACATATCATGTTTAACAGAACTTGGGACAAACTTTTCAGATTCATTCAATGCACTTGACCAACTTTAAGCTAAATTTTTCAAGCAGTTAAGGCTAGGATATAAACACTAAAATAAAACAATTGGAAACTGCAGTTCCCGAAATCTCGACAATTTTTACTTTACGATAAAAGAACTTTATAAAAAAACCAATCCATTTTTACTTCACTTCCCAATTTTCACCAACTTTATAAATCCGTCGAAAAAATCTTAAAAAAAGCGCAGGAAAACTTTAGCCCGCATAATAATAGCCTATCATCTCTAACTAAAGTCTAAAATTGAATTTAATTTAAAACTCTCAGTTTCCACCCTACAAAGTCCTCTTATTCAATTACTTTTAATTTAATTTTTACAGCTACACTCGAACAGTTCATTTCCAAGGGACTTATTTTTTTAGAGACACTCCCTGAATAAATCAGTTTGTCCAACTTAAGAAACACATCCCAGGGTTTTTTTTATATTAAAAATCCCCAAACATAAGATTTGATATGTGTAACTACATCCCGATATTAACATCTTTGAGATATTCCCCGTTTTTCTGAACTTAAACTACCAAACCACCACCACTACCACCAGAAGAGCATTAAAGTCTAGGGAATATGGAATCTCGAAAAGCATAAGCCTTCCAGATTACCTCCCTTTTTATTTATTAAAAAGCCTTCAGTTACGAACAGAGATATACCCCGGGGTATATCTATGTCGGGGTATAAAAAAACACCACCAAGTCCAATTTCTTTTGGAAATTTGCAGAGGGAAAGTAGGGAGATAGATGGTCGGTTTTTGCTGGGCTATTTAATTTTTTTTACCCCGGCCCTGACTTCTAATTTATAGCCGGTTATTCAGGCTGAATGTCTTCTGTCCCCGTTTATTACAGTCATAAGGAGGACTCAACACACTCGACTCGACGTGTACATTTGTATGGAAAATAGAAGGGATATATGGGAGCATTGTCGCGGGATATAGGGCCACACCCACGAGCTATCTGAGGCTTCCTATTCATTGTCAAAAGGCCGTTTCCTAGTTCTTCCTTGAGCATATACGACGATACCACTCCCGATCCGATCTGATATTTTCTCAATTTTGATGTAAGTTTTGTAATAAAATGAGAGATCTGAGGAGTTTAGAATGTTATGGGTGGTGGTGGTTTTTGGAAATAAAAAAAATTGAACAAAATCTGGACACAGAGGGGTCAGAATTCATCGTCGATGGAAGGGGTATCGGATGATACTTCAGACTAAATTGATGATTTATCGTTTTAAGGCTTTAGTGGTACTCGTAATTCATGAACTCGAAAGGAAAGGGGATGAATATGATTCCTCCTAAATTTTAGATTTAAAATCCCTAAAAACTATCATTTAAGCCATTTTTGACGTATCAAAACTCAAAACCACCTCATTTTTACACGTTTTTGGTAACATCTCACAAACGGTATGGATTTAGTCATTATATATTAGATGTCTTCAAAACTTGAATAACAGTAATTGTTTTGCAACAAGTCTATTCAATTTGCTCAGAAGATCTTCCAGAAAAATCTAGGATCATTCGGCTTAAAATATTTATCGTGTAAAATGCTAAATGGCAATCAGAAAAGTAAAATGTCCCATCTCAAGTTTTACAAATCTATAAAAACCTTCCGAAGCTATTAATTTAACCATACTATAGGTCTCAATTCATTGTCAATCTCAATAAACTGTCATTAAATTAAACATCCCATTTTACTTTTCTTATTTAAAGCATTTACAACTCCAATTAATTAAAATTTCGATCCCATCAACGAGTGAAAAATCTAATTCAATAGCTCCTATTCCACGAAATCCTTGCCGTTTATTAGCCAAAGCCAGCACAATAACAGTCGGATTTATAGGGAATTTATTTTATTCGAGGATAAAACGAAAGCCCTTTAGGGGTTCTAAATAATAGGGCCTGAAACTGGGAATATATTCCGAATTTCGAAATTTCAAAAGAATCCGACAAGATTACTTTAGTAGAGTAACAAGGCAATATTTCCGAGCATTAGAACTTACAAGGGAAGTTCCGCAAACTTTAAACTCAGGTTCGTAGGTAAAGGATGAAGAAATTAGCGGCTCAATTTTAAGTTTACGAACAAAAAAAAACAGGAAAATCCTCATTTTCAAATGCTCAGCAAATTTTCGTGGGATTTAATTTTTTTTTCGATTTTTTAATGTCAATGACAAAATCGGAGCTTGTAGTTTGTGGGACTTCCCTTGTTCTCGTCTAAATTTCGACCTGCCAAGTTAAGCCATCGAGGGAATAGTTAGAATTTTTCCTCACAATAATTCCCGACCGTCTCAAAGGATCGATAAAGAGTTCGTTAAAGGAATATGGATCCCATTCACAAGGACGAGGACGAGACAAGTCAAATTCCCTCTCTCTATTTAATGCCAAACCTTTTTATTTCTAAAGATGAAAGGAAAAGAGACTACAATCCCAACCTCTATCTCTGATCATAATCATATATGCTTTTTATCCTCCGACTTATAACTGTCAGTTTCCGGATACTTTTCAAGTTTTTAAGTAGGGTAGTTGATTTTAGAATGAAAAATCAGCGGAAATTTGACGTAAGAAAAAAATGATTTGCGTCAATTTTTTATTTTGAGCTTATACAGATATTAAATTACTAGATGAAAAATTGTTTCCAAAAATCGTCTGAAAACATCAACATATTTACGAAATTCAGAGTCCATTAGATGGGGAATTTCAATGACAGATCCAGATCATATCAATTCTTCTGTAATGGCAGAGCAGCCTAATTCCTCTTGATTGTGACAAAGAACTGGACGGAGAGCAAATGAACATCTTAACAAGAGATCTTTTGTCAATTGTCAAATTGTCAACACTCATCAACCCTATAGCTTCGGTTTCCAGTTTCATAAACAATATTAATAATGTTTCTGCGGAATTCTGTCCCATAACACGGATATAAGTATGATCTCTCTAAAAGTGCTGATATTTCTCCAGTGAATTACTTCTCTAATCAACACGACCATTGTTAAAAACAACTCTTTAACCCCGAAAAACCGGGGGATAAATAATGTTCGGTATAGAACCTATTATGATCCGGAATTATTTGTACCGGCGACATTTATGCCCTGACAAATAATTGCAAATTAACACATTTGTCGTTAAACACTGAACATATTAATTTAGACGTGAATGCCAGTTACTTCATTTTTAAAAAAGTACTAGGGACTTCAATATTGTTTACTTGAATGGAATTAATGGGATTAACATTCCGTTTTTATGTGTTTTAATCAATATAAATCCTCCCGACCGGCAAAATACCCGCAAATGTGTACAATCGGGGATAAGTAAGGCGTGTCCTATTGGAAATTATATTATACTATAGAATAATGACATCCTTTGACAATAAAAAGCCGTACAAAGTACCAGGAATTCTTCACCGCAAAACTTGGCTCCGGGTTCCCTATTTTCGGTTCGGATGATTGAATAAAAAGCACCTAGCGAGATGGGATTTGTCGTTTCATGCCATGCTTTTTAGTTTCCTCTAAAACCGAGTTTAAAAAACCCGTGGTGGTATATATAGTACATTGTATTAACTATATATAGAGAACAGGAAATAGGATATAAACATTGGCTTGGGATCACCCGGTAGGGACTAGCGATTTTGAGTGACAATGTCAGAGTGTCAACTTGAAATATTGCCCAAACTCTTCAGAGATGAGTGGATGAATGAGTGTGTGTGTGTGTGTGTGTGTCTTTCACTCTTGTGTATTGTACTTTTGTGCTTGTTTGTGTCTCAATGTGCATTCCACAAAATCAAAGCACAAGGAAACAATGATTGTAACCTTAACTAACAACGTTAAAATGACAAGAATAGGCTATTGTATTGTTATCCGGTCTCTATTGAGCGTGGCTATTAAAACAACACGTGCTTCACGTTATCCAGCCACTTCCGGTGTCTTGCTATAAGTTCTTAAATTATAGGAGCATAAATCATCGTAAAATACACGGTGTTTTCATTTTTCAAGAATTTGGGGTTAAAAGAACCTAATTTGCCCCTACAAGTTAGGGTCACTTATGAAAGTGATCCCAAAAAGTGACCCGCACAAGGAAATGTCCCCAAATATAATTCCTGTACTACTAAAACCCTTCTAGAAACGACATACAAAAACCCGGAGTGAAATCATTCAATTCTAAAACCTCTTCCGAATATTATTTGATGATTTCAGTTCTTTTAACCTCTTTGAAACCGGCGTTGTTGAATTCATGGCATGAACTTCACAAGACTTGAACTAAGTGCTCTATTTATTTATTCCAAATTCCAATTGGCAGCTGAAGCTAAACAAAACTAGACTAAGGATCTATAGACAGTGTGTTTATGAATGTATGGATGTTATATAGCTATAGGGACGACAATGTCAAAACTCCTAAGACGAGGAAACGAAGTGCTCATAGATCTTGGTGGATCTGTCACTTGATTTCCGTTTCCATTCCATCTCTCTTCTGCAAATACATATCCTCCCTGACATTCATGTATTCATGACACTGCATATCTTAAATCTCAGAGACTTCAGAACCTCGACATGATTTCAAGTACCGAAATGCACACAGTTTCACTTGAGATAAAATATAAAATATACAATATACCAGCCGGAACTCACATCTAATAAGTCGGTAAAAGTACGTTTTTTTAACTGGGAAAATGTTTCAAAACTTGTCTGGAATTCCATGGATTATTTAATTGAAAAAATTGGTCGTAACTAAACGCCGTGGATGAAAGTATGAGTTTGATATTTTATGTTCTATTTGAGCAGATTATATGCTGCGGGTTTCATTCCAAGAAAAGGTATTGCATATCATTTTTAAATACTCTAGGGTTTGTTGATTCGTATGGTAGTACTACGATTTTCTGGAGAAAAATAAAAAAAAATCCGAAAGAATGATCTTGATTCCAAAGATCACATTCAGTTACTGTCCATGCTCAGAACCATTCAAAATCCAGCACAGTCCATTAAGCTCATTATGAGCTTAGACGCTGAGACAATGTCTTCGGGCTCAACAATTCCCAAAAGTTCCTCAAAGTACAGGACGAGGATTCCAGCTTTTAATCACATCAAGATGAAGCGGGTTCTAAGCTTACTTATTCCGTCTTGGCTATAATTTTTTAACTGCCCACCCCTTAATAAAAGGCTCAATGGGGCTTTTTCTTGTAGAAAAACCCGAGCTGATTAAATTATAAATGCAATGACTGTATCTCTATTCCCTTGATATTTGTTTGTCGTCTGAAATATGTTTGGAAATTACCCACCGCTTTTGTTGAAAATACCCGCTGGTCCTAAATTAGGATACTTTAATTTTCATTTTATTAGAAACTAATGATTTCGAGTGTATTGATTATAGTTAACCCCTAATCCAGCTGCTATATAATGTCTGTAAAATCGATTTTTATTATTTTAACCATAATTCACCCATTACTGCAGTGGGTAATATCTACAAAAACTTCTCCAGACGTGCCCCACTGGTGTATATCATTATATCAAATCTAGGAACTTGGGCTAGTCTTTGACTCTATATTCTAGGAAGTAGAATGTGTCCTTGTCGGAGTCGGAGACTGAACTTTTCTGGAGATGAGGGGAAATCTCATTAAAAGTGGCAAAGATCATGATGAAGCCCTTTGTCGAGTTGGGAAAACATGTACCTTTTCCTCCTAAGGAAATTCATTGAGACGATTTAGATGATCTCATCCATCTTAAATAATCAGGATCATGTTCTACAGGCCCTGGGCCAAATAATAAACTCTATTCCGACAGATCTACATGGAGACGAGATAACCGACAGTTCTGAAACGACAGCCGAGGCTCTCTCCGACAAAAGTTCCTGTTCCAACTCTTTATTCTTACAAGGGAGGTGTAACAGAGCTAAAGTTCCGATAGATTTTTTTTGTGATGAATCTACAACCCGAGTGAGCGTTAATGACGAAAAAATTAGCGGCCCAAATTTATATCTGATATGTTTAAAAAAATCCTAAACAATAGACACGCAAATTAACTGCGGGGAAATGAGAAATGGGATATACCAGAAAATCAAGAAAAAAATTAGGAAAAAGAAAATCTAAAAATCTCGCCATAATTCGCTAGGGTTGTTGAGAAATCGGGGTGGGAAGTGGGGGGAAATGGTGCGGTGGGTAAGAGGTTAATAGACCGAGAAAACTGGACTTTTAGTACGTACGACTTTACTCGCTCGCTCTATTAACCTCTTACCCACCGCACCCATTTCCCCCCACTTCCCACCCCGATTTCTCATCAACCCTAGCGAATTATGGCGAGATTTTTAGATTTTCTTTTTCCTAATTTTTTTCTTGATTTTTTGGTATATCCCATTTCTCATTTCCCCTCAGTTTATTTGCGTGTCTATTGTTTAGAAATTTTTTAAACATATCAGATATAAATTTGGGCCGATAAATTTTTCGTCATGATAACGCTCAGGGTTGTAGATTCCTCATCAGAAAATGTCAATCGTGGATTTGGCTCTGGTGTAGTTTGACTAATGATATTAATGTCCTCAAAGTTGCCGGAAAGTTAAGAAACCCAATTCACCTCGTCATCAAAAACAAGGAAGAGAAAGGATGGAGAAAGTGAAGGGGAGTAATTAAGCAAGTACATGGGAATTAAATGCACTCAGCAAATCTTCAAGTTAGTAAGTGATTGTAAGTTACTAATTGCGAGTAAGTTAATTAACTCTTCTCGAGAGCATCGTAGTGGGTTAACACCCGATTAAGTGGACGGAATATTATTAGTTAGACACATGGATATTTTGCCTGTAGATAAAATCATAGAAAATGTACTTGTCTTATAGAGGTTGTGACTTTAGTAAGGGATAAAAACGTGCTTGAAGATGTCGGATTCTTCCTTGTTTCTACAGTATTTGTAAAGCTCTATCTATTGTAACGAGTCTTGTCCAAAACTAAAATCACAGCCTCAGTATGTTTGAGCCCAAAGGGGTTCAAGTTCGTTTATGTAAACAAACTCTAGACGAAAAAGCCTCCAGAATTGATGTGCCATAAGAAACTGTGACTTTTGTCCCATAAACATTGAGTTAATTCTATTAAAAACTATTCCCATCAATGAAATAAAATATATTTTTTTCATTTGATTTTGAGTAGAAATTGGCTTGAAAAAAGTTTTGTTTTAAATCCGGTTTACAGGCATTTGCCAAGGCCGAGGGCTTGTTGAATGGGACTTTTCCAATTAGAGGATTCTGTCTCGTAAACTTCTATCAATTGATTAGGAGGATAAGAAGAGGAGATTAATCAAGGTTCCACCACCGATTAATTTCAGAGTTTTAACATCGTAAGTTCGGGAGCAGAGAAACAATAAGTCTCCCGTTACTTTGACAGGGAGACATGGACAAGAGGGACAGGGAGGAAGACGGAGGATCGTATAATTCCCAACTTGCCCGAATCCGGGAATCACCGAACCGATCTGTTACCAGGAGATTATTTATATTGCAACATAGTCGCAACTATAGTCCCAATTTCGAATGCATCTCTCTTTGTGTTTTCAACATGCACATCAGGCCCATGTGTGTGGCTGTTCGTGAACGATGTTAAACATGGGGTTTAAATGGTGTAAATGGTTAGAACGAGTGGTAGAAATGGTCTTAAATGATTTTAACCAGATAGTCATTTTATAAGTAACTTTAGATGGCGGTAAAAAGAATTTTAAAATTGTGCTACCAATTGGTTCAATGGCTTAAAACGGTTTAAACTATACATTTAACCCGTCTTTGGATTTCCATGGTCAAAATGGTCTTAAATGAGTTTGATCCATAGCTTTTGTAGCGTCTTTTATAAGTAACTTTAGATTTCGGTAAAACCCCCTTAAAATGGTGTTACTAATTGTTTAAATCTTGGTAAACGATAGTAACCACCGGATTAAAAAGGTACTAACTAGCGGTTTAAAGCGGTTTAAACCCCCTAGTTCGCCTGTCTTTTTCGGTTTATTTTGCTTTCAATTAACGGCCAAGTCAGACTGCGGCCCTTTCGGATGATTAGGGTTCGAATTTGGAATGGTCAGAATATTTTGACCCCTCAAATTATGAACAGTTTACGAACGGCCCTTAAGACCTAAAGCTTATTTGAAGCACGAGAAGAAGCAGTTGACTTTTAGCCGATTTATTTCCTCCTCCTGCTTCATCAAGATTTACTCATCTCCTTCCGCGAGGATGTCATGTCGGATCTTATTGTTGGATCACCAGCTTTAAAAAGCTACGGAATACAGAACACTTATATCCTATGCGAGATATCGAGGAGAGAGGGTTTAAATCCGTTATAAATAGGTCTTTAGTCCCAAAGTACTTCATTACCTTCTTAATCTCCTTCTTTAAATGTCAGCTTTAATGAAGAAAAACCTTGTTTTCCTTTGTTTTGGGGATAAAAGTTGGAGGATTCTATTCCGGTTTATATTCAACGTGCTTGTTTTTTTTAGCTAATATCTTGTAAGCTGCATTCCGGGTTTTTGGAGGACGGATTTATTGCAATTCCGAATTCCTTGGGCCTTAAATCATTTTGTCAGGATCGGACAGTTTATAACGTTACTCTGAGCGTTTTGAAGTGTTTACAATTTAGTCAATTAGTGGGAGAAAGTATGGATTTAACCTAACTTCTGGGATTTTAAAATAATTTGACTCTATATATGTCCTTAATTAGGTATCGCACAAATTCAAAACGACAGCCCTGTGGTTAAGAAGTTAATTTAACGTGTAGAACGAAATGAATGCAAATACAAAGAATATCCCGATCCGTTTGAAGATTTACTTATCTTTTTAAATGAAGGATGATGATGAGATCAATTGACTTACCTGGAAAAAGACAAAAAAAATCCATTAGTAATTAAATTAATTATATCAACAAGTAATTTTAACACTTAAATCATCTTCAAAAGAATGGATCCGTTTTCTCAAGAGCCCTCACTCATTTACATTCCTCAATTTCCATACAAAAACACCCTAAAACACCTCAGAAATTGTAATTTCAAGGACGAGGAAGCCTTGGAAATGCTACAAACTCCAGAATATAAAACATAAAGTAGAACAGAAGCTCAACCACAAAAATCCTACTCCCGAAATTCACAATCAAACAAAACCCGAAAATTCCTCCGTCCTAATCTCCTTCCTTAAAAACCACTTAGAATTTATGAACAGCGCATAGTTGAATAGTTGATAGGAAAGCATATCATAGCATTTATTATTTTATTTCGGTTTATACCCTGTTTTTCCTCTAGTTATTCTGTGTTTAGAGCTAGAAGTAAGGCGGGGGATAGATTGGAAAGGGAAGGCAATTTCTTTAATGTTAGGTTAGGCTCCAGTGCCTCGCCATTTCTATTAAAGAATTGCTTTCTCCTTTCAAGGTTACATTCTGCAAATTCTTGGAATCTTCAAGAACTCTGCAAAGCCCACATCATCATCTCTCGGCAAACTGCAGGCTCGAGAACCAATCACGTAAACGCAGGAAAAGACCACGGAAACCGGCATTTTCTATAGAGTATGACTCGATATTATGATATAGTATGTGAGGAGCGTTATATATCTTGGTTTCGTTAAAGCAAAAGGAAAAGCAAAGTAAAAGCAAAGGAAAATGACACGAAAGTCCCTTCGTATGGTAAAAATCTTTGATTTTGAGGCCGATTGCTTATAATAGACATACGTAGGACAACATTTTTGAATTTTTTCCCGCTCCCAATGTTAGTTATGAGGGAGAAGGTGAAACCCGCCAAAAATTCTGTCCTATCCATAAATCTTCTTAAATCATAAATGCTTGAATATCGGACTCACTAATCTCCCGGAAATAACAAAATTTTTGAAAAAAATCATTACCTATGCAAATACCCTTCTGTTTTTGTATTTCTAAAGGTATGAATTGAGATTGTAAACATAATGCCATATCTCTCATCGATCATACCTACCAGCTACCCGTATGTAACCAGTGTCTAAATATATCTCAAACTTTGACCTTTCCGTTCCAAAAATAATCCCCGAGAAATAAAAAGAAATCACAAACTGCCACAAAGAATCTTATCGAATCGTAGATTGCGTAGTATTATATAGTTCGCTTCCAATAACTTTCAGTCTTTTCCTACATTCAGTAATAACGGGAATGATTCTGCAAATGAGCTGATTTACGATTTGTAAACAGCGTAATAATAATAAACCATAAACCTCGGATCCACAAGCCTTGGTATCCGAAATACCCAGTACATTCTATTACAGTGAGTTATATAACTAATTGTGAGATTGATATTGATTCGGATATGCTACCAATCATTATTATCGTCATTAAGGTTTATGCATAACATGTTTGACCCGGAATATCCCCAGAATAGGACTGCTATAAATCTGCATATAATCGACAGCAGAGGTTATTGATTCATAGTTTACGAGGAATTTTTGGTTTTGATCATAATTAACGTTCATGACGTTTATCAGTTTACCCCACTCATAGATTTTAAATCCAAAATAATCCCTTTAATTGATTTATAATTAATGTCTCCCGTGCAATTAATCATCCTGTAATTATTGTTAACATAGAAGCATGCAAAAACAAACTTTGCATGTCCATTGTAAGTACTAAAGACCCCTTGGATCACATGCTCTGTAGATTTTTCCCACTTTTTTTATACAAAAAACCAAGGTTTAAGAACCCTACAAACACGAAACCAAGATGGTTTGGAAATGGATTCATGATAAGTATTCACACATAAATAGCGATAAGAAGATCGAAATAAGTTGTTGTACATAAAAAAGGCAGAACGGGAAAAGGTAGAAAATAGACTTGGTAAACTTTGCCAAAATTCCATTAAATTTTTTCCTCTCTTCTTCTTCATCTTCTTCTTCAATGAAGACTTATATAGTTACACACATAATGCTACTTAATGTCCCATCTAACCATATCCCAATCTTTTAAAACATTTTTTATACAATATTTTCAAGGTAGATTCACTATCAAACTTTTCAGGCTCATTTTTATACGCCAATTTGCGCTTTAAAAGCTGAAGAGCCATTGACAAGGCATCATTTAAAACTTGTGGATCTGATTTTTAGGAGTTTTTATCTATTTTAGACTTTATGTGCTCACTTCGCTGTCCGTCTGTCCGTTCACTCTAACTCTTTTCTGGTAATAGTTCTACATATCCCAAATACGAATATGATTTTGCTCAATGGTTGGGGCAACTTGAGAATTTTTATCACTCGATGGTGATTGATACTTTACGCTCTTACAATGAATATTTACTATGAACGGACCAAGCTGCTGCTGTATTATGTTCCATTAAAATATGATCTGTTCTGTGCAGGATAAGCTGGCTTTATAGGACTATATCGTAGGGAACTGTACGCATTGTGCCTAATAAATCAAAGTGAATCAGGCTTTAATCACATTTTCACGGTTGTTCTTTCAGGCCCGGTCCCCAATTTGCAACGTTTATCTACGGAATCTCTGGCGCATTTTTGCCCCTTCTTAAAAGCATAGCCTATAACACGGTATAACGACACAAAATTGGCGAACCATGTAACACACCGTTGTTTCGATCCCTTTCATTTTACAACGTTAGAATTAGCCATTAGTATTTGGATTTTGGATTATAGCCGGTTTTAGACAGGGGATTGGAAACGGTTGATGTTTTAAAGGTTTAAGACTACAAGATTTAAAATGTGAGAAGGATGGATGCGTTTGAATTGGAAATTGTGACGGTTCTTATCTAATAGTTGACATTTTTTCAAGTCAACGGCTTCATCTTACTTTGAATTAAAGTTCTAGCCCGTTGCCAGTTACACGGTTACGTGCCCATGATCGTTTGGCTTGTTGTGGAGCAGGTTTTCGAATTTATTTATGTCTCTTTATAGTTCATTTAAATTTGTTAATTAAATCAGACATGAACGATCGAGATCCGTGTAGTTTAATAGTCTGTGGCTACGGGTCTATCTGTAATTCAGTATTGGGTCTGGAATTTAGAAATTTGAAACTTATAAAAGGATCGATTGTCTTATTATAACTGACACTACTTGATATTACGAATTGTCCACCGAAAGTCTATAAATTGCCCACTGGAAATCTATAACTTGCCCACTGGAAATCTATAACTTGCCACTAAAAATCTTGAAATTGCCCACTGAGTCCATGCCTTACCTACTGTAATTAAAACGATAAACCCACTAGCAATATAAAATTGCACTATTCAACACTACTTAAGCGTAACCAAAACACATAAATTAACGTACTAAGTCCGATTTAAGGAAAATAAGGTATATAGGTAAAAAAGGTGTTAAAATGTGCTTTTGAAATCCAGGGTTTTCGCCAAAGTTAAACTAGCCATAAGAAAAGAGTTTCAAAATTAATTTTTAAAATCTCTCAAAAATTCCCAAAATTCTGATTTTTTTCCTAAAAAAATCATCAACTTCCTACTTCTCTATAAAAATTCCATATATTTCCTGCTCCTGTTGATGTTGCAGACTTTATTATTTCCTCTCTATCCAAAACAAATATCAAGCATAAGAAACATCTTTTTTAGTATCCGTTTATAAATCCATCTGTCTCTCTACGAACTTGTTTATTCTGCCCCGTATTTCTAAATCTGTACTATTCTCTCTATTCACTATTCCATGTTATTATTATTATTCCTTGACAAAAACGTATTTTGCAGAGGCCTAGACAGAATACACGTTTTATACTACAACTACAAACTACATCATTCATATTTCATAATGCAGGCCTGAAACGAGACTTTCCGAGACCAGAATTTCTATGGAATGACCTACTTGAGAATGCTTAGAAAACTGGAACATCTTCTGTCGGAAGACAAATATTATTATACATATAAATACGTAGTATATTTCGTATTAAACTGGGATATGATATTGAAATCACGTGAGAAAAAACTTCCATTGTCTTTTAGAGGCCAGGATCTGAAATTGCAATATATTTCCGTGGAACTGTATTATGGGAAAGTTGTGAAAATATTTAATATACGGAGGGGGTATCCACTGACAGTGTTTCTTAAACTGTATAGAGATTTCCGTTTAGTTCAGGGACTTTTTTAAAACTCCAACAACTAGGTACAACAAATCAGCGACTCCAGGATCAAAAATTAGTGATCCGGTGACCGGGGTCAAAATTAATTCACACACTGACGATATAGGTCATAAGGTCATATAGTTCATATTTAAGCGTATTTAGCTTGTGAATGAGCCCTTTGACTAATCTAGGAGAAAGTACGTAGTCTTCTACTTCCTTAGACTTGTCTTGGGATTTATTATCCCCGTCTCGTAAAACTTATGCAATTTCTTTCCTCATCTGTCTCTCTCCTGAATAAAAGGGTTATGATGTCATGAATGAGTAAATTAGCTACTGTTCTGTTGCATACAAGGGCAAGCTTCTGGATTAAAGATTTCTAGCATTTTTAAGTAAAATTCAACTGGAAAACCCGTTTTTTATTTTGAAAATCGGCATTTTTAATTACATCTTTGAAATTTGGGACTTTTATCTCAGGGTAATTCTTAATTTTATAAGTTGAATTTGAAGCTTTTTTAATTTTTTTAGTTTTTGAATCATTTTAGACCTTTCCTTCAACTTTGGCAAGAGAAAGTTTTTAGACTAAAATAAAATAGATTGAAAGTCGCATTATTCAGCTCTTTATCAATCAGATTTTGATTCTCTACATCTCTTATTTCGATTGCCTCTCAACAATATTTGTTTTAAATGTAAAACATTCAAGTTTCAAGCCAGAAGTCAAACCGAAATCGAAGGATACGAAATGGCAAGAAAATGCAGTCATCTACCTATAATTCAATAGAGATTAGAGATGACGGGACGTTGGATGATCTATATAAAAAACCAACACATTTGTCGGATATTTGTCAGATAGTTCATTCGCAGTCCCTAAAATTGACAATAAGCTTATCCCAGGACTTGTGGCAATTGTATCTGACACTAAATGAACTACATCTCGAAATTCCTTATATTTTCTCCCAAACTAGAAACATATCCAATGATGTCCAGGAGGATAGATAAACCCAAAAAATCCACGATCCCGAACCAAAGAACTTCTTTAGCCCGACTTACCAAGTCCAATTCAGTAAAAATCTCCCAGAGTAATTCAGAGGGAAAGCTAAGGGCTCAAGGGCTGTTCAAAATTACAAGGGAAATGACATATAGTTACTCTTAAACATATTTAACCCCGAAAAAACCGAATTTTACCCGCTTTTCGGGGGTTATCTCAAAAATGCTTCTTACATTCTCAGTTTTTATTGTAGATTTGAAATTAGCTGTCCTTACAATTATATACGCTTTTTGCAGAAGGTTCGTAACTTACGAACCTACTAAACACAAGGAGGACAAGTGTAAATCTAATGGCCTTCCCTGCCATCACAAGTGGTAGAGGGGATTAATAAGTCAATAACTTGTCCTTATACTTGTAAGCATACACCCCGTATATTTATATATAATATATCGACAACCGTATATCTTATGTACTGTATCGATATTCGATATGTATGTACATGTGTATGTATATCTAGTTTGTAGATGTATAAATACACAGACATAAACTTCACTGACTTGACTTGTGTACAACAATCATCATTAAACCTTCCTTTTGTCACCGTTTCCTATTATTACAACCTCCGAAGAAGATGCTTCATAATACTATTTTACGTCATCAGTTCCAGATATCCAATCTTGTAGGCTTGTTAACTCCGAGAAAACTTCTTGAGATTGAGAAGACGTTCTTAAATTTTAACCAACTTTTACATTAAAATTATATACCTACTTTAGATGATTGATTCATGTTCCTAAAAAAAGTTTTCAATCGGAAAAAAGTTAGTCAGAGTTTCAGACGTATTAAAGAGACAAGTGACTCTATAATAAGGGTTGGTTAGGTTAGGATGTTTTGCAGATTTTTTTTTTAAATTTTAAAGGCATTAAAATAAAACACCCGTAAATAAATGAAGTTCGGATTCGGTGAAAGTATTGTAAATTGCAACTCACTGAAAAGTATTTTTAAAATCCCATAATATTTGTCAATTGTCCCTATCTGTTTTTTAACTCACAATTCCCATCTCAAAGAAATTCATCCTGACTCATTCAGACGTGCCTTGAAAGATCAGACAAACAACCAACACGTCAAACCATTGTACTTTCCTACGTCCTACCACACGGCACAACATACAATTGAATACAATACATTTTTGAAATACACAGAAATAATATATATACCTACCACAGATCCCTAAATAAATCCCCACCGGATCATCAAACCTTTCAGGACTTTGAATGGACACGGCTCAACCTGCTCTTTGTGAGAAGGCCGAAGGGGTTCCTGAAAAGCCTGTTGAATACCTAACAGAATTCCATTGGAATTGGAGCCTAAAAATTCCTTTCTTAAATACCTCCGAAATAAGTCCCCACCTATTTAAACCCAACTGAAGGATATTAAACGAAGTTTTTCAGCAATTAAATTCGATCATCTTTGACTATGTTTAACCCCTAAATAAGTCCCCAAAAATTCTTTAAAAACTCCGCTATGGGGACTTATTTAGGGATTTCCACCCCAACTAACTTTCCTTTCATCTCTCCTCATCCCGAATTCTGTCATTTGATCTCCTGGACTTCTAAACCCATCCCCTGACTTTCTCCTAAACTCACTTATTATTAATAGGACACACCGACAAGGTGATGAAATGGGATATGATGGCTACGACTTTCCATTCCGTTTCCCCCACCAACATCTTAAAGTCCTACCTATATCGGGGTCAAAAAAGCTAAAAAAAAAGCTTATATTTTTATATTTATATATATATTTCGATGATCCTATTGAAAGATTGGAAACAAGACGAGATACAAAACGGAGGAAGAGGAAACCTCTCAAAAAATCCTATTTTTTTTTTACTTTGTAGTCTCCAGTTCATCTTGAGAACCCATCCGCCATTTTGGATGACTTTCTTTTGAAAGAGCACTTTCCCCTTCAGACTCAAAGGCCTGTATAATCATCATCGTCTCGTCGGTGTAACCCTGTCGGGCCTGGACGTAGACAAGGACAGGTCCCTATACTATCAATATAGAAGTCGCTGGGCCCTAATAACAGCCCTTCAACATTATTTCAAGATGGGGTTACAAGGGAACTTCTTCAAGTGTACAGTTTGGAATTATCAGTATCGAAGTAACCCTGTTGGTTCTGTAGCTATGGCGTCTATCCAGAAGCCCGTGTGTCCTAATAAACGGCTCAAGATGGGCTTACAAGGGAACTTGTCCAAGTGCACCCTTGATTTACTCTGCAGACGTGCTTGATACAGCTCGAGTAAAAATTTCTGAAAACGAAACCATGCGAATTGGACTGATGCAAAAGTCAAGACTGATATTAATATGACAAAAATGGCCTGAAATCGCTTTCTCTAATTTTTGTATTTGTTTCGATTGGGATGATTTTTAGCCCTATTCAGACGATTTTTTTATTGCTCATTGTCAAAAAATTGACCCAAGATTTTTTAGCACCTCTCATTTATCTCAAATTGAGTGACACTTGAGACAATTCCCTTGTCCGAGAGAAGAAGAACGGGAGAAAGAACAAGACAAGAGTCCTCAAAAAAGCCTTTCAAGAGTACACAACAAGATTCCACATTACGAACAGAAGAAGATATAGAAACTGGCCTCTTCTTTGGCTCAGTGCTCTATTCTCTATTCTATTATACATATTATATATTGGCACAATAATGCACGTCATAATATACATACATTTATATATTGTATATACGTTTATATACATACAAGTTCTTTTGACAGAACAAAGAGCAGGAGAGTAAATGGTATAAATGGGTGGCTGGACTTATTGTCCCGGAACCCAGCCCGTCATTAGTGATTAGGGTCAGGTGACCGTGACTAACTAACTGGCAGTCCAGTTGGTGTTAGATAGATTTTTTTTTTATATATAAGACTGTCGAAATCTTGTCGAAATTTCGACAGAAATGTCCTGTATCGACTGAAACCAGTCATCTGTCGACGCATACAAGTTGTATATGTCTGACTTGACTATTTTTTTAGACCGAGCTGGTGACCTTTGATTCCCAAGCGGATTGACCTTTGACCTTCCAGATTCTAAGCTCTGCAGAAGGGGATTGAGAAGCTTTCTTGCACCATTCATTCCTACCTTATCTTAACGATCTCTGAAGGCAAGTCTGGGCTAACTTCTAGTTTATGGGCTTATATATAAATATATATCTATATGTATATTTATGAAAAAGTATATAGTATATAGGTTTTTTTTATAACAGAAGTCTTTAGGGAATTGTAAGTTGGTTCGTGTTATTATTATTATTAGTTTAGTAATATGTAGAGAGAGAGAGAGACGGATTAGTATTATTAGAGCATGAAGGCTGGTGGTGATAATTTTAGGGAATTAAAAGAGGTGGACAGGCTGGACTCGTATGGATTTTGTGGCCCTTTTGCTCTTTTCGCCAATTTATGGTTTCGGTTTTAGTCCCAAGCCACACCTTCCTTATTGTAAACAAACGAGGGTATTTATATTACATTTATTTACCAAAAGCCTTAGAAATTAACAGGAATGAATTGAAGTATTGATCGAGTAAAAAAGATGTAAAAAAGCATTAAAATCCGTCGGTAGCAAAATCTTTAAAATCCGGGTTTTTTCCGGGACACCCTGTATCTACTCATTTGCAGATACGAGATACTAAACAAGAAACCCGTAAGAGCCGAGCTTATAAACAAATCGAGCTCAATCTGTAATCTAAAACAAAGTAATAACTTTGACAGACGGAATGAAGGGGGTCGTTCGTACATGAAGGATACTTATATTCATCGGAATAAGAGCCCTGGGGGTAGTTATTCCAGTTGGGGACTTGTTTAAATAAACCAACCGATTTCGGATTTTTTGTCCCGAAAACCGCTAATGAAATAATTACGAAACCCTGTCGGGTGGGCTCTATTCTATCAATGTATTCATAACTCGTTTGTTTGTGATCCGGGATTCCGGTTTATGAACCTTTCCCGTATAAATTATTTCCTCCGAAAGTTTTGAGAACTTTCCGTGTTTTGGGTTGATATTCCAGCTCCCTGGCCATTCGGGTTTGGGAATTGGGCGGAGTGCTCCTACTGTTCATAGTTCATACCAACCAACAACCAAAACGGAATAGGTGTTCTGCAACATGAGCAAAAGAGTTGTGCCATGCCAGAGTTGGAAAACAGAGTGTGTATTGTTATGAATAGCTATGAATATATGGATTTTTATTTCTGTTTCCCTGCCGGCCTAAAACGGAGCATTAAAGAGGAACACGCAAGGATTAGCTTGATCATCAATCTCCTGCCTCGTCCATTTACGCTTTCATAATTTATCAAGTTATTTAATTCTGGTTCTGTTTTTGGTCGTGGTGATGGTGGTGGCTAGAATAATACGGTATTGATGGTGTGATATGGTCATTTACTGGCCGATTGCCGAAAAATCCATACCCCTGTTTGTACTAATGGAGATTTTATTGGGTTTAGGAATTAATGAACCTGTAATTAGCGGAGATTCCGGTGTTAATTGAGACATTTTTGATGGTTTAAAAGCAAGGTATAATATGTGTCATTTTGCATCAATACAAGCTTATCGTCAATTTGCAACATACCTTTAAATGTTTTAATGTTTTTTAGCGTAAAAATCTATTAACTGACCATAGGCCGTTTTTCTTGCCGATTTGGCAAATGTTATCCCTCAGTATCTTCATTCCCAGGTATAAATGGAGAGTAACGGAACGAGTCGTATATTTTTGCATGAAATTCGGTCCCTTTATATACCTCCTTGTCCATAAACAAAGCAGTGAGTTGGATTTAATGACAATATGACACACAACAAGGACATATATAAAGCAATCTAGCTCTCATTCCTGGCTAATAATTCGGAACAGGAATAAATATACGGAGCTACTTACGATCCTCATAGTCACATCCTAACATGCTAGCTCTTAAAAGGCCAAACTTGAGCTTTTACACGAGGGGTTGTTCATAATTTATTGTTTTAATGCGAGTTTTGGAAAAAGTTTAAAAAATACTACGATTTAAAAATTTCGAAAAAATGCGTAATTTAATTTTTATCGCCAAATTACACAAATTCCCGTGATTTCTGAACAAATAAAAATATTGCAACTTAGCTCGCCTTGGCATTTCATCTGGATTTGCGTCCACAACCACACGCAAACTTTCCCCATGCATTAAATATGGATGGAGAGGAAATAGGACTTTCACATCCCCTTACATTTTACTTAACACTCAGAACTGGCTAAAAACACTGGATTTGCAAATAAACATGTAACAAAATATGGGAACAAAAAGCAAGAACGCAGGATTGGCAGAATTTGCCACCACCACCACCATCACCGACAGCAAAATACCGTATGTTCGTGATGCCCGGTTGGGTGGTGGTGGTGGTTCCCGAATTTCGGATGTCGATCATTATTCCCTTCTGGGAGCTAAATATCGTCTCTCTGCATACGATTTGCCCATTCTCGCTTCTTGCCGAAATTGGCAGTACATCTACGATATTATACTATACAATTCTGTGATCTACGATCTACAGAGCCAAATTTTGCATTTACAGCAACAACTACTGTACTGTTGTATAGGCTTTATCAGCCAATTTTGAGGGAACTCCTGCCGCTTTCAGGGTGGGAATGCTTTGAGATACGCCTTGAACCCTTCAAACTTCGGGCTTTTACAAGCCTAATAATTTCCGACTTTGGAAGTAAATTCCAACCAGGTTTGTATAGATTCGAGTCTAAAAGCCCGTGGACTTGGAATGGAGTTGCAGAAGGTGTGAGTTCTCTATTGCTATTTTCCTAACCATTTCCAACGTCTAGAAACTTCCAGCTTCCACAAGCTTGTCATGAATGCCGATATAAAACTACCCCCGAAATAAATTTCCCAGGGCCCTTATTCTGGAGTTTAGAGGGACTCTGGAGCGTCAGGAGTAAGTTACAATCGTCTCTAAACGTCTCAGGACGTGTAACGGAAGTGCAGAGGATGCGAGTCCTCGATCAACTTCAAAAATCACTCCCAGATATTTTTTTCATAGTTTCTCGTGGAAATCTAAGCCTGACTGCCCCTGCATCTCCATTCCGAATCGACTTGACAATTTAAACGTCAGACATATCATCGGAAATCGGAATGGCAAACAAGGGGAAAGTCTCGGAGATATGAAATTCTCAACTTTCTCAAGACCTGGAAGGCTGGGACTTCTCCAGGAGTCTTAAAGTCCCCTTAAAGCACACATTCCGCATAGAACAGATGCAAAATCTCCAAAATTTTGGCAGAATTAAGCTCGACTGGAGAAGTAGCCAGAACAATGGGTTGGACCGTAACTTTGTACATTGTTGTGTATGTATAATATATTATCCCGAGCCTGCATGTTTGCTTTGCATTAGCCGATAGTGTTGGAAGTTAGGAGGACCGATCAGGACGGAATACACAAAACCGAGAAAGCACAAGACAGACACAAAAACTGGAGCTAAGGCTGAAGGAGAAGAAAACTAGCTGTTGAATCAGTATTGATTTTTCCCCGACATGGCCAAACCTACAACCACCACCACCACCAAAAACCCGAGGTGGCAAATGGAAAAGTTACCTCTAATACTGTAATATATGCTATCGACACAATGTTATATAATGCCACAGCAGCACCATGGTGCAAAAGTAGGCATAATCTGCCTGCTGGATAGAACATACAACACACTCTCGAGCAATCCGTTTATTGCATTTTGTAGCCGTATTTCCCTAAATAAACCCCCAGGGGTTGTATTTCGGGGGGTGATTTTAATTCAATTCAAGATAAACAGTCAGCAACTAAATTCTTATCATTTTTCGACTAATTCGTTCACATTTTAATAGGGTTCTATGGTCCATTCTATCAATGAACATTTCTTGCATTCCGAACAAGACTTGCATATATATCTTACAAAACCCTCGAAGGGGTTATTCCGGAGGAGTTATTTATTTAGTTTGGGGTTTAAATTTTTTTTCTGCTCATTTAAATTGTAGTCAGTATGTCAGTAAAGAACACCAGTGACTAGGAAACAGTTTCAAGTCTTGGTATGTTTTTAAGGTCTTGAAGTTATTATAAGTTCTATGGAACTAACCCAAGTATTTTCCTAACCTGAGGAAGTGAAGAGAGAACGAGGGACTTGAAATTGGTTGATGGTGGACGGGTGATATGGTGACAGAATTGACAGATTGCTACTTCTCAACTTGGGGGGTCGTACATAACATAAGATGATCCTTCCAATGAATGAGGTCCATTGGGGTCAAGTTATAAAATATATTTTGCATCTAGAAAGACGAGAATCACTGATTGTTTTAGTAATTTTTTTCAAAATTTATCTTTTTATCGGAAAATTGAGTAAATTCAAGGAATTCAGGTTTATTCAGGCTATGAAATATTGTTATAACCTTCGATGTCTGAAGAAGTTATAGTTAAAGTTAAAGGATTAAAATAGTTTCAAGTTTCTTTAAAGTCTATTTAAGTTTCTTTAACTTTAAATAGTTTGAATCCCTTTAAAACAGCCACAAAAGTACTTCCATTCCACTATTAAAGCCAGTCCAATCTTCTTGTTTAAAAAACATAAAGAGACACAACGCGTTCTAAAAACATTATCTTACACAAGAAGTAGCCTAAAACTCCAAAAAATCCCCAAAAAATCCTATCAAAACGTACGATTCTATTATACCATTTAAGATTATGTTCCTATTTCCAAGACCTCCATGAAATTTAATTGTGCAATTTAAAGAAACTTAAGTTTCTGTCCAAGGCTGTTTAAATCCATAGCCACCACCACCACCACCATCACCCAGGGCTGTTATTCCTCTGGTTATCATCAGTTCGTAATCCCTATTTAGGAACTTTGTTATAGTACGGAAATGTAATAATAATATGCATTCTTATATATTATTAATATTATCCTCTACTTGAACACTTGAGGAACTTTGAGCCCTCGTTCCTCTTCCAATATATATTAGAAGCGTCTGACAATTTAATATAACCCGAGGAAATTCGAAATGCTTGTAAATTCTAAACTAGGCCTGACACAAAATGAACTGAGGAATGAATTCAAAGTGACAAGCTTTTACTCCAATTTCCAAAAACTTACTTCAAGTAATCTGTTTTGGAACATTGGAAACTTCAAAGTTACAAATGATACACAACTTCCCGTCATCTGAAACCCCCATCGACTAATAGGCTTCTATAGAGCCTGGTTTAATGAGAGTTACAACGACGTCCCTTATATGCAAATGTTTTGAATAGACGTTCGTTTTGTTTAGTGATAAGGGGGAAGTTACCTAAACAAGTCTATTAAATTATAAAGAGGGTTCAAAAAAACTAATGGCTATCTGTAATACGAGATTTGTTGAGGAATTTTTTGTAACAAAAATCAGCTCGATTGTTGAACGATTAAATATCTAATTGGGAACTGATTTAATCATATTTTTAGATAGTTTGCATAAAGACTCGTTTTTAATTCAAAAACTTATAATGGTGCAAAAATAAGTTGTCTGACAGATATCAAATTTGAAGTCCTAGGATTAGAGCCTTTTTATGTGCGCTGATCTGGAATTTTAAAGTGTCCTTATACTCGTGTATTGATTAAATTTCTGCCTTTTAAAGGTTATTTACATAATGTACAATAACACGGTTACAATAACTAATAGCACCGTCCTTTAATAGCACATATGCACCTTTACTTGCGTAACAACTGAAAAACACGGATCGATTTCTATTCTGAAACGGAAAGGTTAAATTTCTAAGGAGGATTTGTCACCAAAGATACGATGACGACGTTTGAAGGGGATTAAGAAACCTTTCACAATTATTGTAAACTACCCGGGTAGCGGGGTAGCTTATCGTAAATACTGAATTAAGTCCCCACCCGGGGGGAGTACACTTATCTCATGTTATGACTCAGAATAATTAAAACTGACCGTTTATTACTTGTCAACCATTTTCTAACTGTAAAAAATATACCTTGTAAACCGTTGAAAGTCCCAAAACGGAGAATTGAAGCTCTGAAAATCTTCCAGTTTTGTATTTTAATTTTTAAAATTTTAAATTTTAAAATTTTAATTTTTAAAATTTAAAATTTTAAAATTTTAATATCTCCGTGCTTTATCAATGAGACAAATGGTAGTTAATTGCTGAACAAACAATAAGAAGAATGCAAACTAGGAATAAAACAAAGAGGGATTTCCTTTGGAATTAAAGCCTTTGGAAATGGGCTCATCGGACCGTGAACAGATTCCAGTTCTATCCAATCACTCCGAATAAGGAACCTCCTTTGTCAATCCCCGATTTCTGCGATTCCCAAATTACTCAAGCTTTTTGTTCATCTGGAGAATAGATTTTTATATGCATAGTTTGGGAGAATTCTTGGCAGTTTGTCTACGGTCCCTTATCTTCCTAAAGGGTTAGGCTTTACGATTTAAAAAAAAAATCTAACAAAATTTTTGGAGAGTATGTATCATTTTTGCTTGTTTTTGTACTAATTTTGACTTGGAATTTCTGTACGAACAGCCCTTAATAGTTCTGTAGGAAGTAGTAGGAGACATTCAATCAGAATCCTGTATCAAAGGGACACTGTGGAACTGAGAACTTGGTTAGGCCATTGGGAATTCATCGACAATTTCCAATTCTCTTGCATCTTGTTTCTCTTTTAAGGCTTTCTCCTGGTGGAGTTGATAAAGTGTCTACCTACTTTATGGAGAGCATTTACAGGGTGTTCCAACAAATCACGATCAGAAAGATACAGTTTTTGAGGCAGGATATGGATGTAAAACCGTCTAAAACTATTTAGGATCCCGAAGGGGTTGCATTACTAAAGATCGGTATTTACATAGCCTCAAAACTAGGCTTATTTCGGAGGGGCAAGTATTTCGGGGGGTCTTGTTCCGGAACCTCTATACAATAAAACCAGTAATTAACGACTAATTAGAATATAACATCCGAGAACTAAACAGTTACCTCAATACCACACCGGGAAAACAACCAGATCAACCTTATTTCCCTTGTAACACCCTGTAAGAGAATCTATCCTATATATATGTCAATAGAACTATACTCTAGGCTGGCCATGGGACACATTCAAAATTATTTGGTGAAGATCCTAACAGGACATAGTCCCCTCTCCAACTCGGTAGACAGAGACAATCGGGTTTGGCAGTGTCAGTGGTGGCAATAATGATGATGATATGGTCATGGCGGTGGTGGTATGGTCGGGTGAAAGTAGTGAAAGTGGTTAAACAAATGGAAATTGCACACCTCCAACAATTCCAATCCCAAACTGGAAAGTCAGGAGGGATTTGGATGAATAAATCCCTCTTTTCTGAACAGGTTTTTTTTGTTTCAAATTCTGGAATGGAACTTTTTTGAAAAAGTTAACTTAATTTGTTAATGATTTAACTTTAAAATTAATTGACTATATACTAAATAGTATTTAATTTGTCGACCTTAAACTCATTTCGACTGAGTTTGATTAAATATACAAGTCTTAGATCAGTTCTTCTTCAGGTTAAAATCATCGTAGTCTCTAATGTCTATTTCGAATGAGATGTTACAATTTAATTAAAAATAAAATTTACCATCAGCTAAGCTACCGTATTTTCTACAAACTACAACATTCCCTAAACCGTTAAAATTCCGAATAATCCACATCAATTAGTTCAAATGCCTATTTCGCATCATCTCCTAAAACTGCTTTCACCATCGTCCTCAAATCCATCTGTTGTGGTTGGTTGCGATGGTGGTTGCGTTTGTTATAACTCTACACTTGCTCACCGAGGCTATAGGTATATTATAAACTGTCCCGTCAAAACACACTTAAGCGACTCTCGACTGTAGATTCTACAAATTCTACTGCAAGATGTTATCAACCTACAAGAGCCTAGATTATGATTATAGCCAACAAGTATAAGGCTGAAAGATGTCTAAAGTCCATGAATTTCCTCCGGGAATAGGGATGCTTCTAGAGATGATCGGAGCGTTTCAAAATTTGCATGTGCTGAAGGTTGAAGTCCGGAGCTGAGAAGTGAGAGACAAGACGTGTCAACTCCTCATTCACAATCACAATAATACAATGAAAATCACCATGTTTTCGCGTATCTGTTGTGATGACTATGTGACAACTCTGAGGTGACGATAATAATAACAAAACCTAGAGCATTGACATGAAAGCATGATGATCAGGCTGTACGATCTGCAAAGTAATGTACCTGAGAACCTGGTCTTCTCTTGAACGTAATTCTACAGATTACTAACTAGTGGAGTATTTAATTTAAAATTGTTTTGAGGACAATAAGACGCTTTTAAAACTATAGCTGGATGTGAACAAGGAATTCGTTCGAAAAAATCGTTTTAAAACGGATGCAACTTGGTTCTAATGTAAATTCAAATCCATCAGTTGTAAGATAAGAATATGTCTTAACATTGGTGATAAGATCTCAAAAGATTTTGGATATTAGATATGTCGATTAAAATGCTTCGAAGTTGGTTCAAATTATTACTGAGTGTCGACATGTCGACAAGTTCGATTTTTAGGGCTACAAATTTACGATTTGCGTCTATGTTATCTATTTACTTCTTAGGTACTTAAATTTTCCGTGACTTAAATCCTTTAAATACTAGCAAATCCATCAAGAAAAATTATAATGCAAATTTTCCCAATTTTCCAAGGATTTAATATACTCGGTTATTGAATGTCGAAAAGGTTCATTTTGTCACCGACGGGAAACTAAACGTCGACAAATCCAACGAACTTTTCGACCATTTCGCCACTCCCTTAAAGCCGGGACAGTATTGACCATCGGACCAACTGCAACTTCTCCTAGGAGTATAAACTGCTACTAAACGGTGTCAGACAACAAAGATCTAAAATTTTCCAATAGAACAAAACAATAAAGGAAAACAAATCCTTGGAGCTGGAACAAATAGATCTGAAAAAACAGGGCCGAGTTTAACAGCTCCCGAGCCCTAAACTGTAATAAAAACAAAGGACAAAACTGACACTCCAGCTCTCTATCTCTATCGACTCAACTCTTCTGTGAAACTAAATTAGCCGAAAAAGTTTAGCTCTTTTTCTCTGCGGAAAAAGAGTAAAATAAAAAAACTAAATAAAAACGGGAAAAAAACTTTGGAACCAGCTTTTTTCGGCTCTTTTCATTCTGCAATAAGGGAAAACACGAAGTCTTTAGTTTGTCCCCTTTGGTAGTTTTTTATATGGCCTTTAGAGACAGTGGATATGCAATATAATAAAAAAAAGTTCTTGTAACTTCGATTCTTTTAATCGATTTCCGGAAATCCACTTACACATTCATTCGATGTTCCATGTTCAGAGCAGAAAAAACTACTACAAGAACTAGATGAATAAAAATTGTTCAGTCTTCAAGATCCCTGTTCGTGTGTCAAGTCTCGAGTTTTCTGGCTAAAGAGGAGGCTGTCAAAGTCAAGGACTTTCCAAGTCTCAAAGTCTCAGCTCTTGAGCCAAAGACTAAACTACTAGAAGACTGTGTTGGGTCCGAGAGTTGGAAAATAGTGTTGAATTGTGCTGTTTTACAGGTGAATTTTGAGGCTTAAAAGTAGACATTTAAGGCAGTTTTGCCGAAACTACAAATGCTCCTGGTGGCAATTTTGATTACTAGAAATCCACCCTGTGGTAAGTTTTGTTACTACTGGGATTACACCGGGTGGCAAATATAGGAACTAAAAACAAATGTTGTTACTAAAATAGACCTTTTGGGATTTAAATGCGTTCACACGAAGCGTTTCAACGTTAAATGTAGTAGACGCATTTACTCCTGCGTTTATATCAATTCATCAAGTCACTGCGTTTCCTCAATTCTATAGTGGTTCAAGCTTCTTCAACAGTGAATCCATTCATGCCACCCTATACTGTTTAAAAATTTAATGGATATATTAAATTTATTTTTAACCCAAACAAATTTTTAATGTCTTTTGCACTAAATGGTGAAATAAAATTCAAAATATTTACTACAAAAAATTGCGTAGGCTTTTCAATCGAAATTATAGAACCTTGTACTTCTTCAAATCTGAAACACGGAACCTACAATAAAATATATCAAATATAGGGTCCAATTTTAAAGAAAATGGGACTGGAGGGTAACTTTGTGTCCTGGTTTAGCTGCCTTAATTCTGGGGTCATGTAATATTCATGCGAAATTGCCTTCTCCATCAACTAAACTCCGAAATAGTTGGAAGCAACAAGCATATAAGGGATGAGCATATAATGTATATTTTTATATGTATGTATGTATATGAACGAGTTTGTCGTTAGGGTAAGTAGGGCCGTTCATCCCAGACAGTTATCCCTCTGACATTAGAGTTTACAGGGTGTTTCACGAAACAGTTCATAATACAGGAGAATATTTTGTCAAAATCGGACTGCTGTACTTTTTATCAAAGTCATTAGATGGTCTGAGGGTACGAACGTAGGGTTTGGATAAAACATATCCATATCTATGGACAAAGCGTATGGGATTTAAATTATTGGGTTGAAGTTCAGCCAAGTTCAAGTTTACCATATTATAAGTTCATATAACCAATCCGATACCGATACCAGCCACCACGACAGTACTTTTCCAAGCTTAGTTTATCATCAGATCGAAGCGGATTGGATACTAAATTTTGCCTAATTTTCTTTCGTATATTTCATGTGATTTGATCATAGTTTCCACAGAAGTAGCGAAATAGGGCAAAAATTAATATGTGAATGAAATATCATCTCAAAAACGATCAAAAGTAGAGGTTAATGCCCCAGTAACCTCTAACTAATTAAGAATATTTAAAATTACGTAAGGTCTTTTGAAACTCGGATCCATTTGAGGACCATGGCCATATCTTTAGGAAGGAGGATTGGAATAGTGAAGAGACTTACCTGAAAAATATAAAAAAAAAATTCATTAGAAATTAATTTTACGCATAATTTTGTCATTGAACAAACAGTTATCTACTCATCTATATTTGTAATTTCGGTTAGACAGGCTTGCAATTCTTGATCCCAATTATTCCTAACAAACCGATAGTGGTTCATTGACTGACACATATCTCGTTATTACCGAACCTTGTAATTGTTATTATGTTAAGGTCAACTGAAGTATATAAATTTAATTTCCCTAAATAACTCCCCACCCCAAATAATCCCCCCTCCTTGAATAAATCTCTCACCTAGGGATTTTAATTCAAGTTTTACGGTGCATTTACATACATATTTTGTCGAAAGAGGCATATTTAGCTTAATCTTAAACTACTCGACGAGTCCAGGATGATTTATACATAATAAATCCGCATAATAATGTGATCCCAGGATTTCAATTTATTTTCCCATGTTTAGGGCTATTAATAATCTCGGTTGTGCCTAAGTTCTATGAATATTAGAAAACCTTGGAACCCGGAGTTCCTGGTTCCCATTCTTTGACTTTTGATGCCTTCAACCTCAACTCTGCCGCAAAAGCCAACGAGCCATGCAGATGTGATTAAATTAGCAAGGTTTGCCATCGTTCCCCTCCGGCTGAAAATATGTAGCAGTTGACGAGCGATTCAAAACCGTATAGCAAGTTATGCTTTTTTGTGAAAACAATTCGGTTTCGACCTAAAATTTAAGAGTATTTCATGCAAAATTCGCGGCAGGAGCACCCTGTATTTAAGGAACACCTTGTATTTACCACGGTTCGTTTGATAATCGAATGCAATCTTTGCAGGAAATTGTGCAAGAACTTTGAAACTATGATTGCCGTCTTCACGTCGAATTACATCAAAATTTAAATCCACCTTGAGACAATGCCACACCCAACTCCCAACAGGGAAATATTTCTGGCACGCAATGCGACCTTCATTTCTGATCGTTTTTTCTGAGTTCCCTAAATAAGGAAAATCCCTAAATAATTCCCCATGGGTCTCCCTCTGTAGATAAACCATGGATGTAGTTAGGAATTACAACTAAAGTCTACTAATATTTGTTGAAACTTCCACTCATCCCCTTATCAGTTGTCCTCAGTGGGTAAAGAGGTTCTGAATTTTGAATGAGGGATGAGCCTATATAAACTTACACTCTGTAACAGCCTAGATGAGGTATAAAACAGTGTTTATCTTCTCTATAGTTTAAACACAATATAGAATAGATCAAGGACTATATCTATTATATATTCGAGGCTGATAAGTAGCCCGGTTAATTGAGATGGAAGGGCAACCGGGTAAAATATCGGAGATGACTTCCCGGTTTCCGATCCCAGCCTTCCGGGATTTCCAGAGAGATTCAATATCATCTTCTCAAAATCTACATTTACTCGCCCAGACCACCACCACCACCACCAACATTAACAGTATTAGCACTGTATAACATAAAATGACAAGGTTCTCTACGAAAGCTAATATAAGTTACATATCTCTTCTACGTTTTTCGGAGTCGATTTCAACTGTTGACAGTCTTTAAGTATGAAATCGCAAAGATTCGCAAATGTTTGCGAAATTCGAGATAAAACGCTTAAATCCTCGGATGCGTCTTATCGCTAACTTTCTAAACTCCTGGATATTTCAAGTGTTTCCTGCCATTTTGAAGGCACTCCAGTATGGAACTATAATAGTGTAATCAAGAGCTGTTAAATTCTTAAATTCTTAAATTCCTTGATGCAAACCAACCCAATTATTTTTTTAAACGCCATATAGGCAGTAAAGTAAGTTCTAAAACTCCGAATTTCGGATTTCAAATTCGGATTTCGGATGTTTAATATAATATACTTGGCATACAGTACAGACGAGTTAAGGAATCAATCTTTCTACGTCTCCATCCTTCAAAATCAAAGATTTCTAAGGAAGTATAAGCGTCTCAAAGGTTTCAAGTACACTAGATAGATATGATGTATAAATCCCATCTTCTATCATAGATGTTAAAGCAGGAATGTAATGGGAAGGGACACATTTCCAAAAATATAAGAGACAAGAGGACGGGAAATCGCTAGAAACTGAAGCTCCAAACGCTGTAGGTTTGGCCACCAAGAAGCGCTCCTTCAAGGGGCCGTTCGTCGATGATTTAAGAGCCCTTAACAACACGTGTAAAAGTCCCCTTGGCTTCTGTCCTCCGTCAATTGCAAATACATTCAGAGGAGTAAGACAAGAGCAGAGACATCGACCTCTCCGAATATTTCTGCGGGTATCATAACTCAATCCTTACAAGGGAACCTTCTTGGGTGGCAGACGAGCATCTGAAGGGAATTTCATCGTTTGCTAATTATTTTGATCATCGTGAGGAGGTAAATGAAGCTATTCAACCGGGGCAAATGACATTTTTTAGATTGGTAAAGACCTTGTGCTAGTTGACTCGCCGGGTAAAACTCGTTTCATCTAAATGTATAGCATAATATGAACGAAACAAGTTTGAAGTTTTACCCGGCGAGTCAACAAGCACAAGGACTTTAATTAATATATCCCGTTGATCATTAGCGCTTACAAGGGAACGTTCCAAGGTGATAAATGGTAAAATGATAAAAAGTTTTTTTTAACGTTTCCCGATTGGAAATCAGAGTCCAGTACTGCCTAATGCCCCATCCAAACTTTGTGATCACATCGAAGCAGCCCCCTTCATTCTCCTTAATAGCCCCGTATTTTATGCTAAAGCCCTCATATTCGTCCTCTTCAGTCTTAAACGTTGTATAGTTGTCTTGAAACTCGGTTTATTTCCTGCCTACTAAGAAGCGCCTATTGTATCTCTTGCTGCCATACATACATTTTATATGTGATGTTAAATCGTTAGATGTATCTTTGCAGAAGATCAACGGAATTGGCTTTGGCAGATTGCCTTTGCTCTGATACTCACTTGCACAAATTGCTATAGAACTCCCTCCATATCCAACAGCATACTGATATAACCTCTAACGATCCAAGATCCAAGATCCAACCCAACCAAACCCAGCAGAAGAACCGACCCAAACTATCAAGTCTCTTAAATTCCCAAACTTTGTTACTCTCAGTAAATTGAATCCTCGTCTCCGTAGAATCCCATTTATTCCGACGAACCCGTTACTACACCAAAATCTCTCAAATTCTGCACGAAATGCATGGACCGACGTTTGATAGAATGACACACGAATCTACAAACCCGAATTCCCCGTCCTCATCCTCATACGACGATCAAAGAACCCAGGGTAGACACATTCTGATGGAGGAACAATATATAGATAGATGTTACATCCGATCTTATACACATTTAATAGGACCGAACACTTTAGCATTTAGCTACACATCTTATAAGGGACTAGACTGCGTCAAAGACACTTTTAATAACATCTCCAGACCACGAATTTCCCTTTATTAGCTCGCCTATTGAAAATAGGGTTTAGAGCTAATGAAGTCAACCAGTCCGTCCGTCCGTCCGTCCGTCTGTCCGTCGTTTTTGTCAATGTAAATCAAGACAAAATTAAACAGCCTAGAAGCAGGCCGGATTAGAACCAATACAATTTTTTTGAAATGGAAGCATAATATTCGCTAGTGCTTATCAAATTCCGAACACAGAATTAAGTTTCCACATAATTGTATTGGTTTAAATAGGAAAGTGGATTAAAATATTTGGAAACAGGAATGATATATAAATCCAAACGTTTTGAAACAATAATCATATTTTAAAGGTATTTACATTTTTAATATACAAAACAACAAGCTAGGGTTCGTAAAAGCCGTAATTGCGGCATTTCATATTATTGTTTCGTGATATGTTCTAATTGATCCAAAAACAGAATTTATCATTTAAAAACAGCGTTTTGGATTTAAACTAAATTTTAGCTGCATCTGCCTAACATTAGAACCTTTTTCGAGGAAATCGTATCAATGTTTTAATACCAAATTAATATTTAGAGTTTTTATCCTATTTTCTAAATTTAAAACAGTTTTGAGAAATTTTGAGGTTTGATATAAATTGTGCAACATGAAAATGGTCTTCGAGAAAATCGTATTGGTTTATATACCAAATATTTTTTAAAGAAATTCTATTGCTTTTAATAGGTAATTAAAACTACATGAATGATATACATATATAAATCAATACGTTTTGAATCAAATTTTGAGGGTGGTAACATATTATACATACGTAATCGTAATATATAATTTTGGGTTCGTGAGAGCCCTAATTGGGAGATTTCATAATATTGTTTCATGAACTGTTCAAATTGATCCAAAAATAGAATCTCTAATTAAAAACAGTGTTTTAAGTAGATTTTAACTGCATTTGTCAAACAACAAAATAATTTTTAACGAAATTGTACAGGTTTCAATAGCAAAGTGGATGGACACATTGGGAAACAGTTGTATTCAATGTATTTTAGGACAATTCTCAAATATGCAGTTTCTTCAGATATTTGCTATGGAAACTATCTTTATCTTCTCAAACTTCTTATAGTATATTATCGTGGATGTAAATGAATTGACCATAGAACAATTACTAAAGCTTCGGGATTCAAAATCGATCGTCTAAGTGAACGGAAACTATGATATTTTGATCTTTCACAATTGATTTTTAATAGTTTTGATTGTTATATTTAAACCAACACGATTTCAAGTAATATTGAACAACAATATATATTAATTTTGCGAGCTACCGTTAACGTTTACAACGTTTTATTTACAAGAGATATAGGCCCTTTTTGCTGATCTTGACATATTATTCCAATCTCAAAAGCCCAAAAGCCCCGAAGGGTTCCTTGTGCGAGCCCCACCTGTGCTGATGCAACCCGTTCGAAATCATACGCTCGTTTCAACTTTCAACGGCGAGCTGTCCTTGGAAGGGAAACAATACTAACTAATTAGAAAAACTTAGAAAAGTCCCTATACATTAAGTCCGCGCCTTGAATAAATAAATAAATTGGTCTTGGTGTCCTGAAACACATGCAAATCTCAACTCCGGCTCCCAAATTTATTATTATCATCATGCGAAAAAAGCGAGAAGTTTCGAAAGCCAGAGGTTTGCATCCAATACTGCCACCACTGCCATGCCACCACCACCACCACTCCCAGCTTATAAACTATACAAAGGAATCTGTGGAAAAAATCGATACTACTATCTTTCTTATTCATACGTTTTCCGAGCTGAATACATTGTGTTAGTATTATATGCATATTGAGATTGAGGAGGATTCTCGGTATGATGATCACACGGGTTCTTTGTTGCTTCTGTTCTGTGGCAGGCAGGGCAATCTGGATTCTGACGGATTCTACGGCTACAGATTCACAATTCAGGAAATTCAGGATTCTTCTTAAAGATCCTCATCCTATTTCCCGATCCCACGTTCTTTTCAGAAATTTAGAAGACTGACTCGAGATGTGATGTGAAATGTGAACATGGTCGCCCTCACGGCCTATGAAGAGTAGCTAGGGATGCTCACGTTAGAAGCATGGCCGATAAATTTAAAATTAATCGTGATGATATTTATTTAATTCGTGTTTTTATGTGGAATATACCATATACCGGTATAAGCCTCCCATCTTCGAAATAACTCCCCTCTCTCTTGTTCTGAGTATTTGTAAAAATTACTAAATATATTTTTTGGAACAGTTAAATCTGATGGGGACTCAAAATATTCTTGCATCCAATGTATGTAATGAACATCTAGTAACAAATACAAATTTTAATTTTATAAAAATTGTAATATTTCAGCTACCCAACTAACACACCTTCTTGGCCGAATTAGGTTAAAAACGGAAATAAATATGCAATAAATAACTTCCACCCACCAATGCTGTCAGTGTTAAACTACACTGATGATGTGATATACACCCCCCCGGGTTTTATTTCAGGATTTACGGCATGCCATTTCCGTGTACTCGGTCGAGTACACGGTATCTTCACCCCGATGTTTAGGCCCGGGACATCCCTACTCCCTCCCCTTGTATTTATATTATTAAAGTTGAGGTAGACGGGCTCCTGTTCCCTCAGAGAAAATTAGATATTCTGATCTTAAAGCCTCCTTGTTGAGGAAATCTGAATCTGGATGAGGGGGACGGGTTGGGATTCCAGATTCCAGATATTCTGGAGAAATAACTCAGGAATTCAGGGCTGGAAGTTGGGATTTGCTTTACATTCATGAGCACTTTCCCATCATGAATTCTTAATCTAATAATAACGCATATGAGACAGACTTTCCCCAGCCCTTCGTCTATAAACAATACTAACTCACCTACAGAATACCTCTCTCTATACGAATAATATTATTGTTTCCATTGCGAATATTCAAGTGACTAAACCTAACTACAAAGCATCTTTCGATGTTTGGGAATTGACAGTTTTTCTTTGAAAGACCCGACAATCGAAGACAGGGGTAAATATTGCTGCTAGTGGGGTTAGTTTTTTTTAAATTTGACCTATTCAGCTAGAGGTCAAAGGTTCCAGGGCTTTTAAAAGCTTTAAGCTTATAATATCGTAATGGAGAGTATAAACATATTAAGAGCTAAACCCATTTCCATTAAATGAATATACAGAATCCATATGGAGACTGGTTTTTCTGAGGAAAAAACAGCTCCAAAAATCCTCAGACCATCAGACTTGAAAGATCAGGGAGAAAGTAGATGGAGAAAGCACTAAACGGATATAATGGATATATAGCACTCAGTTTCTAGACTTATGTGTATGTTAAATATATATCTAGTCTTGAATAATAGTAAGTAGTTTAGATATGTCGGTAGGAGAGTAGATAGGTGCAAAAGTGCAAATGGTTCTTAATGCATAAAAAAGCTCTAGCCATTCATACATAAAGTGATCAGGTCGAGCTGGAGGGTTCCTCCGACTAGAATCTGGGCCGTTCGTAAATTTTTCAGAAAAATCGGGATTTTCTACCTAATTTCCTATAAATCTTCGTTTTTTTTTAATTTTAATATCCTTACTAGGGCTACGTGTTTTTAAGCAGATCAACTTTCAATCTTCGGTTCTGAATGACTCTCAGAAGTTAAAAAAAAATAAAGTAGTCAGAGTTTGAAGTTGGAGACTTGGTAAGGATGATGATGATCATGATCATGAAATGATCATAGGCCCTCAAAATATCTCCGTATCTTCACCCACTCCATTTCCATCATCGTTAGGTTGATTATTTTTATCGTCGTTTCATCAGCCCTGTTTAGCTCATCGGGGCACTTATGAGTGGGTTTTTATTATGTAGAAGCATTCCCTACAAGTTGTAGGGCTAGCAGTTGAGGAGTTAAATCGGAGTGGGGATTTATTTCGGATCTATAGTTTAAATTAACCACAAGCGAATTCCATAGGTCGCGACAATTTAAAATGTGCGTTCGGCATGTTTTAATTGGGGTGGGGACTTATACCGGGGGCTTAAAGTGCATTAGCAAAAATTTAGATTTTATAGTACAGGTAATAATCGTAGTTTTGAAAAATAATCTGCTCCGTTAAATATTTACTTCAGATTTAACCAGAGAACTTTCTCCGATAGAGAAAGCAGTCTTAAACATTAAAACCCGCCGGGGTTCCAAATTGTCCACCATTCCAACTCGGTTTTAAGTTTAGAAATCTGGAAGCACCCTGTCCCAGCTGTCGTCCTCCAACTCTGGATATGATAACTGAGCGAAAACCGCTATGTAATGGTTATTATCCTGTCATGATCATCATCATAGTCGTAGCTGGGCAAGGAACCACACCCACTACCAGCATGTGACATAAAATTGTCGTAGGACATAAAGAGAACGAAAAAATTGCTTTTAAAATCGACTTGGAATTTAATTGTTTTTTAGGAATGGCACATTCAACATTTGAACAGCAAGTTTTTAGACGGTAAAATGTCTTGTTTAAAATGACAGTTTTATAATTAAACCCCTCAAAATTCTATTTCTAAAACTATAACCATTTTACTAACTAACCCATCCCTAATTATCCTCAATTTTATTACAATATTCAGGTAAAAATAGCCTAGATCTAGATTACTAATTTTTTAGCTTGTTTTCGCAAGCCTTCAGCCTCCTTACATTTAGTTCGCTGAACCCTCCGTCCAAAAAAGCGGCTAAAAACTCATCTCCAAGTAACTCTATCCCCGAATTAGGGTTTTAAGTAACGGAAAGTAAATTAATATGCAAAGAGCTACTTTTACTTTTAATACTGATGAGACGGCGGTTCGGGTCCCATCAACTCGGGCATATTCATCCCAACCCGTCACTTAAGATTTTTTTACTAATTTTCCAAGGTAATATTAAGCAGAGTCGAGCTTCGAGAACATCATATTTTTCCTATCCAGCTGAGCCATCATAAAAACTTTCTCCAGAGATGAAAGAACCGTTTTTTTTTTGCAAAAATTTTAGTTTACGGTTACCCGGTTTTTCTGACTACTCAAGTACATAAATATTACTATATAATATATAGGAACAAAGGGAACAGCAGGGGCTTGCCTTGGTAGTACAAAATATATAATCAGTGTCTTTTTTTGGAGTTTAGACACTAGGACTGGATGTGGATTGTAGACAGGTGGGTGTGGAACTTGATTGTACTAATGGGCCGTTCGTAAAGCACAGGAATAGCTCTGAAATTATGCACAACTGCCTGTTTTTGTAGTTTAAAAAAATGATTAAAGAACGATAGGATGGGGATTTCAAGGTTGAATGGGTATTCTAGTCATAGACTATGATCAAAAACTAATTCGAAAGTACAAAGGGATGAAGCGAGCTGTTTTTTGCAGAGAAACTCATTAATTTACCTGTTGAGAACTTTCCCGGACTTGTTTTTCATGGTTGGGATGGTATTTTATAAATATTGTATGGGACAGTGAGCAGGAGGGGCCTATTTTAAGGATTTCGGGTGATATTTTTATGTCCCCGGATGATTTTTTTTTTTTTTACTTTTTGATAGTATCGGTGGATATTTTTGTCGCCGGGGATATTTTGCAGAGTTAGAAATGTCCTGGGCATATTTTAAGAAACTGAGGAGAAATTGATAACTGCCCGATGTGCAGGAAAATAAAATTTAAAATAACTCAGAAAATGCAGTCTTATTTACATTCACGTCATTTGACGATAATGTAAACTTTTATTGTGCAAGCCTTTTAACACCTTCAGTTAAACGAATTTACTGCATAATTTTTTGTTATTTTTCATATTTACATTTTCGATTCACGTCCTTTAAATGTTAAGCCGATTAAATTATATTCCCAGTTGTTTCTTTCAATTCACACTGCATTACTTATAGCTGTTAAGCGGTTCAAGTATGAAGTGCAAAGCCAAATTCTTTGTCCAGTTCTTTAAAAATTTAAATTTAAATTGTACATAATTTAATTAACAAATAGCATAATCGTTAATTTGCAGCTCAGGATGTAGAATAGTGAGTAGATAACTGAGGTGGTGGCATTACATTATGTTTTTTCTGTTTGGTTATTAAATGTGGCATTCATAAATAAAATACTGTAGATTCTGCAAAATTAGACCCCGAAATAAGTCCCCAAGGGAGGTCTTTAGAATCCTCTAAAAAAACCGGTAAAGTTATCATAATCCCCGTGTTTTTCACGTGTTCCACAACGTTTGAAACCCAATAACAGAACTCCCGAAGCATATCGACATCCTATATTCACTATCCCTTACCTAATAGTAACATCATCCGGAAAACAATTCCTTCATCCTCCCCGAATTAATGTAATTACGATAACAAACTGTTAAGAGGAAAAACAAGTCAGACTATCTATACTCAATCACAAAAACAAAATCTAATAACAACAATAACAAATCGAGAAAAAATATCGTATGTAATTGGAACTTCAGTTCCCAACAACCTCTCCACCTGGACTAATAAGCCCGATTCGCCAATTTTTAGCTCAAAACTACAGCCTTTTGCTACAAGATAAAAACCCGCATGGGTCTGTACTTTCTTGTAGATATTTAAATAAAATACTCCGAGAGATATCCGATCATCTCCTCGCGATATCAAAGCAAACTTAAAACCTCTTGAGATGAGATTGGAGTAATAAACGGAGAGTAGAACCTGATACACAGATACTCACTAAAACGACAGGCTAACTAAATCCGAAAATATATTTCCGGGCCGTTCGTAAAGTTGGAACTGGAAATTTTGAAATTTTCGAAAAATTCGCATGAAATTAACACGATGGACATATGCTAAGTTCATTTTTTCGAACTTCTTTAAATGCTTATAAATAGACCTTTCCAAGTTGCAGCTCCTATTCCGTTTTTATGGAACCTAAACCCGCTCGGGTGTTTGGAAAGCTCGTATTTAGCAGAAGAATCTGAGTTTTTTTTATTGAATTTGGATATGGGATCCTTATGAAAGGAGTAACGGAAACGGCTTTGGCAACAAATACAAACTCATTCAGAGACTCTGATCTTTAATAGGTTTTTAGTCATGGACCACGCCTTATTTTCATACTATTTCTAAGCCTTTGAACCGTTTAAATGTGAAGAGGGTTAAACCTTAAATTAAATGACGATTTAAACTCTAATGAACTAATGAACATCGAACAGTTAGAAATCAACATGGACAAACTCGTAATGAAAATTCATGAGTGTCCATTTTATGTAAACTTCGTCGTTATAAATTATAATCGAAGTCTGAGAATTAGATTGTAAAATCTAGTTGTGTTGTAACACACGACAGTAGAGCAGTAATTACATAAGGTCTTGATGACTCCCATTTGTTAAATTAGGCAAAGTTCTTCTAGTAGTTTGGTAGAGAGAATAATAATTATTGAACCTTGCAAAACCTCACAAAAACACGATAATTAATAATAAGTTGGTGAGGCTGCCTTGTGGTTTTGTGGTATCCTCCTCTCCAGAAGTTCAAGTCAAAGAAATACTAATGACCAATTAGCCTAATGTCAATTAGCCTGCATTTATAACCATTGGATTTGTGTTGGAAAGTATAGGAGTATTTTACGGTTCCAGCACTAATAATACATACAGTTTTAGTGGCTTAGAGATTTAAAAAATGACTCTTTTAGGGGCTTTTCATACACCATGTGGTAAGATGCATAATGGTCAGTTTGTAGGGTCATTTGACCCAAAAATGACCCGTATATAGATGGAATCAACTCTAAAAACCCTGAGAGCTAAAACTCACCGTACTTTATGAATGGCCCAATGGGATTTGTTTTTAATTGCTACTTAAAATCCAAATTTAAATTATTCCTCAGTCTCGTACTTACATGACTCTTGTCGTATCATCTTACATGGTAATTGGTATATCAATTATAGCATGAAATCGAATGTGTTTTTAATGTTTAAACTCTCAGTATCGGGGCTATTAACATTAACTAAGTTTTAGGACTGGCTCTAAAAAAAATACTTGAATTTGATAATAATTTTCGTTTTAAAACGGAAGGAGCCTTTGAGATTAGTTCTTAAATCCTTATGCTTGTTCGTATTTACACAGTTTACTTGTCAAATTATTTAAAATGTCAGACATTCAACATTATTACTTGTACAAGTAAAGAATATAGTCCATCCTCGCCATTTTGGGTTCAGAAAGAGGATCGATGATGTTCTTGATTGTTGATGATGATCTCAGAGTCGAAATGTCGTAATAACCTCCGCTGATTCAAGAACCTTTGATGTTACTAATGCGGAGTATATACAGGGTGTTTCGAAATGATGAGGACTATTGTGATAGCAATACGTTTACATTCATTTGTCCACATGATTTCCAAACACCTTGTATATATTTACCGTCTTTAGAATAGAATTTTAGCTATATTCATGATCATGATACAAGATGCTATTCGTATTTAAACGTCAGATTAAAAGCCACCGCTTCCTATATAGAGATTCAATCATTTGCAAAATCTTTTAACGGAATATCCGTAATTTTTTACTTCAGTACTTCAATGAAATATAAAATTAAATTTAAAAAAATCGGGGGTATAACCTCTATATTTTTTAGAGATTGAGCAATCCCTTGTAGTATCTACATTTCTAGATCGAGTTAGATTGAGGAAAAGGGGAACGTAAACAGTTTAGGTAGAGATCTTTGATGGGATTTTGTTGTCTTTGATTTGTGTTTAAGAAACTAAATGCCCTGATGGAGGATTAAGCAATACGGGGAAGTAGGTTATAGAATTTGAGCTTGAAACACGTCAATAAATAACAGAGAGCCTTAAAACGGAGAAAACATTAAAGTTAATAGCCTTAGAGAGGCTAAATTCGTTGGGTGAAGAGGATGATAAGCCGGATCTGCTTTTTACCTAATTCTGAGCCCTATTCCCATTTGGATTGAGTTGTTAGTTAGTGTTTTTTAGCGAGTTTTGTTTGAGATTTTTTGAGGTAGAATTATTTCGGGGTGGGAGTTTATTTCAGTATTTTACGGTTTCTGTGACTAAAAGGTTGAAATAAATGCTAAACTTCCCAGTTTTTGAGGTCGAAAACACTCACGGTTTAAGACCTTGCTAAAATATTGAATTATTAAAATAAGAGAAGAAAAATTAACTTAACGAAAAAAATGAAACTCTGTGACTAAAAAACACTTCGCATATATTCCTATGTAAACCTATAGAGTTTCGGGTTTACAAAGGGCAAAGGTCACCTCTTCGTGTAAATGTTTACAAAATAATACTGCAGAAAAATAACTCATTTAATTATCCACAATTTTAACCCCAAACCTTGGTTCATCTCTGCAACCTTCCTTTATATTGCTGAACAGCTCTCAATCTCGCAAAAATGTACAATCTGACAAGCTCTGACCTTGAGCTAATAAAAAATTTAAAAATCCACATCTAAAGTCAATTTATTAATTACCCAGTAAATACTTAACAAAACTGTAAAATAATTAGTTTATCCCCAAATGCGGATTTACAATAGTTAAATTTATTTTTCAAATACGCAGATATGATTCATATTCGTCGTTTTATTCGTGGCATTTAAGAAAGATATTTTTGACTAATTTAATTAATTCCAAACCCAAAACCTTAAAATTTAAAACGAAATGTCGCCTACAAGTTTATCTCTATTACTCTAAACGATTAATTTGTCAACAAATCGGGTGTATTGAAGCTCATGTTATAAAATAATAAATCCCCAAGATTTCAAGGCAAAAATTCGAAACAAAAAACCATTCATCAAAGCAGATGTAATCAATCTATACTCTATCTCATTTGCCCTTGTAATTTGTCGCATTTAGCTCTGACTTTTGGCTTTTACGGGCCTTAAAAGCTCTTCTCACAATTTGTGAACTGGATTTGTCATCCGACACCAGCGAGGCCAGTAATATGATCAGTTATCGTCGGCAGTCTGTAAAAATAATCCCGAAACTCCCAATTACGGAATTTACGATCAATTTGAAGAGCATACAAAAGTCGGCCAACGGAGATTAGGGACTGGGACAAGTATGAACTGACAACACGACGATAAAGTATAAAAAGTAACGACTTGTCCGGGATTTTATTCGTCCTTGTCTCTGTTATTATTTGCATATTTGACACCACTATATAACAAAAGCATCCTGATCTTCGTGATGTTGACTTATATGTACTAAATAGATGATTGTGAACCTACTCCACATTTTTGCAAAATTCAAGCAAATACTTGGACATTTAGGTTTTTTAAATTTTATTTTATCGATTCGAGGTGGGGTTCTATTTCGGGAAAATCTAGTTATTGAGTTAGGATTGGATGGGGATCTATTACGGGGGTCTTTGCTTTTATAGTCTCAAACAAATGTTTTGCACAATTAATTTAAACTAAAAGGCCGAGGTCAGAAGAGGTGATGAAATGATCAGGATATATTTGTCAGTTTTTTGGAGAAATTATTTGGGCCCTGAATTAATGAGCAGAATAGAGAGCATATTGAAACCCGTGAAGGTAGACCTAGAGATAATGCTAATCCTCATATATTTGTCTGAATCAATATCAATATCAATTCCTCGTCATAGATAATACGCTATCCCAATGGATTCCGGAGAGGATCAGGAATGAATGACTCAAAATGACAAGTTGACAATGCTCAGTAAATAAGGCAAAAATAGATATACATGTCCAAAAATGTAATTGTCAATTCTGGAATAAATGCCAAAATAGAGCCAGTATCTTTGGTTAGAAATGTTGCACATGCCGATATTCTCTTTGACTGCAAAAATCAAATGACATCAAGTCCATACTACAAATATCTAGGATAATTTCTGCAAATAGGTCTCAGCTAAATGTAATGTTAAGATTTTCGCAACAATTTAAACAATCAAAACCAGCAAATTATCAGCTTTCAATCAGAATCAAGTATAATTTCGTCTCTGTTTTGAAAATTAGCTACTTCGTTCAATCAAACCACAAAATCTGATAGTTAATTCCGAAAACAAATCTCCCTAAATTTTAAAGAATACTTTTCCAACCTCCCATACTGATCCTGAACCTGTAAGTAACACCCTGTAATAACTAATGAATCCCCTATAAACCAAACTAATCAAACCAACACACAAAACCCCACCCGAATCCGTCTCTTTAAGTTTCAAACTTCCAAACGCTCAAAAACCAAGTCAAGTTTTAAATTTTTAGCCGGAACACCCTGTAATAAATCCCCTAAGCCAATTCCAACCAAAACAAGAGAGAAAGCAAAACTTTTTCTCATTCCAACAAAGAACATCATGACATATTGGGAGGGGGAACAGTAATTTGACTGTCAAAACAAATAATGAATAGGGATCTGATAGGAAGGTGGAAGAAACTATATTAAAACATTTCAAAAGGTCAGAGGTGGTCGGTGGTGGTGGTGGTGCCTTTTGGCTGTATATATTTATAACTTATAATTAATACTATCCCTACAACTACAAGAGGATAAGCATATTACCACCACCACCACCACCATCACCAAAAATATATCATAACTCGAATACAAACCCGGTCTAAACCTATACCCGATCCATCATCCACCGGGTAAACTTTTATACCCGAAAATTTGCTTTGATTTTTCGGTTGGAAAATAAAAATCTGTAAATTCGAGGCGGAAAAAATCAATAGTCTCCCCAGACTAGTAACATGAAAGGGAACAAACACCTTGTTCAACTCAATCAAGATTCAAGATCTAAAGGACTTCATTTATAGGTAGGTTGGGTTGGGTTAGCCAGCTTGGAAAATGAATTTTAAATTCGAAATCTAAATTTTTGGAAACTAGTAAAAAATTACCCATATCGGGTTAGGTTAGTTGGGTTAGGTTAGCTATCTTATGAATGAGCATTTTAAATTCAAAATCCGATTTTGAAAAACCAAAGAAATTATCCATATTTCTTATCATTATCGCAATTTCAAGATATTTTTTACAACCCAGTTGGGTCTAAGGAGTAATGAGGAATGATAGATTACGACATGACATGATAATGACAATAAGGAAACCAATTTACACCTCTCTACTCCTCCCAAATAGTATTATTCCGTCGAATAAGAACCTAACATTTTGATGTAACCCTGATATAATCTGATTTTTCCAGAAAATGAATAGTGGATTCTATTAAATGAGCTGACAGACTGGGGAAGGAAGTAGTATAGAGTCGGTGACAATTGTTACGGTGGTGGTGGTGGTGGTATCATCATCATGTTATTTATTACATCCTTGACACCTCTCCTTTTTGAGAAATAAAAATTGAATTCAAATTGGATCATCAATCAAATTTACTTTGGGGTCGTTTTTGCAGTGAGAAATTGCCCGGTAGTATAGTTGTATAGTGGTGGTGGTGGCATGTGTTGACAATAATGTGTCGTCATTTAAAGGGCCGCTATAGGGCAATAGGTCCATGTACATTTGCCATTTGTACGGATCAACTTTAAATTTTAATGACGATGGTTAAATGATAAATTGTACTACTGCCCCGTGTGGACAACGTGATAATGGAACAATTTATTAAAGGTTGATTTTAATTAATTGGTAAGAACTTAAAGATATCTTATCGATAACTGATAAAATATTGATACACAAAAGTTACCTTAATATAATGAGGTAAATAAATGCTCAAGGTTTCCCCTTGAAACCCCTAAGGACCGTTTTTTAGAACGATTTTAATCAAGCCCATTTAAATGTCACAGGTCGGTTTGTAAAGCGTTTATTACGAGTTAAAAATAGTTGAATTTTTTTTAATTTCATTTTTTTAATTTGTCTACGAATAACAGAGATAATATATGATTAATATACAGGATAATAGGTTGTAGTGCAGTCTGTCACAAATTAAAAATGGAGGCAGTCGAGCAATTAATACTCAGCAGGAGCCGGCTCCTGCTGAATTGCAGACAGACATGATATTTGTATTTATATCACAATATTTAATCTCTAATGACAATGACAATGTTGAATGTCAAACATCAAGCAGATTTTTATGAACGTCAACGTCAGCAGTCGGAAAAAGAACAACAAAAACTGTCAAAAATGTACTAAATGCACAAGTGTGTTGACTTAAAAATAAAATAATAGATTGTCTTTGTTGAGTTTAAATAATTAATTATTTAAATTGATTAGCAAAATGTGGAACTTTTTTTTTTTACTATAAAACGCATTTTTTCAATAAATTCAAGTCTCTTTTAAAGATTTAAAGAAATATTCTTCATCTGCCCTTAATCTACATACTGTAGATGAGAGCAATGCCTGAATAGAGCCATTGACATCTTATCGATACATCGATAAGTTGCCTTCATTTAGTCCAAGAAAAATTATGAGCCTATTTGCCACAGAAATCAGTGTAGGTTGTATGGTGCTAATCATGATTCCCATTGTAAATTATTGAAAGATAGTCAAGGTTAGATCAGATCTTTGCACTATATATGAATAAAAGGCCGTACATAGGACAAATCCCTAGTTAAATTAATTATCTAGGCAGATAGGTAATAATAGATAGTAAATGGCAAATTTGGTCAATATAGTTTAGCATAATGGGACAATAGAACCTTGTTAGAGGACCAGTGCCAAGTGTCATCGTCACGTCACATTCAGTAGACGATATGCGTAAATATGGTCATGTTGATCCTTTTGTTATGACAGAATTGCCGACTCCTGTATACATACGTTATCATACACATACCGATGCTAATTTTTCATGCAAAAAACCTATGCTAATTTTTAATTTGCAATTTCTTCTAGAGGACGCATGGAGGATTGCAAACTGCTTGCCTGTCAAACTCATCGAAAACCGACTTTTATAGGTAGAAACTTGTCGAAATTTTCGACCATATGAATTGCACGTTTTTAAAACTCATCGACACTTTTGCAAAACCTTACTTTTAAAGACTACCATATGAATTGCAGGCTTTTAAAACTCATCGACACTTGTCGACATTTTTGCAAAACCTTACTTTTAATGAACACCATAAGAATCGCAAGCCTGTCAAACTCGTCGACATATCGATAAAAAACTTGTCGAAACTTACTTTTAATGACGCGCTCCGTCGTCGACATCTTCTGAGTCTGGTTACTCATTCCTTCTTCCACTTTCTCTTCCTGTTTAGAAATTTTGACTCAGTTAAGGGACTTCGCCCCGACTTTTGGTGCAATTTAAACTTTTTGAGACACTTTGCAAACACCCTTTTCAAAGGTGTTTAACGTAGCTGAAATATGTACCTCACAACTCTAAAACACGAATTATCAAATTTCTATTTCGAACTGACAAACTCGAATTCGAAATCGCACTTCCTTTACTCCAAATTCGAAATCCAAATTCCTAATCCAAATCAGTCAGATGACACATAGACGATAAAGAGTCCTGGAACTGCGAGGGTGTGGAACTTCGATCCCAAACTGCAGAGTTGAAACCTTGAAGTCGAATTCCAAATTCTAAATCCCAAAATTGAACAAACTCTTTGAGACAAAGTTGGGAAATGTTCGGACACTTTTCAAAATTCGAAACTACAACGTTCGAAAAAGTTCCAAATTCCAATACGAATCACCTTGACAATTAAAATCGGGTTTCAAAAACCCGGTGTGGTTCTTGAACAAGAACCCTGAGCAATTGTAGGGGCCCACCCACTCTATCAACTACTTTAAACCTTTAAATGACCGGGGTACCTATGGACATATTTATATTTCAATTTAACGATCCGGATCAGAATCCTTAGAACCTTTTTCTGATGTATTTTTAGTAAATTTGCAACCCTTTCTGACTTTAATAAAAAAAACCAAGCGTTTCCAAACCCCCCTGGGACCTTATTTCGGAGAGCCTTTTATAAGCCCAACCATAGAGGTGTATAAACTATAAACTCGCTATATAAACCCTTCCCTCTTTCCAAATCCTGCCAACCTCTCCTCATCTAATCAAACCACAACCCAAAGTTCCCGAAAATCCACCGATTTTTTTCCGAAAAATCAACCCCGAAATCCGGATTTCCGAAAATCCGGCACGAAAATCCGCAAAAAACGGGACTTTCTCCAGAAGGGTAAAAAATCCCGACCCTTGCTCTCTCTGCAAAATGGCAATGAAGTCTGCAAAAAAAGGTGAGGTTTTTGCCAAACCTTTCTCCTTGAGCCTGGACACCCTGTAAAAAACTTTCTCCTGCTGGAAATTAGCTTTCCCCTCGGAAATTTCCCCCGATTTCCAAATTTCGAACTGAAAAAGCTGGTGATTTTCCCCGATTTCTCCCCAACTACTTTTGTAAATATCGTGATGATGATCCCCTCTCTGCTGATTTGGTAATTCTGTAGTAGTATAGGGAGAGTAGTAGAGTGGATGGGATAATATGGATTGAAATGTTGGGCTGGTAAAAGTACATACCAAAAAACCTGGTTTATTTTACGTACGGTACGAGTTGGTCTCCGAGCTCGAGTCTAACTAACACTGATCCTCTATATAGAACGGCGAGACTGAGCATGAGCTCCACAGCCCCATGACGTTAAAAAAGTAGTTGATGATCATCTCTCTCTCTCTCTCTGTCTACAACTCCAGTGCTGATGCGCAAGATTAACATTTTATATCAAATTTATAGCCAAAAACACCGAGGAGCTCCCGAAAAAATTTCGCCGAAAAATCGGACAGAGGATTAAAATTTTGCAGGAGGGAGCCGAGGGATCGCTGAAAAAATTGGAGAAATTGGGACATGGTGGCATGGATTTTATAAGTTGTGCAAAAAACATCGGATTTTTCATGTGAAATTCTTGACGGAGGGGCTGTTTCATTGTAATTTGTAATGTAGGGGAAAATAGCTAAAAATGAGATGAATAGGAGAAAGCTTGAAAAAATTTTGAGAATCATGATTTTTAGGTTGGAAATCAAGGGAAGAAAATCAGTAGTGAGAATTTATGTTGAAAATTTCGAAAATCATGCTTTTTTGACGAGACTGCTTTTAAAAGCTTGAAATCTAGGAGGAAATTAGCTAAAATGAGCTTTATATCGGAATTCATGGAATAAATTACAAAAACCCTGATTTTCTTGCCAAAATCCCTATTCCAAGCTCAAAAATCTAGGGGATAACACCCCCTAAAATGAGAAATACAGTCAAATTCATGCAAAAAATTCGAAAATCATAGTATAGTTGGCTATTTACTTTATTTAGGCAGTTGTGCTGTCTGTGGTGTAATAAAACAAGCCTGTTATTCTTAGGCAGTTGATTGATACTGTTGATGAGAGGAGGATTTCAGTGCTAAGTAATCTGATGTGAAATCCAAGACTAGTTTGTCTGGTTTCAACTTAACGTGCTTTGGATTTGGTTTGGACGAAGCTGGATTTTGGATTACAATTTACTTCTACACTTACTTACTTAATGAATTTTAAGATTGGCTTGGGGAAGAAATAGCTGGGCTCGTTTATTTGCTTCCAGAAATCGCAAGGTTGACGACACCTTTAGGTTCCCAGTTCCACTCGTCTCTCGACTTTGTTGAATAGAGAAGTGAGGTTGGTTTTGGCTTGGATTTTTATTATTCAGAGCAATGGAGATGGACTCTCGACTTTGAAATAATTAGGGATTTGGATATTGAAGCGATGTCTTGAATTTGCAGATGGATTTAAATAAAGAATTGAAAGATGGTCTAATTGTACGGTATTTAATACCTGTGAAAGCATGGGAAGAAACTATAGGGAAGGGAAATAACCCTAAATAAGTCCCCACCCTGTTAAAAATGTTGGGAATCCACATTGACATTAAGTATAAACGCGTTTCCAGAGATTTAAAAAACCGTAAGTCTGGCATAAGTCCCCAGAGGAGTTTTTTGTCTCTTAAATTGGGGACTTATTGGGGGTGGAAGATATGCAATGTATTCATGATTTATGCAGTAAAATTCAGGGAAATTGTCAAGGCTCAATTTTCATGTGCTTTTTAAAATTCCAAGCATTTTTAAGCATTCCATAGTAAAATAGTTAAAACATTGTATTTAAGGCAACTTCAAGTACGAAAATCTAGGTTTTAAACATATAATCTCATATTAAATGTATGCAAATAATTGTTAGATTACAAGAGTACTGCAAGTCCGTAAATCTTGGGATGAGGTTGCTTGAAGATGAACTTTGGACAGTTGCCTTTGACAGTGGGTGTGTTTGTGTTTAAGGCGGATTCCTAATGATATGCAAATATATTCTGGATAGTAAATGCATAGAACTTGCTGATCTTAAAAATCCGTCTATCTTGTCCATCCTAATAGTCCTAATATTCCTAATCCATGGTTTAGTTCGTTTAAACTTTATTCTCATTTTGTTTTGATGTTTAGATTGATTTTAAAATGATGATCCGAAAGAGTGAGATTTTTCATTGATTGACTCATACATTTATATGGAGTCAGCAAGTATGTACTACTTTTAAAGGTTGAAGTTGGGCTGGATTTTAAAACGTGGCAGGTTAATCGCTATACATAGTATATAGAAGGCGTTAGCTATTAGCTGATCTCACGTTTAAAATGGGATTACAATATAAGGCAAGGTTTCAGATGGGGAAATATCCATGGGTGTTTTAATGGATATTTAAACTGTGGGGAATATATTGGTTGATTGTGACTGGACAAATAAGATATCAAATATGTAAGATCCGTATTATTCGTCATGCCTGTTTTATTTAAAAAATCACATCACAGTAATCAATTCTTTAAAATTGTTAGTTGGTGATTGTTGTCTTATTTTGAGGATAACTAAAGGTGAAAGCGGAGAAAGTCCCGATCTTAAGCAAAGTATAAGTATAACTATAACTCTTAAACAATTCCCAAAAACCATTGCCTTATTTACAGGAATTGATGATGACTGCTGATTTCTGTAAAATAAATATTGAAATAAGTCCCCGGGGGGCTGCAATTCAATCCAGGTGGGGAATTAATCCGGGGACGTTTTATAAAGTTAAACTCTTGGCTATGTAAAGTAACTCTCTCTATAGCCTTAAAAAACCAACATCCACTCCTTTTATTAAAATGGCGTATATTTGTAAGGGTCCTCTGGGGTTATGTGGAGTTTAACACGGTGGGTATAAGGCATCTCATCCTCTCGTCTCCTCTCTCACACGGAGTTTAACATGGTGCAGTATAGGGTATCCCGTCCTCTCCTCTCTCACACGGAGTTTAACATGGTGCAGTATAGGGTATCCCGTCCTCTCCTCTCTCACACGGAGTTTAACATGGTGCAGTATAGGGCATCCCGTCCTCTCCTCTCTCACACGGAGTTTAACACGGTGAGTATAGGGTATCCCGTCCTCTCCTCTCTCACACGGAGTTTAACATGGTGCAGTATAGGGCATCCCGTCCTCTCCTCTCTCACACGGAGTTTAACATGGTGCAGTATAGGGTATCCCGTCCTCTCCTCTCTCACACGGAGTTTAACAAGGTGCAGTATAGGGCATCCCGTCCTCTCCTCTCTCACACGGAGTTTAACATGGTGCAGTATAGGGCATCCCGTCCTCTCCTCTCTCAAACGGAGTTTAACATGGTGAGTATAGGGCATCCCGTCCTCTCCTCTCTCACACGGAGTTTAATACGGTGGGTATAGATCATCCTGTCCTTTCCTCGCTCACACGTAGTTTAACACGGTGGGTATAGGGCATCCCGTCCTCTCCTCTCTCACACGGAGTTTAACATGGTGCAGTATAGGGCATTCCGTCCTCTCTTCTCTCACACGGAGTTTAACACGGTGAGTATAGGGCATCCCGTCCTCTCCTCTCTCACACACACAGCTCCGGAGTTTAACACGGTGGGGATTGGAAAACCCGTAACACTCCTTTCTCACACATACATCTCTGGAGTTTAACACGGTGGGGATAGGAAATCCCGTACACTCCTCTCTCACACACACAGCTCCGGAGTTTAACACGGTGGGGATAGGAAATCCCGTCCACTCCTCTCTCACACTTACATCTCATACAGTCATACAGTGGGGTTCTAATTTAGGTAGGGAATTATTTCGCGGTGTATCATGTTACCCGGTGAGATGTTGGGTGGAAATAGTGTGTGAGCGGGAGGTTTGAATTCCCCCAAAGCTGGCATATGAAGAAATAGAGGAGAGCGGAAAGTCAATGGCTGACGTGTACTCCAAATAAATCTCATCTACTTTTCTCGCTCTTTTTCACAGCATTTATTTTCAATTTTAGAGACACCATCCGTCAAAGCCGGAGTAAATAATTGCTAATTGCAATTAGTTTAATTAGTTTAAACACCCTCTTTTACACTCAAACTCATCTCGGTCTGACTGTCCTCCTATTCAGCATCCCGGCCACCAGATACCAGCTGTCCAGATTTATTTCCAGAATTCGGAACAACGGTAAGTTCATCAATATATTATATTCTCGTGTTTTGTGTTTTTATTTTGTATTTTTATAATCTTTTTTTAATTGTTATCAAGATGAGAAATGCGGGTGGATGTAATTCGCAACAATGAGAAGCTGTTGATTTTGATTGATTTATAATAATGAATAAATGTCAAATGTCAAAAGTGTGTTGTGCTGCATGTCAAATGGCTAATTGAATATTGAATATTGTTGATTCTTGTGTCCGATTTTGGATTTGCTATCATATAAACTCAAAACTTGAAACTGTGAACTGACAGTTCGTTGTTCGATTATTTGTGTTTTTGCAGAACAACACAACATTCACAAGACTAAAGACTACTGACTGGCACTGGGATGGATAGCTGAACCTTCTGACTCATGTGTCATAATTCATAAAAATAACCGATCAAAGGATTATTTAATTACCTAATTAAGATGGATTTTCGAAATACCATCTTCTTCGCACTCATATTCGCCAATGTAGGCTTTTTGCAAGGGGATGAACATGCCCATACGGTAAGACCATTTGTAACATAATTATAGCGTTGTATAAAGATCTTGACATAATGAAATCATGTTTTCTGTCTTTGCAGTACAAAGAGAACGAGGAAATTGTTTTATGGATGAATACGGTTGGTCCGTATCACAATCGTCAAGAGACCTACAGTTACTTCTCTTTGCCGTTCTGTGTTGGACCCAAAGAAGCTATTGCACATTACCACGAGACCCTTGGAGAAGCGCTGCAGGGTTTTGAATTGGAGTTTTCTGGGCTCAGCATTGAGTTTAAATGTATGGAAAGTATAAAAGTCCATTTGTTTATTGTCATTGAATCAATTTTCCATTGCTTTTTTGAAATCTCTAGCTGACACGCCCCACTCTGTCTACTGTGAAATCGAGCTTAATGAAGAAAAGTTGAAGGCCTTCGTATATGCGGTGAAAAATAGATATTGGTATCAAATGTTTGTCGATGATTTGCCAATCTGGGGTAAGAATTTTGTCGGTTATTTTTCGCTTCCTTAAATGGGGACAAATCAAAGTAAATTAAATTCACATTTCTCTGTTCTTAGGTGTGGTTGGTGAAGCGGACGAAACCAAAAACGAATACTACCTTTACACCCACAAGAAATTCGATCTGGGCTACAATGGAAATCAAATCGTGGATGTGAATATGACAACTGAGAATAAAGTACTTCTGACCGCTGGAGCCAAAATACCATTCAGTTACGAAGTGAATTTCAAGAAATCTAGTATCAAATTTGAAGATCGATTTGACAAGTACTTGGATCCCAACTTCTTTCAGCATAGGATTCATTGGTTCTCAATCTTCAACAGCTTTATGATGGTCATCTTTCTGGTTGGATTGGTCTCCATGATTCTTATGAGAACACTTCGAAAAGATTATGCTCGATATGCCAAGGATGAGGAAATGGATGATATGGTAAGAAGTGCATATTTTCTATTTTTCTATAACTGCCTATAATATAGTCATATGTAAGCCTATTGTACTCTACTGATTCTTTTTGTTTATAATTGCTCAGGATCGTGATTTAGGAGACGAGTACGGATGGAAACAAGTTCATGGAGATGTTTTCCGGCCAGCCGCGATGCCTATGATTTTTGCAACCTTCCTTGGAACCGGATATCAACTTTTAGTTGTCACTTTTGCTGTGATTTTGTTTACAATCTTGGGAGAGCTTTACACTGAACGAGGATCGCTTTTGTCAACCGCTATATTCGTTTACGCTGCCACTTCACCGATAAATGGATACTTTGGTGCTAGTATCTATGCCCAAATGGGAGGAAAGGTATGCACCTATATACTGTATTTTTATAGACATTCTGCATACTTTTATTTTTAATTTAAAAAATAATTAATGCCTACTTATGTTTTTTTTTATTTAGAAATGGATTCGGCAGCTGATATGTTCCGTCGTATTGCTCCCTTCTGTAGTTTGTGGGACATCGTTCCTCATCAACTTTATTGCCATGTACTATCATGCCTCTCGTGCTATTCCTTTTGGAAGCATGGTATGCTTTTGGTCTTATTATTAATTTATTATTGAAATAATCTTAAGTCCTAGTTTTTTAATAGAAATTAACTAAGTAACGAATTTTAGGTCGCGGTTGCCTGCATAGTTTTGTTCGTCGTCTTGCCCCTTACGCTTGTTGGGACCGTCTTGGGCCGAAACTTAGGGGGTCAAGCTGATTATCCGTGTCGTGTGAACGCGGTTCCCCGGCCAATCCCCGAGAAGAAATGGTTCATGGAACCACCAATTATTATTGCGCTTGGAGGTGTTCTTCCTTTCGGCTCAATTTTCATTGAAATGTAAGTCATCTGATGTGTTAAGCTTTTAATTCAGCTATTAATATTAACAGCAGCCAAATTATAATTATGGTTAATCATCTTCTGTTTTTTTTAATTTCAGGTACTTCATTTTTACTTCGTTCTGGGCGTACAAAATTTATTACGTTTATGGATTCATGCTTCTAGTATTCGTCATTCTGTTGATAGTGACTGTTTGCGTCACTATTGTGTGCACATATTTCCTATTAAATGCGGAAGACTACCGGTGGCAGTGGACCTCGTTCTTTGCAGCCGCATCAACTAGTGGCTATGTCTACCTATATTCTATTTATTACTTCATTTTCAAGACAAAGTAAGTTAATTTAATGAATTTGTTGGGATTGTAATAAGTTGGCAAATCAGTTTGTAATGTAATGTTCTCAAATCTTTGTCAATTCCAGGATGTACGGCTTGTTTCAAACAGCATTTTACTTTGGACACATGGCTCTGTTTAGTTTGGGGCTCGGAATCATGTGTGGAACTATCGGTTACATGGGAAGCTGTTACTTCGTACGGAAGATATACTCTACCGTTAAGATCGACTAACTGCACAGAGTTAGCAATACATCCTATGTAAGCTTCGTGATTAGTCATTAGTTTTCTATAGTTCCGTGTAAAGTTGAAGCTAGTGCTGATGCCGACGCAAATTTGATTTTTCAATCAGTTTTGTAGATAATTTTATAACGAATCAATTTATTCAGAAGTTTTCTTTGTTTCTACTTGTTACCTTTTGATTACAAACAATATATTGAAGGTATATTCATTCTAATTGAAAAATACTACAGCTGTTCATATATTAATCTGATCTTTTAAATGACGCTTCTGTTCATCTTGTTTATTTCAATTGTTTGTGATTCAAACACGAAATGGGTTAGGTATATGAGTTTTACTCAAAAAATGTAATAAACTTGAATTGGTCTTAATGTGTTGGGAGTTGAAATATAGTCTTAAACTAAGCAGTACTTGTATATCTAAACTAAAAGTAGTAATATGTAACCAGCCCAAGCGAGTGTTACTTTGTCTGCTTGTAAGATAATAGATGAAATAGTTTCCCACGGTTAATAGGCTCTAGGTATGTCTAATGATTTTTGATCTAAGAATTCATTGCCAGTCTTAACTACCGCATTCTGGAAAAACCGTTTTACTCTTGTGATTTACGTAAATTCCTTCCAGGGAATCGTACGTTGTACTACCACTAAGGTATAACAAATATTCTAGTATACTAGTGTATATAGTAAAGGAAAAATAGTAAGAGTAGTTGTAATTGATAATTGTAATCGATTGTATATTGACAGTGCAATTTAAACTCAACTTAAGCGGTTGACTACCATTTGATTTCTACAACTAGGGATTTGAAATACTTGTTAATTATTAGGTAATCCAAGTTAGATTGTCCGGGATAAAAGATAAAATACCTATAAATGTTACAACACGATCGAACATCGGTAACTTATTGAATTGAGCATCGAGCTAATTTAGTTAATAATAATTATTACTACGATAATTAAGTTTACATAATTCGTAATTATAACTTCTATAATACACAGTATTGTAAATTGTACTGATTCTTACATATAAATGTTACAAGTGCATTTTCTTAATGATAGCATCAAATATCATATCAATCGAATAGAATTTCTTAAAACTGTAAAATTACCGACTTGTCACCCGTGAGATTTTGTTGGGTCGATGATTTGGAACTTTGAAAGAAAGTGTTTTACGAACTTTCAAATGTTTCAATCAGTAATATTATATTCCATATATATATAAGCTGTATAGTTTTAATTGATTCATCGGAACGTTAAGGAGTTACGGCAGGATGAACGTTTAGATAGTTTAATCTTTTGATAAGTAAACCAAAAGTCTGTAATCGAAAATTGAAGGGGTTAACAACGAGAATGAATAAAATATCCAGAACTTAAAATACGAAATGCTTGAATGAAATGAAAATGTTTTCACCAAAACACGTCCGATTTTTCATTTACAATGAGAAACACAATTTTAATGAGGTTTGACAAGAGTATGCATAATGCAGCAATGGATTTTTGTGAACTTCAAAATGATGGACTATGTTTTTATTTAATACATCATCAAGATAATTGTTTTAATTTAGTTTAAGGATTATCATCTCAAAATGTACCACTTTCACTATTGGCTGCAGAATCCAGTGGAACCAGTACAATAGAGGATGTGATTCATTATAGATTCATCTGGAAAAGTAAGAAACCCCATGCATTAACCGGAATCAAGGGTTGAACATCGCTAATTGAACTGAACAATATTGAAACCTGTAAGCCTGGCAAATACACCGGGGTATCCTGCTGATCCACACCCTGCTCCCCAGGACGTTACTCCGATTTGAAGATACCGACCACCATTAGTGTCATTCCGAAGCACGAACGGGCCACCACTGTCACCCTGTCGAGTTCAGAACAATTCACGTCAAACACACGATCACATCTCCAGATAATCGAGAGCTTATCTGACAGGTTATCGTGACCATTCTCATTCCGGTACACTAAAAGGGTCATATGACCCAAACCCTTGATGAACTCACCTGACAAGCGTCTTTTCCCCCCTCCTTATAACCAGCACAAAGCATTCTATCGGTTATAGCAGCAGAACCATAAGCGTTTTTACAATCCGTGTTGGATATCACTGGAAGATCCACTTCCTGTAACACTGTGGCAATAGACCCTCCTGAGGATGTCGTCTGTTAGTAAAATAGAACTGGATATAGAGATCACAGTTTAACCGAAATTCTCAAAATAGAACCCTTTGAAAAACTGTATCTCCTACAAAACCGTCCTTTACACACACATATTAAAAATTGCTATCGTAGCCAAATACGTTATATTTTAGATATGGAGGTTAATAAAGGTCTCTTATTACTCCCCAGCCTGTAGCCGTCCCCATGATCGAAACGTAAGCGTCGGTGGTGCCTAGAGGCGGCAGGCAGACGGGGGTCACATAGGGTTCCGTCGGTCCGACGACATTCGCGGCTGTCGCCAGTTCCAAGACGGATATGTCGTAGTCTATATTGCTTGCACTTTTAAAGATAGACAAGGTTGCAATTTGTCAAGAATGTCAGAAAATACATGTTATAAAAATGGGGGTTTTGGGGGCATAAAACCCCCCAATTTTGTTACGTTTTTCATCTTTATCTCGAAAACTGTTAGAAGATTGCAGAATACCAGAAAATACACGGAAAAGGGCATGTTAGATGAAATCCATTCATTTTAATAGATTTTTTATATAAAGTTCCAATTTCGCCGAAGAGGTATGAGTAGGTAGTTAAATGGTTAATACAGTTTCGACATACTTGTAGCTAGGGTGCTGGCAGATCTTGGATACTGTGCTTATGATTGTGATCGTTTCGCTGCCATCATATCGGTCGTACTCATTAAGGACTACACTCAGTGCGGACCTGTTGAATTTAAAACCTCAAATTTTAAAACCCAACTATTAGACAGGCTTTAAAATGCAGAAACTAGAATTTTCTTACGCGCTAGCACCGTCCGTACAATGGGCAGCGGTTAATACGTGTCTGCAATGAATAGCATAAGTTTCAAATCAGGTTTTGCCCTATTTCTTTAAATAGATTCCCCCGGGTTCTATTTTTTATCCTTTTATTTTCGGATCTTATTTTGGGGCTTAAAATTGCAATGAATATCATAAGTTTCAAATCAGGGTTTGCCCTATTTCTTTAAATAGATTCCCCCGGGTTCTATTTTTTATCCTTTTATTTTCGGATCTTATTTTTGGGACTTAAAATTGCAATGAATTTGACATGTATATGCAACTCCTTAAGCATAAAGCTCGGATTTAGTTTTAACGGAACATTTAGGGAATTACGATATCCAAAATTTTAAAACTATTAAAAGTACCTATCCGTAATTAACGACCCTCCACAAGCGTGTGAACCATAATATCGTACGGATGCTTGCCATTTCCATTTGTATTTTTCTGCATTTTGTCCACCGACAATTCGGTCCGAAGTTGAAGGGACGCCAGGGACTCCACAAGCTTAATAATAGCAAGAAAAGATTTCTGCGTATTTTAAGCTATTATACGGAATGAATGTTACGGTTGGATCTGTAGAAGTAATGCACACTATCTAACTCTAATTAGAGTATAAGTATTGCCTTGACTAAAGCCGTAAAAAATAACAACTGTTTTTGCGTATGGGACAGTAGAAACACTTTAAAGGGTCGTAGTTTAATTAAACAAGGACACAATTCTTGTTTGTACCCTTGTTTGGGGATATATCACAAACGGTATGGACTTGATCAGTCGACAATCGTATCTGGAAGACTGAATGTTTTTTGAACGGCTCTATATAGATAAATCGGCTTTTGCAACGACAAAAATCTCCGAAAAATCTATTTTACCCGATTTTCAGGATCTTTGTCAAAATGCTTCGAATATTTTTAAATGCAGATTTCAAATCCACTAATTGTTAAAAAATCGACTAATTTCTAGGTCATAATTGCAGGATATGAATAACGTTACTTTAAATGGAGAAGTTTCACATTCTTAAAAGATATTCCTTATAACTTACTACAAGATGTGCCGTCGGAAGAAGGTTTTTTGGGCGGTTTATTACAGGAGCGTTTAGGGCGTCGAAGGGCAGTATGGGCACAACCGACGCTGCAACTGAATCCTGTCTTGTCGTTGTTGTCCAACGACCCTGACTTGAAATGTGCAATCAGGGTTGACGTGGAGGACACCACTTCGGGAGCCACGTTTCCACAAAACCTTGTTAAATTAAAGCATGATGAATACGAACAGTTTCATTGAAAAATTATGGAAAACATATTATTTTCGCATTTACAATAAGATTATGAAATTAAAGCAAATTAGGATTGTACAAAATAATACTTTGTCAAAGAACCGGATCCATCGGAGATTTCGAGGAAATCTGAACTGCAACTTCCGTTGTTGGCGACTTGAGGCAAATCAAAGTCGTCACAAGTTACTTCGGGCTTACAACCGGAAGACGCCTTCAATTACATTCGCAAATATAGATTTTTTGTATTCGAAATTAAAGAATTTAATGTGCAAAAATTGGTTTGAAGTTTACATTGATAGTTTATTTTAGGCTAGTTTCGAGATAATTTTAATTAATTACTGGAAATGCATATACTTTGCTCTTACAGGGAATTTCCAGGTGCATTCGTAGTTCAATGGTATCTGTCTGTCTTTCGTCAAGTTAGGGATTTGAAACCGGTACGATGTAGATGAGTCCAGTGCGTAATCTCCACAATCGACAACTACAATAAATTTTAATTGTAATTAACTTTAATTGTAGTCTTTCTAAGGTCTAACTTTCACATGACGAACAAGGGAATTAGTAAGTAAAAAAAATAAGGTCTAGCTGTTTACCCTTGAAGTCTTCGCTGTTAGGATCAGAATGGCCCTACAAGAATGATTGCAGTTTACAACAATTATGAATTTAGATTTTAAATCCGGGTTTGATTAAATTTTAAATGACGTTTTTTTTGTAAAATTTCTGAATGCTGATATGTAAGTACCGATTCAATCTCCGATCCTTCCATCGTTTCAAAAACCATGAGAAGGCAAAAACCGCTTCCTAAAAGAAGTTTCAGATGATGGGACTTCATGCTTAAAAATTACACAAATTCGAGTTTAAAAATGTTCAAATTCCTGAAAGCAATTCAAAATGTTCAAAATCGGAGGATAAGACGTTGTCAAAAAACTGTTTCAGATAAAGAGCGTATTTCAGAGAGGCATTCGTATTTATAAATAAAATACCAGGTTTGTTTTAACCTACTTTTTGGTGGTATCGATATCATTCATGAGTGACAAGGAATAAATTATTTAACCCAAAAGCATCGGGAACAAATTTTAATATTGTAGCATAATAATAGATAAGACTACCATTAAATATTAACACTAACTATTAAATAACGAATAAAAAACCAATATAATTTTATTTCATTTTAAACTTAACACGGCTACAGAATCAAAATCTCCGTACATTTTAATTGTTTCTACAAAGGTACATCTACCAAAGCGAGGAAGTTATTAATATATTATATGAGAAACAAGTACGTTGAATACAATGTCCTTGTCAAAATTTAATCATTTTGAACTCATTTTTGAAAAATAGCATATGTATTCCGTATAATCCATTTGTTCCAACAATGATGCATAAATGCATTATAAATTTCTGTTTACTTAATAAAATTGTAGTCAGAATTTTAAGTTATTCCTATGCCCCCAAAAAACATTTTTTTCGTTCATCGACATATACTTCGTTCAAACTTCAAAGTGTTATTGACTCCGGCCATCGAACCTGTATGTCTCAGGAACAATTGGTCTTAAAAACCTGATGTGTTTAAATGTCTGAAAACCAAGGATGGAAATGAGTGTGGGAGTTATTTTTAGGGTGGGGAGCTTATTTAGGGGGTAGGATTGAGTTCAATGATTTTTTATGTTTGAACATGCCAATGCCTAAGCACTTAAGTCTGATTTCTCGATACAGCAGTCAAATTGTCAAATGCCGTTGTGACTGTGACGGTATGCTTTATGCAGACTACGGATTTTTGTGAACAGCAAAATGATGAAATATATCATTTATTACACGATCAAGATAAATTCTTCAATTTATTAATTATATATCATCTCAGATTTTAAATGCGCTTTCACTATTGGCTGCAGAACCCAGTAGAATCAGTACAAGAGAGGATGTGATTCATTATAGAAGTATCTGGAAAGCAACGAAACCTCATCAATTAACCGAAAACAAGGGTCAAAATCGCTAATTGAACTGAAAATATTGAAACCTGTAAGCCTGGCAAATACACCGGGGTATCCCGGTGCTCCACACTCTAATCCCCAGGACGTGACCCCGATTTGAAGATATCGACCACCATTAGTCTCATTCCGAATCACGAACGGGCCACCACTGTCACCCTGTCGAGTTAAGAACAATTCGTTAGAATTAAACGTCAAGCACACGACCACATCTCCAGATAATCCAGAGCTTATCTGACAGGTTATCGTGACCATTCTCATTCCGGTACACTTAAAGGGTCATATGACCCAAAGCTTATGTTCCTCACCTGACAAGCGTCTCTTCCCCCGTCCTTATAACCAGCACAAAGCATTGCATCGGTTACAGGAGAATAAGAGGCATAGGCGGTTTTACAATCCGTGTTGGATATCACTGGAAGATCCACTTCCTGTAAGACTGAGGCAGTAGGCCCTCCCGAGGATGTCGTCTGTTAGTATTTACAATAGAATCAAATTGTGAGTCTATTTTAAAAATTAGGGATTTTAGGATATTTAATTAAGTTAAAAGGTCTTTAATTACGCCCCAGCCTGTAGCCGTCGCCAACATGGAAACGTAAGTATCGGTGGTGCCTAGAGGCGGCAGGCAGACTGGGGTCACATAGGGTTCCGTCGGTCCGACGACATTGACGGCGGACTCCAGTTCCAGGACGGAAACGTCGTAGTCGTACATACTTGTGCTTTTAAAGATAATGTTGGAATTTATCAAGAATTCCAGAAAATACCACAAAACACCCATTTTTGGGCTATAATTATCTCGAAAACTGCTACCGGGTTGTAAAATACTAAGAAACGGTTACAGATTCGAGTTTTAAACCCAATATCATAAAAGATATTATCAGATGAAAAGTGCCACATCCATCCATTTTAATTGATCTTACGCATATGATTTTTTTATAATTATTTCCCAGTTCTGCGAAGGGTTAAATCATTAAATGGTTAAGACAATTTCGACATACTCGTAATCAGGGTGCTGGCAGATCGAGGATACTTGTCGTATGATTTTAGTCGTTTCGCCGCCTTCATTTCGGTCGTACTCATTAAGAACTACACTCAGTACGGACCTGTTGAAATTTAAAATTCAAATTTTAAAACAGAACTTTTAAGTAGGCTTTAAAGTTTTAAGAGCTAGAGTTTTCTTACGCGCTCGTAGCGTCCGTACAATGGGCAGCGGTTAATACATGTCTGGAATTTGGAATGGATATCAAAAGTTTAAAATCATGTTGCCGTATTTATTTAAATATAGCCCCCGGGGGCTATATTTTTTATATTTCAAACTGGATGTTGTGGATATTATTTTTAGGCCGTTTTATTTAGGGTGGTTTCAATTTAAAAAAAACGACCAGGCAATGAATTTGACAAATGCAACTCTTAATTGTTTGTTAAATTGTTTTTAATGCCAAGCCCATCCAGCTAAATTAAAGTTCGGCTCCAGCTTCATTTTAATTGTACTTTGAATATGAAGGTATAAAGGGGGGTGGGGTTCTATTTGGGGGGTCTATTTAGTGAATTACAACATCCAACAATTGTAAAATTAAATAAGGTTTATCATCGGAGAGAGTTAAAGTACCTGTCCGTAATTAACGACCCTCCACAAATGAATACATCATTCTTACGTAGTATTGCTTGCCATTTCCATTTGTTCAAATCCGCAGCCTGTCCACCGACAATTCGGTCCGAAGTTGTCGCGACGCCAGGGACCCCACAAGCTTAATAAATAATAACTTAATTAGTAACTAATAGCTTTTCTTAATTCAGATTTAAAACCTATATTAGATTTTCGTGGAAATGGTATAGCTATAGCACATTATAGTTAAAAAATGACTAATTAGTAGTACTGTATGCTTATAACACTACCTTAATTCGCAAGTTTTACATTCCTAAAAATGAATCCTTGTCACTTACTACAAGATGTTTCGTCGGAAGACGGTTTTTTGGGCGGTTTATTACAGGAGCGTTTAGGGCGTCGAAGGGCAGTATGGGCACAACCGACGCTGCAACTGAACCCTGTCTTGTCGTTGTCCAAGGACCCTGACTTGAAATGTGCAATCAGGGTTGACGTGGAGGACACCAGTTCGGGAGCCACGTTTCCACAAAACCTTGTTAAATTAAAGCATGATGAATACGAACAGTTTAATTGAAAAATTATCGAAAACATATAATCACATTTAGATTAAGATTATGAAATAAAAGCAAATCGGGATTGTTTAAAATAATACTTTGTCAAAGAACCGGATCCATCGGAGATTTCGAGGAAATCTGCACTGCAACTTCCGTTGTTGGCGACTTGAGGCAAATCAAAGTCGTCACAAGTTACTTCGGGCTTACAACCGGAAGACGCCTTAAATTACATTAACATAAAAAGATAGTAAATGCTTTTATGTATTGGTAATTAAAGAATTTCATGTGCAGAGTTATTTTAAAGAATTGCATTCATATATGGGAACGTTTTTGGGAAAAAAATAACTACCTGAAAGTATAAATACACTCCGGGTGGGGAGTTTTATTTAGGGGGGTTATTAAATAACATTTACTTTGAACTTACAGAGAATTTCCAGGTGCATTCGTAGTTCAATGGTATCTGTCTGTCTTTCGTCAAGTTAGGGATTTGAAACCGGTATGAGTTGGATGAGTCGAGGGCGTAATCTCCACAGTCGACAACTAAAACCCAAATTTTAATTGCCATTAACTTTAATTGTAGTCTATCACACGACTAACAAGGGAATTTGTAAGCCAATAAATAAGGTCTGACTGATTACCCTTGAAGTCTTCGCTGTTATGATCAGAATGGCTCTACAAGAATGATTGAAGTTTACAACAATTATGAATTAGATTTGAAATCAGATTTTGGGTTTTACAAGATGATTTTTTTTAAACTTCTGAATACTGAAAATACTGAAATGTATGTACCGATTCAATCTCCGATCCTTCGATAGTCTCAAAAATCATGAGAAGGCAAAAACTGCCGTTTAAAAGAACTTTCAGATGATGGGACTTCATGCTTAAAAATGGCACAAATTCGAATTTTCAAAATTTTAAATTCCTGGAAATAGTTCAAAATTTTAAATTCCTGGAAACAGTTCAAAATGTTCAAAGTCGCAGGATAAGTCGCTGTCAAACGTCTCTTTCAGATAAAGTGCGTATGTCAGAGAGGCATTCGTATTTATTTTAAAAAATCTATATAAATTAAATTCCAGATTTGTTTTTAACCTACTTTTTAGCGTTATCGATAGCATAAATGACAAGGAATAAATTATTTAACCCAAAAGCGTCAGAAAGTCTACATCTGAAACACATTTTAATATTATAGACCTAACCATTAAATAATGAATAAACCGATGTAACGGGTGTAACCAAGTGTTGAAAACATCACGATAAACAAACTAAATCTCAATTTCCCCAAAAAGCCCAGGTTTTGCACCCTGGTGTCAGTGTTAGTGGTCCCGTATCCGTCAAAGATGTTCTATTACTCATGGGAATCGTTTAAACCCCATGTCTCAATATCCCCAAAAAGCCCGGGTTTCGCACCCTGGTGTCAGTGGGAGTGGTCCCGTATACGTCAAAGATGTTCTATTACTCATGAGAATCGTTTAAACCCCATATCTCAATTTCCCCCAAAAAGCCCCGGTTTCGCACTCTGAAATGTAGTTTTAGGGTATTATCATGTATAGATAATAGACATAGAGTGTAATGTAAACTAACTAAGCGGCAGTTTTAAAATGAGTAAGGGCTTTGAACTGATTTAATCATTTTTTTGGGGGGGTTAATTTATAGGGGACAGGGGGTGTGACCGATTTGACCCAAGTTCGAACTTAGCCTCACTCTTGACCCAAGGAACAAGTGTGCAAAGTTTGGTGACCGTAGGTCAAGCCGTTCGCCAGTTATCGCACCGACAGACAGACAGACAGACAGACAGACAGACAGACAGACAGACAGACGGATTGGTCATTCGCATAAAGTGTTTTCAACACTTAATAAAACACCAGACGAGGGTAAAATTTTGTTGTATTTCAAACTTAACACGACTACAGATTCAACATTTCCATACATTTTAATTGTTTCTACAAAGGTACATCTAGCAAAATGGAGAAAATAAGATATGAGAAACAGGTACGTTGAATACAATCTCATTGTCAAAATTCAATCATTTTGAACTCATTCTTAAAAATAGCTTATAGATTATTCCACACAATTCATTTGTTACAACAATGATTCATAAACATATTAAGAAATGTTGTGCACCTAAAAGAGGAATCAGAATTTAAAGTTATTCCTCCATGTATATAAAAAACAATGCCAATGGCCCAAAAACATAATTTTTCGTTCATCAACTTACAGTTCGTTTTAAGTGCTAAATTGTCTTTGACTATCCAACCTAAAGGTTTGAAGTGCGACGGGTTTTAATTTTTAATCCTGACCTGTTTAAATATATCAGAAAACCAATGACCGAAACAAGTCCCCCGGGTGAGGAGTTATTTCTGGGGTGGGGAGCTTATTTCGGGGGGGGGGGGTTTAGTTTTATAAGTTCTATCTTTGAACTCAAATTTCATAATGCCTAACCTACATTACCTAAGCCCCCTAATACCCCGAATGAATAACTCAACCTTAATTAAATCAGGGCTTTAAAAATGGCTTTAAAATACTATTTGGTAGGTGTGGCTATAAAAACGCTTCACAGATCTCATTTTCCGGCGAGGCTGATATGCTGCTTTTCAGCTATTAAGCTATTTAGAATCCATTTAGAATCTGAGACTTACATCGTACAATATCACAATTGTGAGTTGGATTGTTAGATACAACCTCAGTTAATTCTTTCACCAAGAACACGTCAGATTGTCCATTTAGATACAGAATTAAAATGCCATTTTAACTAGAGTATGCATCACGCAGAAAGGATTTTTCGTGAACTTCGAAATGGTGGATATTTTTATTAGTTATTACACGATCAAGAATGAGAATAAGATAAGTGCTTCAGTTTAGGGATTATCATCTCAGATTTTAAATGTGCTTTCACTATTGGCTGCAGAAGCCAGTAGTACCAGTACAAGAGAGGATGTGATTCATTATCGAAGTATCTGGAGAAGCAATGAAACCCCGTCAATTAACCGTAATCAAGGGTCAAAAATCGCTAATTGAACTGAGAATATTGAAACCTGTAAGCCTGGCAAATACACCAGGAAATCTTGGTTGTGCACACCCTTGTCCCCAGGACGATATCCCGATTTGAAGATACCGACCATCATTAGTGTCATTCCGAAGTGCGAACGGGCCACCACTGTCACCCTAAACAACAATCACACATCAAAATAGTCATGGAGCTTATCTGACTGCTTTTCCTGATCATTATTACAACTCCTGTACACTTTTAGTGTACCGGAATGGTTAAATTGACCCAAATGCTCGAAAACTCGAAACATTACAAGTTCCTCACCTGACAAGCGTCTTTGCCCCCCGCCCGATAACCAGCACAAATCATTCTATCCGTGATTGCAGAAGTACCATACGCGTTTTTACAATACGTGCTGTTGACCACTGGAAGCTCCACTTCCTGTAAGACGTCAGGCCTAGACCCTCCTTGGGATGTTGACTGTTAGAAAAATAATACCCGTGAATAGAGATTAGAAGTTAACATTTTAACCGTAATTCTCAAAATAGAACCCCTTGAAACTGTATCCCCTCCAAAAAATACTTGTAAGTTCTAAAAATTCTATTTAAAGCGGAAATATCAAGAGTTTTGGATCGATTCTTTGGCATTTTTATGAAATTATTTAGTAAGTCTATTTAGAGAAATACGGTGTCTTAAGATATGGAAGTTAATCAAGGTGTTTAATTACGCCCCAGCCTGTAACGGTCCCCAGCTTGGAAACGTAAGTATCGGTGGTGCCTAGAGGCGGCATGCAGACGGGGGTCACATAGGGTTCCGTTGGTCCGACGACATTCACCGGTGACGCTAGTTCCAGGACGGAGACGTCGTAGTCGACGATTCTTGGACTTTTAAAGAAAAACATGGTTGCAATTTATCAGGGATTCAACGTTTAAGACAATGCATGTTAGGACTTAGGAGCCCACAAAACCCCGATTTTTTAACCAATTTTTGGGGTAAATCTCGGAACTGGGAAATCGTCAGGAGATTGCAGAATGCAACCAGACAAGAGGGTTACAAATTAGATTCAACTCCATCATTGAAGCCAACATTAACAAGACGCAGCTTAAAATCAGGAAAACCCAAAAAAATCCCACTTCACCCGGTTTCGGGATTTTTCTCAAAAACGGTTTCATATGGCAGATTCGAAACCTTCATAAAATTTACGACAAAACAGGATATACTAAGTCAGGATTGAAAGCACTCGATACAACCGTGTGTCATCGTAGTTTAGTATTAGTGGCACACTAAAACTGCATATTTTCCCATTTTAATTGATCGTGCATTTAAGCCTTTTAAAATCATTTTTAATCTCGGCCAAGAGATATCAATGACAATTTCGACATACTTGTATCCAGGGTGTTGGCAGATACTGGATACATTTCTTGTGATTGTGATCGTTTCATTGGGAGTAATTCGGTTGTTGTCATTGAGGATAACACTCATTGAGGACCTGTTGAATTTAAAACGTTACATTTTTAAAAGCCACACTTTTAAGCAGTCTATAAAATTATAAAATATAAGAACTGTCATTTTCTTACGCGCTATTGCCATACGTACACTGGGCAGCGGTTAAAACGTGCCTGGAATTAATATCGAAAGTTAAAACCGATTGTCATATTTTTTTAACAATTCTATTTTTTATATTTCAAACCGGAAGCTGGGATCTTATTTTAGGGGGCTTTATTTCGGTTGGATTAAATTTAAAATTGTAATGTATTTTCGACAAAATCATTGACCTCTTTATTCAGTTCTATATTTTTCACTCTGCTTTACTCTGGCATTTTCTTGAATGTCAATTCGATATGGCATAAAGCTCGTATCCAGTTTCATTTTAATTGCATTTTGAATATGGAGGTATAAGGGTGGGTGGGGTTCTATTTGGGGGTCTATTTAATCACGACATCCAACAATTGTAAAATTCAATAAGGTTTCTAGTACCTGTCTGTAATTAAAGACCCTCCACAAATGAATGAACCATAATTTTGTACGACTGCTTGCCATTTCCATTTGTATTTTTCTGCATCCTCCCCACCGACAATTCGGCTCGAAGTGGAAGGGACTCCGGGGACACCACAAGCTTAATAATAACAAGTAAAAGTACTCTTAAAGAGGGACATGACCCCAATAGGTTGGGCTACTAAAGTGTTATTGGGAAATAAGGACCTTAAATCACGTTTTATATTCCTAAAAATTAATCCTTGTCACTTACTACAAGATGTGCCGTCGGAAGAAGGTTTTTTGGGCGGTTTATTACAGGAGCGTTTAGGCCGTCGAAGGGCAGTGTGGGCACAACCGACGCTGCAACTGAACCCTGTCCTGTCGTTGTCCACGGACCCTGACTTGAAATGTGCAATCAGGGTTGACGCGGAGGACACCACTTCGGGAGCCACGTTTCCGCAAAACCTTGTTAAATCAAGATACATGATTAAATACGAACATCTTCCTTGTACATATTTACATTTAGAATAAATTTCTGAAATTAAACAAAATCGGGATTATTAAAAATAATACTTTGTCAAAGAACCGGATCCATCGGAGATTTCGAGGAAATCTGAACTGCAACTTCCGTTGTTGGCGACTTGAGGCAAATCGAAGTCGTCACAAGTTACTTCGGGCTTACAACCGGAAGACGCCTTAAATTACATTAACATAAAAAGATAGTGTTTTTATTATGTATTTGTAATTAAAGAATTTCATGTGCAGAGTTATTTTAAAGAATTGCATTCATACATGGGAACGTTTATTGAAAAAAATTAACTACCTGAAAGTATAAATACTCTCCGGGTGGAGAGTTTTATTTAGGGGGGTTATTAAATAACATTTACTTTGCTCTTACAGAGAATTGCCAGGTGCATTCGTAGTTCATTGGAATCTGTTTGTCTTTCGTCAAGTTAGGGATTTGAAACCGGTATGAGGTGGATGAGTCGAGGGCGTAGTTTCCACAATCGACAACTGGAGATTACGTTTTAATTGTCATTAACTTTAATTGTAAACTTTAAAATAACAAGGGAATTTATAAATTAAAAAAACTGACTGATTACCCTTGTAGTCTTTGCTGATGGGATCAGAATCACCGGAAAAGACCTGAAAGAGTTAAATTGTAGTTTACAACAGTTATTAATTAGCTTTAAAATCAGATTCTGGGTTTTATGAAATGATTTTTTTTATTTATTTCTGAACACAGTAATGTATCTACCGATTTCATTTCCGATCCTTCCATCGTCTCGAAAAACATTAGAAGGCAAAAACTGCTATCTAAAAGAACCTTTAGATAATTGAACTTCATTTAAAAAAATTACAAATCCGAATTTAAAATCTTAAAATACAACTCAATTTTTAAGAGTATAATACGCTTTCAGGAACACCTTTCAGATAAAGCACGTATTTCACAGAGGCATTCGGGTTTATATTATAAATGCTTTCTTGTCAACCCACTTTTCCTACTACCTAATCATTTTAAGTAATTCATGCCTCTCAAAAACATTGTTTTAACCCAAAAGCATCATCAGAAACAATAGATTGCAAATTACAATATTGTAGTTTAATAAGGCAACAATTAAACTATGAATAAGTAACACAGGATGGTTGAGGTAATTGTATTTAATTTTAATTTTTAAACTTAACAGGGTTACAGACTGCATATTTCCGTATAATTTAATTGTTTCTGGAAAGGTACATCCAGCAAATTGCATAAGAAAAGAGAGAAAGTACATTTAATACAAGGTGATTGTCAGTATTTAATTATTTTGAACTCATTCTTGAAGAATAGAATATGAATTCTGTATAATCCATTTGTTGCAACGATGCTGCATAAATATAATATAAGTTGTATTGTAATCAGAATTTAAAGTTATTCCAGCATTTATATAAAAAACAATGCCCCAAAATTTAGTTTTTTCGTTCATTGAATTAAATCCTACTTTTAACTATTAAATTGTAATTGGCTATCCAACCTGAAGGTACGATGTTCAACGTTGCAAATACCGAGAGTGCCTCAAAAGTACGTATAAGCACAAAATTTATGATGTAATATATAAGGCTTTAGAAAATTTAATTAATATGTTCTGGTAGTTATTTTATTATTTTAGCGGATTACAGTATGGTGTATGGTTTATTTAGCTGGCCGATTTAGAAAGCCAGAGTTTTTATTAAACTTTATGCACCTTCAGTTTATTAAGATACTTACAAGTCCATTTACACAGAAATATTTTTAAGTACAGGAATTTTTTTTTAAGTATCGAGTAATATGATGGAAGCGGTGCAAGTTTAAGGTTCTGTACACCATGTACCACTCGAGGCCTCCGATCTGATCCATTCGTTTAGTTCTGAAATGGTAATAGGATTCAAGTACATGATCAAACCGGAAGTCTGGGTATAGAAACTCCAACCGAAATAGGAGCACCCCCGAAATAAAACCCCTATTACGTTCTATGCATATCAAGAAAAATAGTATATAAATCGATGGTAAATAAGTTAACCTGTAACCCTGGCATAAACGCCCTCGTATCCATCCCTGGCACATCCATAGCCCCAGTCAGTGATCCCGATTTGAGTGTACCGAGAGCCATTCCGGAGCACCAACGGCCCACCACTGTCACCCTGTCAAGTTGATATTAAAACAATTCAACAATGTCGAATTTAGCTATTTTTTTCAACTAATGGGCAGTTAAAATTATCCATATTTTCTAAATTCCTCCCTTCGGTCACTATTCTTCCAGATAGGAACGATTAGACAAAATAAATTACCAATTTTCAGGTTCACCGTTTAAAGAAACACACGGTGCCTACCGATGCGGTGCAAAAATGGTCGGAAAATAATGACCATTCTTTCCAGACCATTTTTTCTCTGACCATTTTCTCCCGACCATAATTTCCGGTTACCGTCCCTACCTGACAAGCGTCCTTTCCCCCTTCCGAATATCCGGCGCAAAGCATCTTGGAACTGACACGACTATTCACGGAATCGTAGTGTTTTTGGCAAACTTTATTGGAAATCACTGGAACGTCCACCTCTCTTAAGATCGATTCCGAATAATTCCCTTTGTCTGGGTATCTTCTCTGTAAACCACAAATTTTGGGGGTTTAAAATTCACTATTTATTAAAAAAGGTCAAAGTCGAAGGGTCAAAGGTCAAACATAACCAACCCCCCAGCCTGTAACCGTCGCAACTCTCCCCACGAATTGATCATTGTTCCCCCGAGAAGGTAAGCAGACAGGGGTCACAAACGGTTCTTTCCGTCCGAATACATTCACTGATGCGTTTAACTCCATGACTGCCACGTCGTAGTCTTTGCTGGTCTCTTTGCTGTAAAATTGGGATAAAAAATCCCGGAATAAGTCCCCACCCTTTCCTCAAAAAAAGGTGTTAAAAGTTACATGATAAATACATACTCGTATTGAGGGTGAACGACAGTTCGCTTTATTGTCCTAGTAATTGTAATTGTTTCATTAGGCGTGGAAAAATCGTACTCGTTTAAGACTGCTCCGAGTGTCCTATTGCATTTAAAATATAATTTAAATGACATTTGCTTTTAAAATACGAAGCTCGAAACACGGTGAATCATACCCAGCTTTGCCACCGTAAGCACAATGGGCAGTCGTCAGGATGTGTCTGTAATATAAAAAAAATTGTTCCATGACTTTCATTAAAAAAATTAAACTGATTTCCAAAAATTGAGTAAAAATTCCAAAAATACCGATCCGTAATTAAAGATGCTCCGCAAATAAATACCCCATACGTTGTTAACGATACTTGCCATTTCCACTTGTATTTCTGAGCCGCTTTTCCCCCGACGATTCGACCGTCATCCTCGTCAGTAACTCCGGGGACCCCGCATTCTTAACATCCGGAAATACGACGACGATTCATTTCCATAAATCATGTTAACTTGCTTTGTAATTGTAATTAATTGTTTTTTTGTCAACTTACTACAATTTTTCGAGGTTTTGAACGGTGCTAAGGATGGGGATTCTTTTGCAAATCCTTGGATGACCCAAAAAATCACCACGAGACAAATCGTCTTTAAAAGGGCTTTGAAGTAACGGGAGTTCCCCATCATGTTCTAAACATGTGATGTAAATTTATCGGCTAGTAAAATTGATATGTAAATTATGTGTTATATCATATTTTTGTTGTGTGTGTTGCCAAAATAGCTGTGCCGATTACTTTGCAAACTTAATAACAAAAAATGTCTGGAAAAACGAGCGATGAAATCATTCGGAGAAAATAAAACTTTATCTAGATTAAAATATGAATTAAATATCCTCCTAGATCATTCAAGTGGTATGAATTTGAGTCAAGTTAGGTAAACTCTCGTAAATCAGATATTGTCCCCTGGGGATTGTCCTTAGAATGTTTTAATAGCCGTGGTGATATTTCGAGAAGGGTGGTGTGGGATTATGTTGAAACTTTATTTGGGGGGAGAGGGTGGGGATTTATTCCGGTTATGGGATTTAATGTTATTTGTAAGCATTTGGTAGAGGGAGGTTTTATGCTGGGAAATGGCTTAAACTGTCAAAAAATGGAGTCAAATATACTGTATTTCGATACAAAGATCCCTAAGGGAATTATTTTTTTAGCCCTTATAGATTCATGGATTCATATATTCAATCTATAGATTCTTAAAAACAAGTACAAGTTATTCCAAACACGATCCAAAATTTGGCAATGATTGCAGGTTGCATTTCATTAAATGAATTGATCCACAATGGTATGTTGTCATTTTGAATCATGGGAATCCAAATTTTAAACCATTCCATGATTCCATAAATCAGAACAAGCAATGACTACGGAATAAACCAGTTCTTTCTCTCCTTGGCCTTTTTACTTTGTGTTGTCTTATTCTATTCAAATTATAAACTGGGGTCCCGAGCTGCATTTGGGTTAATTCTTAACACACAAGGTGAATGTAAAGATCGAAATAAGCTTCCCATGGAGTTTTATTCCCTAAAGATAAGCTAACAGCGAGGTCATAGTCGTTATTCCAGTCGAATCCCGAATTAACAAGTCCCCAGGGATGGGGCACTTATTTTGGCTAATAATTCGTAAAATGGTATTAATAAACTCATCAAGTGCCTCGGTCGAGTAGAACCCTTCGTTACATTCATTTGAACCAGTTTAAAATCCGTCTAATTTAACTGCTTCAATTTCATCATATAGGAATGTATAATGACGCCAAATTAGATCGATCTTCGAAACATAAATATTTCAGTTTCCATTTCCTCAATTCAAAATCCCTAAAAAAAAGGCCAATGTCATCTCAAAATCTCAATAGCTAACTTGTTTAGTGTCGTTAGAAGTGTGTCAGGCCGTCGTTGTCCATTGTCTCCTGTCACACTAAAGTTGACAGGAAGAACAAGGAGTAATGAATAAGAAGACATTGGTTTTTTAACAGAAATTGGGTCAAAGTTGACAATGATTACTTGGATCCCGATACATTCTTCTAAACCGCTGACCGCAGATCGTTGAGATCTTTCAAAAAACATTTTGAAACTGATGACACTTTAATTCTGACATTGAGAACATCATAAAACCGCATTTAACAATGCACCCAACACAATTATCTTGACGAAATTACTCCTGTTCACTATTTATTTCCTATTTCAAAGGAGCTGATCCTATAGTTCTATAGTACAATCCGAGACAGAATAAGATAAAAACGCAAGTTCTAAGTTGTTGCTGGCAGGGGGTCCTTAAAAACCTTTATTTCGAAGGTATTCAACCATTTGACACTTACAACTCGTGTGTGACTTGTAGATTTAAGAGAGGAATAATGACATTAATCGAAAGTGTCGAATCATTAGGGAGCATTTATATATTCTGAGTTATTTCTGTACTTTTAAGTGCTTGGAATTAAATTTTTTTGGCACGTAAACTCCCTCATAAACAATGTGCACTGAAAACCCGAAACATCATAAGACTGCAGTTCCTCCTGAATTCTCGAATTTCAAAATAAATGACAAGAATAAAATTTTCTTGTGTAAATTCCAGAGATGAGATTTGTTCAGAATAAGAGGTATGCCCCCGGAACAAACTACCCATGGGTCATATTATTTAGGCACCCAGTTGTGGCATAAATAAGATTTATTGGGTCTTGGCTGTAAGGATTTTTCTCCCCGAAATAACTTGCCCATGGGCCATAATTTTGTATCCACCCTTAAGTCTATAAATTATAGGCCCTTAAAAAGCTTATCGATCTAAAATCTGGGACTTAAAATTGTCATAATTGCGATATAAGGGGATTCCAGTAACACTAAATCGGAGTATTTTCATACACAAGGTTTTAAATTCGTACAACAGTCTATGGACCATACTCTCAAAAACGATACTAGATGTTTATAAACAAACCGCACATCTTAATTCAGGATCCAATACCTCTTCAATTAAATCCTTAACTCGCCCTTTTTAATTCTTTTTTAATTCGTTTTAAATGGTTTTTGGAATCAGAAATTAGCCAAACTCCAACCACAAATAAAGAAGTAAGGAAATAGAATGATCAAAGGAAGAACTAACAACTTTCTCAGCTCTTTTCAACCCTTTGTTCCAATTGTTTCCTTTAAAACCTGAAAAATAACACATTTCAGTTCTAAAGCCACGAGAATCTTGAATCTAACTTGAATCTATATAAAAAACCTAGCCAAGTTACGCATTATGACTTTAGTTATTGTTCAGCTCCAAGCAATTATCTATCGTAAATCGTAATGGTGGTGGCAGTTTTGTGTAAATTTGGAAAATGACGAAAATCCACTGAAAAAAATGTGATCGACAATTCTTGATGTAGACTTAAGAATTCTTGACAAATACACAGAAATATTTCTTTTATTAACCTTCTTGGAAATATGTACGTAAAATTCGTTTACCAATTAAGTTAAGAGTAAGAAGTTAATTGGTTAATTAACTGGCAAATAATGATTGTAAATGTTCTTCGATATTTTTTATTCTTTGTTCTTGGAATAAGTTACTTCTTGATTATTTCAACAATATATCAAAATCTCAAAAATATCTTTGTGGATTTTTAAAATATTTTTAACTCGACAACTACACTTACGGCATACAATCAGACAAATAATCGATTCGGGTCGTAAATTGTCAAGATTCTAATTGTATCTTAATTTTACATTAAATTCGCCAAAGTCACATTTTTCAGTGGGTATTTACAACCCAACCAATTAACTACAATTTCTGGTGGTTTTCATCCCCGACTTTTACCAAATGGCATTGACATTGGGATTGGCACTACTGTTCTACTAACTCATCAAAAAATAATGATGAATGATCCAAAATAAAAGGCTATTTTAACTATTTTGCCTATTTTTAGGCAAAACACCGTTTATTCTACATGATTCTGTCATTTCATCTCCTCTAATTCTGTTTTCTATGCATGGAAACTTTGTATTTATTTACTGTAAATAAGGGTAACTTTCGCTGCTTGTTTGTTTTTTTATAGAAACTGCAACTGCTTGTTCGTACATCGTGTTTTTACGCTATAGGTATGAATCATGTTTCTTAAACCTATTGAAACCAAGTAAATTGGCATAGCTAATTTGTTAAAGGGCTATTTAATAGCCTTTAAAGCTTGTATTATTATGTAGCTTTGGGCTTTGAATTTCTTTATGAGAACACCTTGTTAAACGGTTCTTGGTTCCCATAATAGTATTTTAGGAGTGAAATGAGGCTTTAATTTAAATAGTATTAAAATGTATTCGCATCAACCCCTTCGGGTATCTTATGATGTTATTTCGACGGGGGTGGTTCACCCTCCTCGTGATATTTACTTTAGGAATTGTCAGTTAAGTTTAGATCGGGGCTTTGTAGTCCTAATTGAAGGTGAAGGTTTGTGGATTTCAAAGCAAATTCAGATTCCATTTCATTTTAAAACGTAGATACTATTTTGTAAAAAAAAGGTATAAATAGGAGATGAGATTCCGGATCCACCCTCAGTTCCCTTGTCAAGTTCAAGGCATTGTGAGGTTGTGAGAAATAAAAATTAAGGTCATTTAAAATTTAAAAAATTTAAAATCGGAGCGAATTTGACCGAGGAGTCATGGTCATAAAACATCTCCAGGGGTCAGAGATCTCGGTTTAACGGTGTTTTTAGGCGTGAAATTGAACGGGGTCGAAGGTCAAACTGAGATAGTTAGTTTGATAGCTTCAAGATGAACACTTGTGACTGGAAGCAGTTGATTAAGATTTTGCTACCTCTGACCTTTAGCATATTTGCTTTGCAAGCGGGTTTGTGTTCAGCTTCTGATGATGATCGTTTGGACTTGGATCCCGGTGAGATATTTTACTCGTATTTTTTTATTGTGAACTTTAATCAGATTAATCCTCTGGTTCGATATGACGGTTTAAGATTAACTCTCAGACATCCGTAAACCTAATAAACTCTCAACGTAATCTCAGTATATTGACTATGAAAATAGATCTCCATATCACCATTTAAAATGAGGAATAAATTCGAGTTTTGTAAAAACCTAAAAAAAACTATTCCATGAAAATGTCAAAGAATATTTGATCCAGAAATATCATAATAACTGCACCCCGAAATAGAACCCCACCCCCAAATATATCAAATCAATATTGAATACCAATTTTTAATTGACATTTTTATTTTTTTATTCGTTAGAGGATCGAAGTGGTTCATTTAAGACTGATATCGATGGCTGGTCCGTGACGGAAGACAGGACCCAAAAAGTAAGGGCCAAATGGCGAGGGGACAAATTCTGGGCCGAAGCTATGGCTAATTTAACTATATCCGAGTTGGAGAGGTAAATGCTAAATTTTTAATTGAACTAATTAATTCCATAATTGTCAATTAGAATGTCTAACTACACATCTTGCATGTACTATTAACGTCGCTTAAAATTAAAAATCATCTATTTCCAGAGAAAAAGCCCTTCAGAACAAATTAACTTCAAATTACACCACGGAGGCCCGGATGCAGTCGAATTCCATGCCGATGATAATGTCGACAACCCCAATGCCGTATCCAGACCCAACAATGGCGCGATCGCGGACCACGCTCCATCGAGGGAAATTCGATACCACAAAAGCGACCACAATTAAAACCACAACAAAGCCTAAATCAACTCCTCTGACAACCTCTTCTCCGAAATCCAGAAGGACCACTACCACCAAAGCCAAGCCAAAAACAACAACAAAAACAAGAACAAAAGTTACTACAAAACCTACTACCAAGAAGCCTTCCACGACGAAAAAGAGCAAGTTGCCCCGACAGACCCAGAAGCCAAAAACAGCTCGACCCTCGGCCTTTTCGCGACTCACAGCCGCCCCTGACCAAGTCGATAGGACGACTTTAGTCGCGGACTTGTCCCCCTTCCAGGAATATTATTTAGAGTACACGAGTGACGAAGTTGACGACAAAACGATACCGGTTAAAAACAGCACGAATTCGACACAAACGTCGAATTCGACATCGCTAAAAATAGAATTTTACCCCAAGACGCCTGTTAATCTGCTCTATCTCTTACAGGCTTATGCCTCGAATATGAAACCGATCAAAGTTCAAAGCCCCATAGCCGGGGGTCCACAGGGCTCTATCCCCGTCTCCGTCCCCGTTTCCATACCCGTCCGGCTTAATCCCCCGAAATCCCCGTTTTTATTTTCTATGGACTTGGACAATTTCTTTAGCCGGATGGCCATCAGCTTCCTCTACAGTTCCGTCGCAATGGCACCCTTCATTTACTTAATTATTGGGGGACTGGGGGGTCTTGGTGGATTGTCCTCAATTCTTGTACCGTTTACAGGGGGGAGACGAAGGAGACGGAGGCGAAGGGATGTAAATTCGAGGCGATTGTTGGGAACGAAAATCCCGAAACGGTTTGAAGACCTGGGGATTTATTCCGGGGTGGGGGATTTTAGCTCCACTAAAAGTTAGGGTTTTGAGGTCAAAGGTCATGGAGATATGAATATGATATAAAACTTTGGTGTTATGCAAACCCTATTTTGAGCTTTTAAAATAGTTGTAGTGATTCTTGTACGCATCGATTGCCAATTTGGATGAATGGAAACTTGGAATTCCAGATAAAAAACCACGCATTCAGTAGACAGCGATAAGATGACCGATAACCTTTATGTTTGGACGTTTATTTATTTTTTGAATATAATTTACTGTTCGAGACAATATTAGCATTTGTTCGCAGTGTCAATCCTAATGTGAAATTACGTAAATAAAGGACACCTTTATATATTTATAATAAAAAGCAGTGAACCCCATAGATGCATATAAAAGTGAAGTATTTGTATGGTGAACCCTCTTCAATAAGGTTCTATTTTCAGCGCATTATAAATAGTCGTTTCTCAGAAACTCGAAAAAATGCATAAAAAATGGATTGATGGTTTCACAGAGAAAAATAATTTTATTGACAGCTTTCAAAACGATACAACAAAATTAGTAGGAAACGATAAAGGTAGCAGCTGAAGAACCAGATTTTTTAAGAAATTTTGAACTCTTTAATTAGCGTTGATTTCCTTGGACCCAGGCTCGATTTCCTTAAATCTTCTGTTTCAAGGCGATGGTAACGGTCTTGACCTCAAGGTATTCCTTCAGGGAAGCTTCTCCCCTGAAAAATAAACAAAATTACAATGCAAATTTCTTATAAAAATGTATTGGCGAACTACCAATTTCGTTAATAAAAATCTACAGTCAGTGCGCAGTCTTACAATTAGTCTTAGCTTCTTGTCAGTAAAATTGTCTTGACTAAAACACGGCATTTCTATGAAATAAAATGTGCAACGACTTACAATTCACGACCCTGTCCGGACTGCTTGAACCCTCCGAAGGGGGCATTGGCCATGACGATGTCAAAGCAGTTGACCCAAACGGACCCGGCTTGCACGGATTGGGCGAACAGGAGGGCCTTGTTGATATCGTTGGTGAGGATACCGGCGGCGAGACCGTAGGGGGTGGCATTAGCTCGCTTGATCGCTTCGTCGATATTGTCGAACTTGAAGATGGACTGGACGGGGCCGAAGATCTCTTCCTTTGCGATCCTCATGTTATCCTGGACGTCGGCGAAGACGGTGGGTTGGATGTAGTAGCCCTTGTCGCCCCATCGGGCGCCCCCGGTTACGCATTTGGCACCCTCCTTCTTACCCGACTCGATAAGATCTTGGATCTTCTTGAATTGTTCGTCATCGATCTGGTAATTTAATAGTGGATATGGGTTTTTAATAAATTTCATAATTTTTAACGCATCTGCTATGGCAGATTAACATGGAAGATATTATATAGAAATCCCACAAACTCAATGATAAGCTGATAACTTTAAAACAAAACTATAAAGTAAGACAAAGAAATAAGGATGTGAGTTTCTGAGGCATTTTTCATATACGGTACATTTCATTCAATTTCGTACCGAGGTCACAGGTAATAATTGATTCCTTATATAAAATTCGTTAACTTTTAAGCAGATTGAAATTAAATGCACCGACGAAACCGTCCACTGATCTAAGTTTATCTATAAAAAAAAACAAGATGCCAAAAATCTCTCTCAACTCTCAAAGCTGCCAAAGAGACTTTCGGAAAAATATTCCCTCCATAATAAGTCCCCACCACAATAAAGCACAAAGTATCGTTCGAAATTCGAAGCATCTTTTTTACTAATAACTTTTACCCCGTAATAAACCTTCATTGATTTTAAGGGATTTTAAATATGTTTTAAATTTTAAATAAACATGCTTGACTTAATTAGATGGAAGCTATAAGGATTTGGAAACAAATGTACCTGTGGTCCCTGTTGGATTCCATCAGTGAAGGGATCTCCAACCTTTCGCTTCTCAGCCATTTCCTTGGCTTTTGAAACGAATTTGTCGTAGATTCCAGCTTCGACGAAAGTTCGGCTTCCGGCACAACAGTTCTGTCCGTGATTGTTGAAAATGGCTCCGTGGGCGATTTCCACGGCTTCGTCAACTGCAAGCAACACAATTTAATTTCTGTAATTTACAATCCGATCGTAAATTCGTAAAGCCTAAATAAACTCTTGAAATAAAGCCCCACCCTGAAATAATTCCCCACCCATGAGTGAACAATAAAAGTCCCAAAAACCAGCTTCAAGAGCATCAAGAACCATGCGAAAAATAACTACCGTCCCCGAAATAATTTCGAATCCCCTTTAAAGGCTTCATTTATGATTTTAGGCGGCTCTCGACATGACATATCCTCCAGTTTGTAACATAAACGATAGACTCCGGAATAACCCCCATCTCCGAAATAAGTCCCCACCCCATTTTTTAAGATTTGAAACCCGTACCATCGGCATCGGCACAGATGATCAAAGGACTCTTTCCTCCGAGTTCCAAGGTACATCGTTTCAAGTTGCTAGCAGCAGCAGCCCCCATGATAAGTCGTCCTACTTCCGTTGACCCTGTGAAGGCAACCTTGTCAATGTCGTTGTGTCCCGAAATGGCGGCACCGGCAGATGGGCCGAGACCCGTAACAACGTTGATGACACCGGCAGGGAACCCGGCCTCCTTGGCCAAAGAGCCGAGGTAGAGAGCGGTGAGGGGGGTTTGTTCTGCGGGCTGAAATTTGGTTTTGAAACTTTTAATAAAAATATTTTTATTTTATAACAATTATGACTATAGACTATGTAAAAAACATCACTGAAAAAATACTTGCACCAATTCGTTTTTAACATGTTACAAAATTGAAGGAGTTAAAAATCAATGAAATTGACATTTTTCGATACATTTTCGATTTTGAATCGAAAAGAACTCGTTAGCATTGAAAACCTTTGAACATTTTAAAAATTGATCCAAGACTCGTCGTTTAGCGAACATTTTAATAGGCCAATTCTGTTGATTTTTAAGCTCCTTCAAGTTCCTAACTTGTTAAACATCAATTTGGGCAAGTAATTATCTCAGTTAAGTCATTTAGACATGGTCTGAAGAAGTAAAAAATGAAGTCAATCGTAGTGTTTTGCCTCTCCATTACCTCCCTTGTAATGTCAAAGGCCCGTTACCTTCAAGACGATGGTACATCCGGTGGCAAGGGCAGGTCCGAGCTTCCAGGTAGCCATGAGGATTGGGTAGTTCCATGGGATGATGGAACCGACGACACCAACTGGTTCTTTTCTGGTCATGGTCATGAAGCTTCCATCTACAAATTTAACAAAAATCGTTAATTTAATGGTCGATTAAATTACTAATTACACAAGTAACTAAATCTGTTTCCAAAATCGGATCTATGTACCGACTGGGATGGTCTCTCCGTGGATCTTGTCGGTCCACCCGGCATAATACCGGAGGCAGTCGATGGCCATACCGATGTCGAAATCAGAGTCCCCAACTGGCTTTCCATTGTCAATCGTCTCCAAGTCGGCGAGATAGGATCGGTCACGTTCGATCAAATCTGCGAGCTGTAAATTTACATTCGAAATAAGTTAAGGGTATTCTAACGAAATTTGTGAATTTTTCGAAGCATCGTCGATCGATGTTTAGGTCACCAAAGTGGATGCCTCGCGATCATTATCAATTACTATAAAATTACTTTGATACTGCAATATTCATATAATTTATTAGAACGACATTAAACATAGCATCCAATGAGAAGGATTGATGCATCTGTATTAAAATGGTTCCAAATTATTTTGTTTGCCAAGTCCCATAATTGGATTTAAAGACTCGTATGTCATTTATTTAAGTTTCTGTTTTATTTTCAAAAAATGTAATATTCATAATAATCTAGAAGTATTACATTGTATGCCAATAATCTGAAAATCCAAATTAGTCAAGGTAAAAGCCATTAAGGTTTGCTAAATCAGTAAGCTGAAAAATTAACAGCAATCCATCAAAATCCATAGTGCACTATAAAACCTAATTCTAACTAGCAATTACCCTAAAAATTGAAATAAATTCCCCCCCCCCCCCATTAAACTCCTATTGTCAATATTCTAATTCACCCAGATAAATAAGCCCCGCTGATCGTAAGCACGCTAAATTAATTACCCCCGGGACCTATTTCTATTTTAACAGTCTTACACAATCATAAAAAGTAATTGCTGCCCATTATTAGTCTTGTAGAATTACCCCAAAATTACTCTTTTACACCATTAGAACTAAAAAACCTGACTGATTGCAATAAAAATCCAGTCAACTACACACCCACAACCCAGTCCCAATTAATTATCTCATTGCAAATTGTGCTACAAAATCCCTATACATCATAACCAAACACGCAAAGCCAGTTCCAAGATGATGTCATCTTCAACCAGATTTAATATAAATCTCACGGACTTTCCGTCTAGATTATCCCCAGTATTTAAGCAAAAACTTTGTCTAGGTCAGTAGAAGCTATCCTAATGTATTTATCGTGTCTTTTTAGAGTCTAAGATTTTTTACCACCTCTATCCTAACATTTACATTATATCTCCTAAATTATGGAGCCAGTACAGCAATAGCAGTACAGCGATTTTTTGCTACTTTGTCCAGTTCGTCCATATTATCAGGTTGAAAGGATCTAGCAAATATTTCTATTTACATGGAACATCCCGAATGTTAAAACTCATCCTATCTTATTAGCTCGCCTATTGAAAATAGGTTTAGAGCTAATGAAGTCAACCTGTCCGTCTGTCTGTCTGTCGGGCCTTTTTGTGGATCAAAGTTAAGACAAAATTAAACAGCCTAGAAGCAGGCCGGATTAGAACCAAGACAATTTTTTTGAAATGGAAGCATAATATTCGCTAGTGTTTATCAAATTCCGAACACAGAATTAAGTTTCAACATAATTGTATTGGTTTTAATACCAAATTTATATATATGGTTTTTATCCGCTTTTCCAAACTTAAAACAATTTTGAGGTTTGATATGAATTGGGCAACATGAAAATGGTTTTCGAGGAAATCGTATTGGTTTATATATAAAATGTTTTTTAAAGAATTTCTATTGCTTTAAATATGTAATTAAATCGACATGTCTGGAAACAGGAATGATATATATAAATCAATACGTGTTGAAACAATAATCGAATTTTAAAGGTATTTACGTATTTTATATGCAAAACAACAATCTAAGGTTCGTAAAAGCCTTAATTGAGACATTTCATAATATTGTTTCATGAACTGTTGAAGTTGATCCAAAAATTGAATCTATCATTTAAAATCCGTATTTTGGATTTAAACAAATTGATAAAATTGATTTTAACTGCAATTGTGAAACAATAAAATAATTTGTAACGAAATTGTACAGGTTGAAATAGCAAAGTGGATGGACACATTGAGTTGTATTCAATTTAGTTTAGGACAATTCTCAAATATACAGTTTCTTCAAATATTTGCTATGGAAACTATCTTTATCGTCTCAAACTTCTCGTAGTATATTATTGTGGATGTAAATCCATTGATCATAGAACATTTACTAAAGTTTTGGGATTAAGAATCGATCGTCTAGGTGAATGTAAACTATGATATTTTGATCTTTTACAATTGATTTTTAATAGTTTTGATTGTTATATTTAAACCAACACGATTTCAAGTACTATTGAACAAAAATATATATTAATTTTGCGAGCTGCCGTTAACGTTTACAACGTTTTATTGATGTTACTCTCTAATTAATGAAGATGCAGTTGTCATACTCGTAATGATCATATAGTCATGCCACAGTTAGGTTAAATTATGATAAGCCGATGCCACTTGCCTTGAAAATGAGTTTGCCCTTGGCGGAAGGATCCATCGTCTTCCATGCTGAGCCGACGGAGAAGGCCTTTCGGGCAGCAGCTACAGCCAAATCCACATCAGCCTGGATAAATAGAAATTAAGCATTTTTTTCATTAAAATTGGAGAAGAAATCCATTAGAATAAAATATGTACATCCTACGTGAAGACATTAAGATAAGGATATGGTAATTTTTAACAAACCGACGACTACGAGTACGACTGGTTTGTCGGTTACAAAAGATTCTTATACCTTGTTAAAATAAACAAAGGAACAGACTGTGACAATGGAAATGGGGATGACAGCCTGAAATCTGAGAGTTTATGGGACGGGACAGGTGTGTAATTAATAGGAGATAAGGAGCTGGAGAGTCTGGAAATGCTTGATTGATATGATAATTGAATTTGACCGTGGCATAAATAAGTGTCGGAGGAATAAAATGTGCTGGAAATTGTGGAAATAGGATATTTAGGTAGGATGGCCAAGGTCGTCAAGTTCCATGTGGAACATGGAATATTGTATGGGTCTATCTTCTCAATCTCAAGTGCTAATTTTGGTCCAGGGAGCATAAGTGTTAAAATCGGAATGTATTTCAAGTGTTACAATATTGTATGACAGAAATGACTTAATTTTTGTGGTTCGTGATGCAATATTCGTTGACAGGAGGGGTCTTTCGTAAGTTCCGTAGCTTTTAATTAAGAAGAGGTGTAGTGCAAACATTTGAATTTAAAAATAATTAGATTTGTTTATGAAAAACCCTTTTAAAACCGATAATTTCCTTGGCTTTTTGTATGCTAAATCATTTTTTCAATACGAACAAAGAATAGTAACTCAATTACATTTAAAATGAAAAGTCATTGATTAATTAATTCCATTTATGAGCAGAACCTCTCGAAACGGTTAGGTAATTGAGTAGAAAGAATTGTCCTGACGCATTTATGTCAAATAATCAGATTTTATAAGACTTGTAATCATAGATATGGATACTATAATGGAGCAATGGAGCTGCTTGTAATGGATGCTTAATGTAATGCTTGTAATGGAGCAATACCTATATAGACACTTGTTTTGCTTGCAGAAATAAGCCATGTCACTTAATAAAGTGCTTATTAAATATTTGACACAAGTTAGCCGGTAAAAAATGTAAGCTCCCCGAAATAATTCCTCATGAAAAACTTTGAATATTTGTTAAAATCCCCTGGGGACTTGTTTCGGTAAATGCGGTATCTCTATAGATGTTCAACTTACATTTTTCTACGTTGTAATTGTAATGGAAGTTGTTAATGGACAATCAATTGATTACAGAATTACAATAAATAAAACGTTGTAAACGTTAACGGCAGCTCGCAAAATTCATATATATATTTTTGTTCAATAGTACTTGAAATCGTGTTGGTTTAAATATAACAATCAAAACTATTAAAAATCAATTGTAAAAGATCAAAATATCATAGTTTACATTCACTTTAGTAATTGAGTATCTCAATCGAAAAACCAGTCCCTCGAATTTTTCTATATTCGAAATATTTCGTTGCTATAGCAACGAAATTTTTTTGATATAAAAATTTTATTTTGTCGGCTTGACCGACTGGATAAATGCTTAGAAACGAGTTTTTTAACATTCCTAGTGGGTTTATGAAGAACAAAATTCAAAATCGAATTAAAGAGGTAGACGTAGACTTCATAATGGTATTAATTCTAAAAAAGATTTCATAAAGTTTCATCAATGCACTAAAAAGTTATATCAGAAATCACCAAATAGGTTTTTGTCTTGGATAATTTTAATGAGTTGAAGTTTGCATAACTTTTTACTGGATCTGCAAAAACGTATGGAATTTTTTTTATAATTACTACCATAATCCTGACCACACATGACACTGAATACATTTAAAGTTTTAAACGTATGCAATTCACAGGAATTTCACAAACCTTGTCTCTAAAGCATAAATCGTCCTTGTCCATAAGTTTTAAAATTTAAAAAAGCTGTTGCAATAGCAGCGGAGTATTTCAAAAATTAAAAATTTCGAGGGACTGGTTTTTCGATTGAGATACTCAATTGTTCTATGATCAATGGATTTACATCCACAATAATATACTACGAGAAGTTTGAGACGATAAAGATAGTTTCCATAGCAAATATTTGAAGAAACTGTATATTTGAGAATTGTCCTAAACTACATTGAATACAACTGTTTCCCAATGTGTCCATCCACTTTGCTATTTCAACCTGTACAATTTCGTTACAAATTATTTTATTGTTTCACAATTGCAGTTAAAATCAATTTTATCAATTTGTTTAAATCCAAAATACGGATTTTAAATGATAGATTCAATTTTTGGATCAACTTCAACAGTTCATGAAACAATATTATGAAATGTCTCAATTAAGGCTTTTACGAACCTTAGATTGTTGTTTTGCATATAAAATACGTAAATACCTTTAAAATTGGATTATTGTTTCAAAACGTATTGATTTATATATATCATTCCTGTTTCCAGACATGTCGATTTAATTACATATTTAAAGCAATAGAAATTCTTTAAAAAACATTTTATATATAAACCAATACGATTTCCTCGAAAACCATTTTCATGTTGCCCAATTCATATCAAACCTCAAAATTGTTTTAAGTTTGGAAAACTATAAAACTATAAAAACCATATATATAAATTTGGTATTAAAACCAATACAATTATGTTGAAACTTAATTCTGTGTTCGGAATTTGATAAACACTAGCGAATATTATGCTTCCATTTCAAAAAAATTGTCTTGGTTCTAATCCGGCCTGCTTCTAGGCTGTTTAATTTTGTCTTAACTTTGATCCACAAAAAGGCCCGACAGACAGACAGACGGACAGGTTGACTTCATTAGCTCTAAACCTATTTTCAATAGGCGAGCTAATAATGGAGAGAGAGATAAGATAAGGTAATGTAAGGCTACCTTTTCAGCCGCAGCCACGTCGGTGATTTTTTCGGCAGTGGTTGGGTTCAAGGTTGGGAATGTCTTCTTTGAAACCGCATCTACGAACTCGTTGTTGATGAACAACTGGAAATCATAATTTTTTTTACAAATTATTTTTTAAGCTTTAATTTAAAAAAATGCATAACATCATATAATAATTCTGTCAAATCCCGAATCCAGCCCTGATCCATATTTATAATTTGATGTATTTAGCCCGACAGCTTTCCTTGTTTACAAATAAAAATTGCAAAAATTTGAGCTTTCCAACGCTGGTTTAGCTGGCTTGAAATTGATTACTGGGCAATTAAAATCATTGTAGTATAACTGCTGATAGTTTAATTTTAAATCCTCATTAATTAAACAAATACAGATTGGGATAACAGGTTCATCCGCGTTTAAATTATTTAATTTGCTTTAAAAAGCTGAACTTGAAATGATTCGTAAATATATTTTATAAGAGATTTTCAGCTATAGAACCATTTGAAGAAAACTAGGGATTTTAAATTTTTTAACTAATTTTAGATAAATAAATCCGGTGATTAAAAATGCTTACCTTAGTGTACTTAATCTCAGGGTTTCGGTTAGGAGCCATGATTAATACCGTCTATAAAAGTACAAATTAACGTTCCTTTAAACACCTTTGTTTTAATTAAAAATAGATTAAATCCCTATTTTTATCCCTATTCTGTAATAAAGTAAGAAGAAAAAATCGGGGAGTTCGGGTTTTACCGGTGAGTTGATCTCGTAAAAACGGGCAGGAGTTGATGCGTGTGAACTTGGCAAAAGCTGGTAAAGAAGTGAACCTGGTTCTGAAACAACTTCAAGTCCAATCCAAAACCAACCCAACTTTTTCCTTGGTTCTTCTGCGATAAATATTAAATCCGACCCACCGACCTTATCTGTTCCTCTCTGTTTATCTCCATACAATGTGTACTTAACAGTTTAACAGACAGGGAATGCCCGTATCAATTAATATAATGGATTTTACATGTGCTTTAACCGTTTAAGCCTCATTTAAATGCTTTGGCTGCTCTGTCTCTAAATAAGTCCCCATGAGGCTTGGGATGGAAAGCATTTAAAAGCCTTTAAATATGTAAAGCATGATAAAATACACTGAGGTATTTTTATAAGGTTTTTTATTCCGGGGGGCTGGTATTTGGGATTTCCATTTCGAAATGTTGAGTCATGGTTTGTATCTAAATAAGTCCCCACCTTCGGGAAATGAATAATTTTAAAAGCTTTCGAAATAAGAATTAACGAAATTAAACAGCATTTCCTGCCATTTACACATTCTAAGGGGCTAGAATTTAAAGTAAATGAAGCAAAAGATTTATGAAACCTGAGGCTTAAAATTAGCTTCGTGGTGTGCAAAATAATTTTATCCTGAAATAAGTCCTCATGGGGGTTATCATAGTCCCCGAGGATTACTTGTTATTAATTCCAGGGGGGGGGGCGTTTATTTAGGAGTGTACGCTATGATGAAGTGTACATTAAAGTGAATCGATCTTGGTCTCCTATGCTGGTAGCTCTGCTAAATGTTAAAATGTTTGGATATTTTTCAATGAGGGCAGTATGGGAGAAAAAATGAGTTATAAATGAAGAGGATGACGCTGATAAAGATTTCAAGTGTTTGGAACTTGAAAGAATGTTGTAACCTGAGTTGGTTTACAGTTTAGAATTTAGAATTTACATTGGAACTGAGGGCCGTGAAGGTTCCAAAGTTTGAAGGACGAGGCCTCGTTCAATTAAAGTTAGAGACGAGATATTGAACTCTTGAAAAAGCACAGACGCTGATCTCGAATGGTATTTGAAAAAATGTAAAACTGTACAAGTTTCAGACGAATAGTCTCATCTACAACTAAATGAATCCATTCGTACGTAAGAGTTGGCAGAACTGGGTTTGAGATTTTGAGAATGCTTTTAAGCAATCAAACTGATGGATTTATAGCTTTTTCAACAACTTGAGAATCATTGCCATTGCCACTTTAATGGGAGTCAAGGATTTACGAACTAAACATGTAGTAATATGGGTGGAATTGCTGAATCCTGAAATTTTACATGAATATTTCATTCTTGAAATAGTTTAGGAATTTTCGATCGTTGTTAGTTTTGAAATTAACAGGAGTTTCAGTAGCTTCAATTAGTTTTAGCTAATTCATGACGTTTAATAGGTGTTATAGACATAGTAACAATCAATCTGAATATTCTGAATTAATATAAACTAGTATCTAGAGTGCATTGATAGAAATGGCTTAAATAAGTCCCCACCCAGTCCTTATAGTGCGAGGACTTGAAAAATTCCCCGTAATAAGTCCCCATGTCCATTTCTTCTACTGTTCTTCAATACTTATAGTGAGGACTTAAAAAAACCACCCGGAATAAGCCTCCATGTACATTTATTCTACCCCTAGATTGTACTAGAATTTACTACTAAACTGTAATGTTCATAAGATCACGTCCTGGATTTAATGTACCGGTTGTCGTCTGTTTACATTTCCTTGTCACTTGGAAATGCGTAAAATTTACCATGTGTCAACATTTTTACGATTTACAGAGTCGGATTGCCTTTGGCTTTTACACTGATTTTCATCAAATTTGACAAGGAAGGGCTCTGGTTAAGTGCCAAGGATTTCTGGGGAAAATTATGTTATTATTGGATTGTACTGAAATCTCTGAAGAGAGGACTGAAGAGTCCGTTTTCAAATCCATGGCTTGCTTCAAAAGCTTAATTCCTACCTCCATACTACATAACCTTGTATCTTAATTAAAGACTTATATTAGGAGTAAACCTCATAGGAACAAATAGAAAATAATATTTAAATGTAGTGTCTGTTTTTATTATGCGAGTTTCCATTCCTATTCTGTCGATTTAACTAAAACATAATTCCAACATAATGCCTTTCTTATCTCAATTAAACGGTAGCCATTATAGAATCGCTATCGACCACAGTATAGGCTGGAGTTGGGCGTACGGGAGGAGGGTCGGGGCGACATGCGACTCCCTATCTATCACAGTGTATAGGATTGAGTTGTGCGTGTGGGAGGAGGGCTGGGGCTACTTGCGACTCCGCATCTACCACAGTATAGGATTGAGATGTGCGTGTGGGAGGAGGGCTGGGGTGACTTAGGATTCCTCGTATGATACATGATACATAACATTTAACAGTTTAGAAAAAAAAATTGGACAAAATATGTGGAAGGGCCATTTCGAACATGTTCGGAAGTTCGGATGCAAAGCGGGGCAATATGGTACAGGATGGAATGATGGCAGTTCTATAATCGGCAATCGGCCAGTAGAGTGGTAATAATGGAAACCATAACAACCAGCTTTGTTCCATAGCATTTTCCACGATGCCAAAATTTCCATTCCAAAATCGGCCAATCTTGCGTTGTAATTTCCGGTTTCTCGACGTTGCGTTTCCATTAGATTTTCCTGAACTCCTAAGCAATCCAAATTAATCCCATAATTTGAGTCACCTAAATTTTAAAAAGTCATAGTAGGTCATTCCTAATCATATTTTTGCACGATGTCTTGGACAACGGACGGTTCGACGGAACTCACCGCCAAGGGGAACCGTGTCGAGTGCACGGGCAAGTGTAAACAGCCTGTCAACGCTATATGGAAAGATGGGGCCGAAGGTGTCAAGGAAGGCCAGCATTTCTGGACCATAAAATGTGAGACTTTGGACGGGACTGGCTTCTGTGGGGGCGTAACCGAATGCTCCAAATTAATGAAAGGCCCTGAAATGAGAGCTCTCATGTTCGGGAAGGACTTGTCCAACGGAGGAGGCACCGTTCTTCAAGCCGATTTCGGACCGGAAATCAAGTCATCCGACACCCTCGGGATTTTTGTCGACATGACTGGAGAGAATCTGCAGGTAACTTTCCAGATCAATGGGACCTCCATCGGACTGGCGTACGATCTTCCTAAAACCGCTCTCTCTGAAGTATGCCCTGTCGTCCAGTTTGCTGGGAAAGGAGCTGTAACAATCGAGAAAGTCAAAGGTAAACATTTTTTAAATCAGAATTAAAATGCTGTTATAGTTGTTGATATAAATATTTATTTTTCTAACCTTCCAGACTTGCCCACGCCGGTAAAATCCGCAGCAGCAGTCGTTTATTCCGGGATCGAAGGACCCTGGGAGTTTTCCAGCGGTTCAATAGACCCCGCAGGGGTCATGGTTTCCCTTCAAATTGCAAAACAGAAGGACAATGTCTACACTGGAAGCATGAACATTGTCAACACGATTCAGTTCAAGATCACGGAGCCGAAGAAGAAAGGGGACTCCTGGAAAGCGGATGTTGGAGCCTTTACTAAGATGGCAGGTGACAAGGAAGCCAAGAAACTTGAGGCGGACCTCGTTGACATCATCAAAGCGTTGAACAGTGTGGCTGTTGAGGGAGATATGATGACCATGAAGAATAAGGGTGGCAAGATGACGGTTTCATGGCAGCGTCGAGCTGCCGCCGCAGTTAAGCCTGCCGTTACAACCAATCCTTTCATGGAGAAAGCATCAAAACCAGCCGTTTCCGTTGTTTGATTTCCATTTCCATGCACATACATTACTACCTTCTAATCTTAAGTGCTAACGCTCAGACTGGCAGCATAAATTTGATATATTCTACTATTAACCTTTGAAACATGATCATGTCCACGTACTTGAATTAAATGTCAATGTCATATCTGAATTTGCATGAAATTAAAATTAACTTCCCAAACTTTCAATTGCCCTTGCATCTTCATCCGTTTATTGAATAAACTAAAATGCATGATACGAGTGAAAAACAAGTAGACAACACAACAGTAATCAAATTAACAGAATTATTAATTTCTATGTATTATCATATTATGCAAATGAAATCGGCATTCTGGTGTAAGTATTGTAAATTAACACATACAGGTAAATAAATTCAAATAACCGGTAAACAGTGCAAAAGAGTTGACCCGCAGAATAAGTAGAGTTACAGTTACAGCATATTGGTCGTTCTGTCCAGATACGGTGACGGTAGTAGTTAGAAAATGCTTATTGGTGTTAGTGAATCTAGGAATTAAAATACGCCTAATCGTCATCCTCAGCTGGACCTTTGGCATCTCTAGGTTTAGGTCCTCCTGCCCTTTTAGCCATGATGATTTGGTCAACCTTTAGAATGGTACAGGCAGCCTTGGTAGCATACTGGAGAGCCCAGACTTTTCCCATGTACAAATCGAAAATATTGTTTTCTTTTGCATCGCAGAGTGCGTCCCCCGAGTCATCGTCGATGTTAAATCCAACATTGACTTTTCCTTCGTGGTGAGCAGCATAAATTCTAGCCAGGACTTCATTAGATTTCCGTCCAGAGTTCTCTGCAAAGATTCTGATAAACGACTCCATAGCTGCAGCAAATTTCTTAACTGAATACTGTTCCAGTCCCGGAAGTGTTTCACCGAAAGCTTCAATTTGCCTTGCAAGTTCGATTTCCCATGCTCCAGCACCTGGTAAAACTCGTCCATCCTAATAAATAGATCATAAAACTGTAGTAACTAATCAATTTTATTTGATGTTTGATACAGATTATTAAAAGTTATTTATTTCGTTATTTACCCGAGTGAGTCCCTTAAAAGTATTAACACCATCGTTAATTGCCCTTTCAATGTCATCCAAATAGTTGTCGGTAGCTCCACGGAGTACAATAGTTGAGATCTTTGATTCTGCAGTTCCAACTCGGATGACAACAACGGGAGTATCTCCTAATTCATCGACATAAACTTCATCCGCAAACCCAAGATCTTCTACATTCGGCTTCTCAACTTTTGGGTACGCACTTGCATTCACTGCTTTGCATACTCGTCGCAGGTCGAATTTGCTCATGAGCCTGACAGCCATAAGGTTGTATTTATTCAAAAAGTGAAGGGCCATGTCTCCAATCTTTCCTCCAGTTACTACGACAGAAGCTCCAGAGTCAGCAATAGCCTTAATTTGCATCTCGAGGTGAGCATCCTCTCCTTGACTGAAGTCCATCAGTTCTTTCGCGGATTTGATCAAGACTGTTCCCTACACAATAGAATTGTTGAATTAGTCAGTTACAAGTATAATCTTCGTATGTTATTTTTCTACATAGAAATGCAATTGAACTTAATAAACCCATTTAGATGAGCTCATTGTCCATCAGTTTGTGGTTCTGACTGAATCATACCTTTGTTTCCGTCTGCATAATGTCCACGGGACAAGTAAAGACAGCAATTTTAGCATTGGTCTTTTTGATAATTGAAGTTTCTACTAGCCTTTTAAATACAAGACCTTGCACGACTTCGGAATTTTGGAGTGAGTTTCCCTGTAAATAAAATAAAGGTTCTTAATGTATGTACTTAAAACTTAATCAAACAAATACTTTGACGAATACCAATTGGCTGTTTTAATTTAATTTAAAACTAGACTTACCAAGATCTTGGTAACTCTGATGTTATCCACATTAAAAGTGGTTTGCTTGTCAGGGATGACTGAAACTGAAATAACACGAGAGATTAAAACAGGTTAACATTAAATGTACAATTACGGACGTTCCATTTTAATATCAAAGTATCAAATTAATGTTTTTCGTACTGCAAGCTTTGGTAATCAAGTTCGCAATTAGATCTTCATTTCCCAACTGCTTGCTCATAACTGACGTTCTAATTGCCTTCAAAACTTGTTTCTCATCTCTATAATCCTTCACCTCGTCAATGCACAAAGTTGGGAGAATCTCTTGAGTTTTTTCAAGGGCCATTTCAAACCCATCAGCTATTTCAGCTGGGGTCAGTCCCTAGAAATATAAATTATCGTTAATCGTATTAAACACCTGTTTTACAATGCTTTAAAATCTAGCCCAGCCAGGTATACTTGATTATAGTCACTCAGACTCACCATCCTCAATAACTCATCAGCTCCCTCAAGAAGAGCACCAGCCATAAGAATAACAAAGTTAGTTCCATCTCCAACTTCTTGTTCCTGCATCTGGGATGACAAAACCATGATTTTTGCAGCAGGGTGCTCAACCTGTATCCAACAGATGACAATTTAATAATATTAAATATAAGCCAAGTAAATTTATGACCTTGTTCGCAAAAAAGGCCTGGTATAAACCATTTTAATCAATTTATTCCTTACATCCAACTCATTCATGATGGTGGCAGCATCGTTGGTGACGAAGAGCTTCTCGATGTGATTGATGATCATCTTGTTCATCCCACAAGGGCCATAAGCGGACCGGAAGGTCTCAGCAAACTCCTTGCATGCTGTAATGTTCCGGTTCACGGCCTCTTCCAGTCCTGAGAAATGCTGAACAGAACAAAAACAATACAATTAAATACATAACCACCAGTGTGATGAGTGTGAGAGAGAGGGGCAGACGGGATTCCCTATACTTGCAATGTTAAACTCTGGGAGATTAGTGTGAGAGAGAGGAGCGGACGGGATTCCCTATACTTGCAATGTTAAACTCTGGGAGGTGAGTGTGAGAGAGAGGAGCGGACGGGATTCCCTATACTTGCAATGTTAAACTCTGGGAGATGAGTGTGAGAGAGAGAGAGAGGAGCGGACGGGATTCCTTATACTGCTCCATGTTAAACTCCGCGAGTTGTGTGTGTGAGAGAGGAGAGGACTGGATTCCCTATACTGCACCATGTTAAACTCCGCGAGCTGTCTGTGTGAGAGAGCAGAGGACTGGATTCCCTATCCTGCACCATGTTAAACTCCGCGAGTTGTCTGCGTGAGAGAGGAGAGGACTGGATTCTCTATACTGACCCATATTAAACTCTGGGAGTTGTGTGTGTGAGAGGGGAGAGAGAGGAGAGGACTGGATTCCCTATCCTGCACCATGTTAAACTCCGCGAGTTGTCTGCGTGAGAGAGGAGAGGACTGGATTCCCTATACTGACCCATATTAAACTCTGGGAGTTGTGTGTGTGAGAGGGGAGAGAGAGGAGAGGACTGGATTCCCTATACTGCACCATGTTAAACTCCAAACTCCGGGTGTTGTGTGTGAGAGATAGGAGAGGACGGGATTCCCTATACTGCACCATATTAAACTCCGGGTGTTGTGAGTGTGAGAGAGGAGAGGACTGGATTCCCTATACTGCCCCATATTAAACTCTGGGAGTTGTGTGTGTGAGAGGGGAGAGAGAGGAGAGGACTGGATTCCCTATCCTGCACCATGTTAAACTCCGCGAGTTGTCTGCGTGAGAGAGGAGAGGACTGGATTCCCTATACTGCACCATGTTAAACTCCGCGAGTTGTCTGCGTGAGAGAGGAGAGGACTGGATTCCCTATACTGCCCCATATTAAACTCTGGGAGTTGTGTGTGAGAGAGGGGAGAGGCCGGGCACCGGGATTCCCTATACTTTGTACTTGCAATGTTAAAGTCTGGGAGATGTGAGATGAGTGTGAGAGAGGAGAGGCCGGGATTCCCTATACTTGCAATGTTAAACTCTGGGAGATGAGTGTGAGAGAGAGAGAGAGAGATCTGAAAAATCAAAGTATTTAAAAAAAAAACAAAAAAATAAATAAATGTGAGATGATGGATGATGACTAACCCTCGACCCATCCTTCAACATCGACGAGAAACCGGGAGCTTTTGGAACGTGTAAAGCCATCGTATCTTAATTATCTCACTCTTTCCCAACAATCTAAACAATTTACTCAAAATTCCACCCCAATTTCCAAAATTTTGACAGAATTTTAACCCAAAAACCGCACAGACTTTCACTCGATTTTTGCAAGAAAGAAGATGAGAAATTATAAACCACGCTGTCTTCTACTAAAACCACAAGAGACAAAAGATAGTTCTGGAAGAATTTGGATTTCGCGCTAAAATTGCCGGCCCAAAAAGTCCGCCACTTTCATTCAAATTTCATT